>WBMW01005641.1:322894-342585 GCA_013396635.1 Penelope pileata | reverse complement strand
CGGAGCCATGAAGTTCAACGGGTACCTGAAGGTGCGGATCGGGGAGGCGGTGGGCCTGCAGCCCACCCGCTGGTCCCTCCGGCACTCGCTGTTCCGTAAGGGCTACCAGCTCCTGGACCCCTATGTGACGGTCAGCGTGGACCAGGTGCGCGTGGGGCAGACCAGCACCAAGCAGAAGACCAACAAGCCCACCTACAACGAGGAGTTCTCAGCCACGGTTACCGACGGCCATCAGATCGAGCTGTCTGTCTTCCACGACACCCCCATCGGCTACGATGACTTCGTGGCCAACTGCACCTTACACTTCCAGGACCTCCTGCGCTCAGCAGGCCCCAGCGACAGCTTCGAGGGCTGGGTGAGTGGCTGGGCTCCTCCGAATGAATGGGGACAGAGCTGGGGCTTGTCCTCGCATGCCTGTGCTGCAGATGTGCGTGTGCAGGTGTGCATCCCATAGAGTCATAGAATGGCTCAGGTTGGAAGGGATGCTAAAGATCATCCAGCCCCAACCCCTGCTGCGGGCTGGGTGCCCCCCATCAGCTCAGGCTGCCCAGGGCCCATCCAGCCTGGCATTGGGCACCTCCAGGGATGGGACATCCACAGCAGTGTCCTTGTGCCTTTAGGTCTGTGGCTGGACAGAAAGGAGTAGGTGGTGACAGCTGGAAGCTGATGCATTTTGGGACCAAAAAGTCTCAGTTGTCATAGCTTGAAGGCTCAGCCTGTGTAGCTGAGGGCTGTGAAGTCTCTTCTCATAGTGTGGCAGAGAGGAGACTTGCAGGATATACCAGCAAAGTGCACCTGCGTGTGCAGAGCGTTACGTGCTTCCCCTCATTGCTCAGTACACAGGGACATGGAAGCATGCTCGGGATGGGTGTATTTCTGCTGGGATCTACACATGCTTGCATGATTGTTTGATGTGTGTCTTTTTAGCAGAACAGCAGGACTCGTCATGCATGTATTATATATGCTGAGCTGGGTGAACGCAGTTTCACTTACGGTTAATTCTAGGTTATTTCCAAGTCACTTGTATCCAGCCCAGAGAACTCACTTGTGTTCTAGTCCTAATGGTAAGTGAAAGGAGTGGGCCAGGCGCTGAAGTTGTGCCCTTGCTTCTAGTGCTTTAATGCAGGAGGAAATGAGTGTATGAGCAAACTACAGTTTGGATCAATAAGTGTCAAGTTTAAAAATAAAAATTAAAAAAAAAAACAACATTCTGGGCAGAGGATGTGCAGAAGAACTCAGAATTTCCGAAGCTAATATAGATATTAACGCTCTGAGACCAGGAAGCTCAGTACACGTGGTCAGGTAACCACCACAATGAAATCAGATGGGGAGGAGGGAGAGCTGACAGCGTGGAGCAGATAGGGATCTCGATGGTATCGCTGGGGAGAGTGCTGCCGCTCTGTTCTCAGCCACTGCCTGGGACAGAGGTGTGATGCTCAGTCTATGGGGTGAAAGCAGGGAAATACCAGTGCAGGAGCACTTAATAGACCTATATTGGTGCCTTTTTTTTTTTTTTTTTTCCTTCAGTGTTCTTAGGTACCATGTTCTTTGGCGCTTGCTCAATGGGTGCATGCCCAGCTTCCCAGGCTGGTTGTGTTGCTGGAGAGAAACTGGCCCTGTGACTTGTGCTAAAACAGATTTAAATGTGGAACAGACCCATGTGAGAACAGGCGAAGGAGTGCACTCAGGGTGTTGTGGTTTTGAGGGTTTTCTTCCTGTTTGATTTCTTGGGAATGTTTCCTGTTTCCTATTGAGAGAGCCTTTAGCCCCCTGGAATGCTGGAGTCCTTGAGGTGGTGGGTTTGGGCTGCCCTGTTGTGGGGTGGTAGCCTTATTTACATTACCAAAATATCTGTAGTAGTATTGTCTGCGATGTGGATGCACCATGGCCAGAGGTCCGCTGTTCCTTTCCCTCCACACATCCTGCAGATGCTGGTTTTTAAGATGGACGCAGAACGTGGCCTGCCAAGGAGCTTGAAGTGCTCGTTCAGTGGAGGAAAAGCTTCCTTTCCCTACTGGATGGGACACGTCCTATGCACCCCTGTGTCAGGGAGCTGAGAGATGCGATGGGGTGAGAAATCAGTGTGATAACTATAGAGTGATGTAGACATTATCTGTGTATGTAGACAGAGATGAAGAGCTCTTCTTTCAGTTAGCATCCAAAAAGTACAGCGGGGTGGGTTTAGTGGGGAGGGTGAGCAAGTGCTTGTCTCCCTTTCTCCTCCTCTCCCTTTTGGCTCGCTCTGTTAGCGTCTCACATAGCGTGCAGCCAGAACTGCATGATGACAATGGGAACGGCATCTTGCCCTGATAATTTAATATGCCTTGATAAATCCAGCGAGGCTGCCCCTGGGTTTTGTGCAGTCTGATGGATAGGAAATGCTGCTGTGTACGAAGGCAGGGTCCGTGGGCTGCTGGCATGATAAAGGATACCATGTGAGTTTTATGGATGATTTTCATTGTCTCCACTCTGAAATCCCTCACGCTGCCCTTTTTCCAACCCCTAGACAAAAGCTGGTTCGGGTAAGGAAGGAAAGCAATGAAATGAGGGGAAAATTTGTGAATCCTCAGAGTTTAACCTGGCTTATACGGGGCTGTAAGAAATCACTGCGATCACGGTTAAATTCTTTTTTCCCCTAAAGTTATGTAGTCCTTCAATGCAAAAGGGTTGAGAAACAGTGATAAGGAATACCCTGGGGGATAAAGCATCCCAGAATGGTTTAGCATCCTGATAGGGAACAGCAGGGCGAGCAGATCTGGTGAGAAGTTTGAATTTATGGTAAAGGAAATCTAGGGGAAAGAAAAGAATGTTGGTGGGGTCGTTTTTGGTTTTGATTTGAAATAGAATGTTGAAGCTCACTTTTCAGAGACGATGCAAGGACAGCGATATAGTGGTAAACACCAAATACATCTGCTTTGGTACAGCCAAATGGACCAGGGCAGCTGGAGAACTGGAGCGGGGAGCAATAGGACAGCCGGGGATGACCCGGGACAGTCCCTCAGCTCACATGCTGCCTGAGCTCAGTGTGAACTCTTGGGCTCTTCCTCTTTTGTTGATAAACGTGGGTTTTCTTCTGTGACGGGAAAAAAGTGATTATTTACAGGATATGTCACCAGCTCTTACAAGAACTATAGGAAGTGTCAGTGAGAAACAGATAGGAGGAATTGGTGTGTAAGCCTTGGTGCTTCCCCGGTGACTTGCAGGTACATTGCTGCAATTATCACCCTGACCATTTATGCAGATGAGTAAGTGCATGGACATGAATCATCTCATCGGTAACGCCTGAGTCATCCCACTCAGCACTGGACAGGGTGCTGTGGTCATACGTTGCATTAAAGTTCATATTCTGAGACTGTTTAAAAACCACCTTTTTCTTTTAACCATTTTGGTTGTTTTCTGAAGTCTTTCCAGTAAACAAATTACCAGTCTGAATACTTTTTTACTTTCATGTTTAGTTGTGAAACATATTGGACAAACTTTACACAAGTCAAATCTATAAGAGCTTATTAACTTCAAGATCCTGCTCTGCGTTTCCCATTTTTTACATTTACTTGTCAAATTACAGAGTAGTAGTATTTTTATTAATATTGTCAGCTCAATGGCATCTTGCCTTCAGCGTGCTTTAATGTAGCTGAAACTGGCGGTGATCTCCCCGGTACCATGTTCTTTCAGGTAGGCATTTTCCCGTGGATGAGTGGGTGTGAAATTACGCAAACCTGAATGGTAGCATTTTACACAGGTGCACATGACCCTGCCAGGTGCAGAGTAGTAGAGAATTAAGCCAGTAGCTATCTGAAAGCTGTGAAGTCATGGTTTACAGCAGGAGTTGAACCTTTTGCTTAAAACATTTGTTTAATTTTGCACTAGCGTGTACTAAGATCTTTTTGTTCCCTGTATGCATCTTTAAAAGGTGGTTTCTCCTCTTTTGACTGCATCTGAGTACAGCAGAGGAAACTGTGAGTGAGACAATCAGTGAGACAACAAATAATTTGGAGTACTGAGCTGTAATTGTAAGGGAGAAGTTTACAATATACAGGGTTACTCCTCTGAGATTGATGTAGTAGCTGAACTCATTTTTCAGCTTGGAGAGGCACTGTTTACAAAAGATACTGAACTGCGTTGTTACTTGGGAGTGATTTAATTATGACTGTAAAAATGGTGAGTCTGTGGGTAGACATGTCATTTCTAGCGCTTGGACAAGGAGTTAAAATTAAATCTTCTGTGACTCAATCTTGAAATAGCAAATTATCACACTATACTGAGGAAATTAGATAACAGATGGACTATTAGATTAATGAGCCAACTGCGACTTCCTGATGAGTTTGTTACCATGTGCTCATGTGAGAACTGCTAGGTTTGTTTGCAGGGAGAGATTGAAACAATCCTTTTGCATTGCTTAACCTGAACTCTTTCAGCTGTAGCGTTTCCTATGATTTTTCCTTTCTTAAGGCAAAAAGGATTGTGTTTTGCATATATTTATATGCAGTCGTATTATTTATTGAACATTACATTGAAGAGTTAAAGGTGAACATGACTTCTTCCCTGGAGCATGATGACCTTGGCAGAGACCCAGAGTGTGGTGGGCCAAATCCTGCAGGGTTTGCAACTCCCACTTTGCTGTAGTGTTCCCCAGGTGGACAGAACTCCCATCAGGAAGGCAGAATGTTTTGTGATTGTTGACAGAGTATTTTGTGATGCATGTGGTCACTGAATTTTCTGAGGGCCTGCTTGAAAAGCAGATTTGAAGAGAATGATGTGACTGCTGAGTAAAATGTCAAATGTGGCTGTCTGCTATTGCTTCTTGCCTGTCTGCATCAGGCTGTGCCCATCTGCAGGATGGGCTGTGTCTTGGATAGCTGAAGTAAATGGTTTCTCCATCCACAGGTATGATGAGCAGTAGCACTTTGTGTGTATGATTTCCTGTTTCCATGTATGGAACAACTATGTACACAGTTTAGATCTCTGACCTACAGGAAAGTTACGCTGCACATTAATTGCAAAATAGGCTTGAGTAAACTAAGGTCCATCCCTGTTTCTTGTTAAGTCTTCAGTTGTTTCTGTAATTGGTATTACTGATACACGGTTGCATTGTTGAATGGGAATTGTGGGGAGACACACCACAAGATGGTTCTTGAAAGCTGCTGGAATTTCATCTTGTCTCTTTCATTTGGCAGATAGCTGTTCTCTGTGTGTGTGAACAAACCCCTCAAAACACCGCTGCAGTGTACCAGGGCTACGTGAGCGTGCCTTGCAGCCTAAAACAAAGATTGCAAAATATAAAGAAGGAAGAAGTCAGGTATTTATATTATCTTGGCTTTTGTTGCTAGTAGCTCTAACGATCAAGGCAGGTGAGGAAGAATAAAGCTGACTGTGTTGTGATGGGCTGTGTGCTTACTGCCCTGTTTCAGCATCAGAGATTGAGAAGAACTAGTCCTGTATGTCTCTCATCTACAGGCTCCTCCCCAGGAAAAGGCCTGTCTGATGACTGTGAGCATCCTTGGAGAATGCAGGCATTTTGCTGGAAAATTGTTTTGTTTCTTTTCTCCTAAGGAAGTCTGAGACTGGAAAGGTTTTGGTCAAACCATAGTAAAATCCAGTTTCCAGTGATTGGAGCAACTGGGATGCCAGGAGGGGTTTGTGGGACTGATGTTTGTGCCCTCAGTTTGTGTTGGATGCAGCAGGATATGAAGTTCTCTCCTTCCTTCAGCCAGGTGCCTGTTGCTGCCATGGCTGGAGTTGGGAAGGGTTCTGGCAGTGCCAGCTGTGTCACAGGAGAGGAGCATGCCTCCCTGCCTCATGCTCCTGCCTGGGATTGGCTTCACCTCCTGCAGTCCCCCAAGGCTTTCAGATGCTCCTTTGGTGGCTGGTGACAGGGCACAGGGCTGCTTGTGGAGGCGGAGGAGTGAGGCTGGAGCGGCAGCACGAACACGCTGAGCACCACAGGAAGCTTTGGTCCTAGCTCTGCTCAGTGCAGCCCCTGATGCTTGCACTGATGGGGGAGCTCAGCCTATCTGCTTGCTTTTTGTTTTTAGCTTTTACCACAGGTCTTTTTGCTAAAACGTGTTTCCAGGTCATCCAAGGCTTTCTGTTTTGAATATTTTCTGAGTAATGACTTGGTTTCTAGCCATGTTGAGCTTATAGGCAATAAACCTCTGCAGAAAATATTATCAAGGGGACAGTTTAAGCTATTGAAATGCCATTAAAAAGTCTACTAGTTTACAGTGTAATTCAATATGAAAGCATATCCCTTACTGAACTGAGTAAGACTCCCACCCTTCCTTTGCAGCCTGTTAAAGCTCCTTTGATGTTTTGGGATGATTGTAGCTATTGTGCTTTGCTAATACAATCAAGAAGTCAGGGACCTCTTATGTAACCATGGGGGAAAAAAAAAAGACAAACAGGATTGTTGCTGGCAGCTTTTGTAAGGGATTCTGGATCAAGCATCACACCTTCTTGCCTGCAACTTCTCAGCCTATTTAGGCATACAGTTAATATATGTCAAGCCGTACTATAGACTTCATCTGTTCTGGAGACGGTGAGCAATTTTGTTCTGATTGCTTATTCCACCCCTGTGCTATCTGTGGGGCCACTCAGTGAACCAGGCTGGAGCCTGGGGGAACAAACCCAGCCTGGTGTCCCGAGGGCGGTCACCCCACAGCTCATCAGTGCTTGTTCCTCTCCTGAGCCATGCCCTCGGCTGTGCTGGTACCAGGAGCTACTGCTGGTCATGAGGGAAAGGCTTGCTTTCTAATTATATCAAAGATAGCAAATGTACATCTAAAACAAAGTGCATCCTGAAGCATCCAATTAATGTTGCTAAACCACTTAAGGTAAGCCAGACAAATGACTGAAATTTCTGCAATGCCAGTGGCATTTCTTATTCTTTGATGTCATGAAGTGTTCTGATCACTCAGAGAAGTCAATTGCTGAGGAAACCATCCTGCTCTGTTTCTAAAGGCAGTGCCATGAACAGATAGAAGCCAAGTTTAGTCACGTTAGCACGATGCTGCGTGAGAGCAAGTGTATCGGGGTAGTTGTGATAACGTTAAAATCTGAGTGCCTGTGCTGGGCCCGAGGTGATGGGAAGAACTGCTTTTTCACTGCCCTTGTGAGGCTTCAGGTGCCCGTGTTGCACTAGGCCGGGGGCATCCAAGCAAAGGCCCGACCTGGCCTTCAGGCCTGCCAAAGGCGGAGGGCCCGCTCCCTGCCTTGCTGTCTCCTCAGGCCCCTCGGTTGGGGCAGGGGCAGGCTGCAAGCAGAAGGGTTACCCTGGCAGCTACCAGTTCACTTTTGGTGGCTGTTTTGTGGGACCTGCATCTGCTCAGGCCTCTGGTGAACCTTGTACTCTCTAGCCCACCATGTTTTATGTCCTGGCAGAGGCCTGCACCCCTCGAGGCATCCACCATGGCCAGGTGTTGCCCATGGCCCATCTTTGTGATGGGTGTATGTCAGATCAGGGTGGCAAAGAGGTTGTGTCTCTGAGGGCAGCCTTACAACCAGGTGAAGACCAGCCTAGACACCCCTGTGCAGGGCTCCACAGATGTGGGGCACATCTGGGACAAGATTTCTGCTGTCCTTCTTTGACACTGCGTGCAAATCATTTCTGCATGCCTTTATACCACGTGGACCTGCCCTTTGGGTTGTTGCGGCTCATACCAGAGTAAAAGTACACAGCTATAGCCACCCACCTGCTTTGCCAATGCAAAAAAAATGTTGGCAGAAGAAAAGGGAGGGGAGTGTGAACCTGTGGATGACACTACATAAAAACTTTTTCTTGGCGTACACCTGCCAAGTTTCATAAGCATCAGGTTTCATTAGGTAGCTGATTGTGTTTGAATCAATGGTACAGTGGCAGCTCTCCAGGAGGTTTCCTTGCCGTTGAACAGATAGGAGATGGAGTGCTGGTACAGAAACAGAGGTTGGGCAGCTGTGGTAACTGACAACAGTTTGTGAGGTGGGAGAGTTTTTTTTGTTTTTGTTTTTAACTGGCGGGACAATGCTGGCAAAGACTTCAGTGGACATAATTTGGCCATTTATTTATTTTTGATTTCTTGCAATACATGTGTTTCTGTCAAAGGGAGGAAGGGGAGGAAAATATGTCCATACAGGACATGAGGGCTATGTGTCTTCTATGCCTTTTTTTTTTTTTTTTTTTTTTTTTTTTTTAAAGATAAAGTCATTGGTCATGGGCAGTGCTAAATCACTTGACAGATCGATCAGTGGAGACCAGTAACCTCTCTGTGAGGGAGAGGATGTGAGCAACAGGATGTGCATCTATTCTGTTGCAGGACATCACAGCTAATAGTAAGTGTTCTGCTGGCAGACAACCTGACAGCGTGCATCCAGGGGTTTGCAGATTTGAGATGGTAGTTCCATACTTAAACACTATTTTCTGCCTTTCTCTCTTGTGTTTAGCATCAGCCATCCTCAAAGGCAGGATTCTGACTGTCAGCTGGTCCGATTTGGTCTGAAATTGCAGCTCATCCCTTCCTACAGCACCTCTGATTTCTAGCTCTCTGTCTGGCCTGTTTTGTGGTTTGTTTTTCCTTTGCTTGTTCCTTGTTTGCTTCTTGGTGGTTTGTCATTAGTCTCCATTTTGGCCTAGTACTGTACTTTGTGTTTCTCTCGGAAGTAAATTTAATTTTGCTCTGTCATGTAAGCAAGATATCACTTGTAAATTAAACTGTTCATATACATCTCCGCTTGCTTTTGTGTCTTAGACCTCCTACAGTAGCAATCAGTCTTAGTTTGCAGCTCTTGTTATTGCTTTTGGATAGAAAGTATTTGCAGTCGTTCAGTTTTGCAGGGGCCATAGTAGGTTCAACCAGGGACCAGTGACAGCTGTGCTGAGTGCTGTAGGTATGGAACTGAGAGACCCGCGCTGTCAGAAGGATCATTTGGGATTGTGTCAGGTCCCCAGAGCAGGCTGGCTCTGCAGCCTGAATGGGAAGGCAGGTGACAGGTTTACTAGGACAGTAAACATGAGCATGGGATGGCTGTGCTCCAAAGAGCTTTTATCTGACAGAACAGTTGCAACAGTCTGCTGTCTTTGATAGTGTTGGAGTTGGCTTGTGTACGTGTGAGCTGATCTCCGTAGAGGGCTTCTCTCCATCCAGACCGGTCAATATGCTCATTCTGTATTACGTGTATTCAGTTCTGCATTTATTCAGAATAAGGATGGTCTTCTAGATCAAGAATGACTGGTAAAAGACTGGCTCATCCTGTCTGAATTTCTACTTTGTCCTGCATTTAATTTCCCTTGTAAACAAGGCCATACAACTTGGCTACTTTTTGCCCAGAACTGAGGAGAAGAGGAAAAGTGTGTTGGTTGATCTAAGCAGTGCTATCTGGGGAGTGAGTCACTGAATGCTTTCTTGTATCCTTTACTTTTCATTAGATTTAAATGCTTTAAATTTGGAGATGAGAGCGAAATCTTTCATGCATTTGGGCCCAGTTTCTGTCCTTCCCTGAGACTCTGTCGTGTTCACTGGAACAGGCTGCCCAGGGAGGTTGTGGAGTCTCCTTCCCTGGAGATATTCAAGACCCGCCTGGACACCTACCTGTGCAACCTGCTGTAGGGAACCTGCTCTGGCAGGGGGGTTGGACTCGATCTCTTGAGGTCCCTTCCAACCCCTGCAATTCTGTGATTCTGTGCTCCATGTGAAGCTCTTCTCTGTGTCTCATTTCTTTCTGGCATCTATTCTAAATAACATTGAAGTGAAAGCCGTCTTCCTCCTTTCTCATTTGTTGTAAAGTGTTACTCTGCAAAAAGTTTGCCTGCATTTTTTCCTGAGATTTCATAGAATAGGAACCTGGTGATTTCCTCTGCTTTTGCTTGCCAGGTTTACATCAGTGATTCCCAATAGCATCAATGGAGTTACTCTGCCTGCTTTGCACCAGTGTAATTGGAAGAACTGGACATGCTTCTTTCCTTCTTCCTGCATGCAACAAGGATTTATGATGACTAGGTTATACATTATTTACTGAGCACATTGAGTACTCGTGGAGCTCTGAGAAAGAGGAAGAAATTGGCTTCTGTGCAATGAGTTTATTATCTAGGTCATTCACAGACCGAGGCATCTAACATTAATATATTCAATGAGAATTTATTCTGTAAGGCAGCTTGCTGCTAAGCCTGGAAGCAAATGTAATCGTGTGAGGAAAATGCTCCTGCATGGTCCAAATATGTGGTGGGGTTTCTTGTCAAAGCTGCTAAGTTGGAACACGCTATTTAGGACAGAATCTACAGTGGTGTCAAATGTGTAGGGTGATCAGCCACCTCCTAGCAGGGCTTTGTAGGAGTGTTGCTGATTGTCATCATTTTGCAAGATTGAGCCCTAAATGTAGCACTTTGTTATCTGTTTCCTCTTTTTACTGTTGTAAAGTAATGTAGGAGCTTTGTGTATTCACCAAAGAATAGCTCACAGGACCAGCTTGTGAGAGGGACGACTTAATGGTCGCTGATTTTAGGGTCATTTCCCACAGTTTCCTTTCTTAGAATTTTCAGCCTCTTGTTTCTGGAGGAGATTCATGATAGCTTACAGACCCACGCTAAGAAAAATGCTGTTTTGTTAAGTCTTCCTAATGTAGTGAGATGCAATTGTGGTGGCTTAGCAGCTACAGCACAAGCAACTAAGCTTGTATTGTTCATGGTTTGGAGCAGAACCGGGTAGGAACCCACCTAGGGTAGGGTAAACCATCTTTCCTCATGAAAATAGCTCATCAATGCTTAATGATAGTAACTCATTCTGACCACACTTTCAGATAATTAGTTAAAGGAACATTTAGCCTGTCTTGCTGATAAAGGTAGCAGAAAGTTCTCTCATCTTCTGGATTCTGTGAAGAAACATGTTTTACCTTCCCTTGTAAACTGTTGCTAAACAGTTCTGGTGGGAGCCTGGGAGTACCCTGTCCTCTGTGCTCATGTTGCAGAGCCATGCTAGCCAGTTGGGCTGATGGGGACCCTGTCCTTTCCCCTGGGAAGAAAAAAGGATGTAATGCAGACAAAAGAAACAGACAGTGTGGCTCCAGAAACAGATGTGGTTTCCCCTGGAAGTCCCAGATCTGTG
The DNA here is from genome assembly GCA_013396635.1 of Penelope pileata. Taxonomy (NCBI): domain Eukaryota; kingdom Metazoa; phylum Chordata; class Aves; order Galliformes; family Cracidae; genus Penelope; species Penelope pileata. The sequence continues at coordinate 331,516 of WBMW01005641.1, read as the reverse complement.
GAGGTTGAGGCTAAGATCTTCAGCTTTACCTGAAGGACAGTGGGATCCCTGCATTTATGGTTATGTGCTATATCTGCCGTCCAAATCCTTAGGGCTTGTCGTGGTCTTGCAGTGATAGCGTTTAAACAAAGCAAACAAATTCTGGAGTGTCTGGCAGGCTCAGGAATGAAGCATCGACAATGGAGACTGTGCTGTACATACAGAATGGCTCTCAGTCCCTCGTAGACAAAACACATCCATTGCTAGCTAATGATGAAACCCTTTGCATTTGGGTGAACACTTACAAAATCATCCCGACTAGGAATGGGTTTTGCATTCAGTTGTGATGGAGCCCTTTTTCAGCAGGCTTGTGACTTGAGAGCTCTGGCAGCTTGTATACTGAGCAGCAGATTTAAGAGGGTACCCAGAGGGGAGTTTTGTCGTCTTGTGCCCCAGGAGAGGTGGACCACTTCCTGCTCATGTCGCTGCTTCTCACCTACCCAACGTCGCAGCCCAGCATGCTGGAGAAAGCACCAGTCAAAAGCAGAGCACGTTGATGCAGTGGGCTGTGAGCTGTGGTTTTGGAGACGTGTGAAAGCAGCGTCCATTCTGCTGCCTGTGCAGCAGGGTGCTGACGTCCGGAGGAAACGGGGGGCTGCGACAGTAATCTCCCTTTGATCAAAGCCTGATACCAAGATGGCTTTTCCCTTTATTTCATGTCTGCTTAAGAGCTTGGTTAATTGTTTGGCAGTTCTTAATGGCAGCTGCTGCAACCTGGCTGCACCCCTGCAGAAGCACAGGGCGTTAGTGCTCGTAGTGTAGAGGTGCCCATAAACGTGTGTGTGTCGGGCGGCAGGCAGGGCATGACACATACGCATTTCAGTTCTCACTTAGCACTGTGTCTATCTAGGAGAAATCCCTTTGGCTGGTTGTGTTCTCTTCAGTTATTCCTTCGATGGGTGAAAATCTTGGAGTTAAGAACTTTGGAAGAACCGTAGAGTTGAGAACTAAAACTACACTGAAAAATCATCAGGTAGTTCATTTTAGAATTACTCTTTTGTCTAGAGTAAAATTGTAGGGTCTGGGCAGTTTTCTGCCCAAAGATGGAACAATCATTTGAGTTGTCACATGCTTTATCTTTTGTGGAAGTGATCTCAGGAGGTGCCCTGTGTATCCTTGTATGTTTGTCATTTCCCTTTGCACAGATAAAGGGTTATTTATGATTAATACAAGGTCAGTGAATTTCTATATATAAATAAGCTTACTGCAAAGAGAGTTGCCTCAGAGATGGGTATGCAGTGCTCATAGTTTTTAAGCAATATCACTTCTTATTTCAGTAACACACTGGAAGCTCCTTTTCCTGTTTGGGACATGAAAATAAAGTGAGAAAAGGCAAAGGCTTACAGATTTTAAACAACCTTTGGTGCCCCTGTGCTCAACTCCTGAAAGATTCTGAAAGAATCCCCTTGACCACATAAAGGATCCTCAATGTTTTCTCATTATAAGTTTTATGGTTCATTTCCTAGGCTGTCTAAAGCAGCCTGCTTACATTGAGAAATCTGTGTTTTCTTTTAATCGCTTCAGCTGCACAAAAATAGTCTGTATCTGTGCTTGGTAATTTCATTGACTGACAACAATAAGAGCAGGACCTCTCTCTCTATATATATATAATCCCCAGTTGACAGTTGCCAGAATCTATACAACTATAGCATTTATTTTTATTCCTTCTCTTAACATGTATTAATCGACTGTTTCCACAGGAACAGTGCTCTTCACAATAGACAGTGTTGTGGCCGCTTCGAAGCCGCAGTCAGGACGTGTAGGTGTTCAAAGAGCACCAGATCTTTCCATCTCTCGCTGTGAATTTTCCAATGGGTCATTACTTGTTCAGACTTCATATCTCCATATCTGAAACCACTCTAGTGCGTTGTGTTACTGTGTATGGTAACGTCCCAGAAGCCTTTCAGGTGCTGCTCAATTGCAAGAGGAATCTTTAGGTCTCTAAAAGTTGAAACTCATGATGCAGCCGTGATAAGGGTCAGCTCAGGAGCTCCAACGCTGCTTGTGAAGGATTTCCCCAGGAGGGATCTAGCTCTTCACTTCTGTGATCTATCTGTGGCTCTTTGATACCATGCATCTTAGCTGACTAGCACCAGGTATTTTGTTTCCCTTTTTTGGGGAATGCTTCACTTCATTGGCTGTATGGCAGGTGTTAGAAGGACTGCATCCTTCATTTTCTTTCCCCCCAAGACTGTTACCAGGCATGCTGCTTGTAGAGAGAAGAGGAACTGTTTGGCTTTCCTGGCTTTGTATTACAGGGCTTAGTAAAACTTAAAGAAGGGAAGTTATTTGATTTTATTTTGAATCAAGATAATTGCTCTCTGGGGAATTTCTGTCCTCAGCTGTTGAAAGCTCTCTGGTTAAGGTTGTAAGAATAAAATTGATGTGTCTTTTCCTGGAATGAATAAAATTTTGCTTTGGTAATTAAGGTAGGGTGTCCCCCCTCAGCAAGGGCTCTTCCTCAATGGGAAGAGGAGCATAAGGTCCGTATTTGCAGTGCCACCCAGGTGGGGAAGCACTTTCCTCCAGAGAGGAATTTATACTTTTATATATATTAGCTAGTGGGCTGGAGTTATAAGCACATAATGTAAAGCACATGCATCACTGGCTGTGGCACAGGTAAAATACCAGGCCTTCCATTCACAAAGAAACAAAACATCTATTAGGGAGGGAACATGATGGCAATTGTTCTAAATAGGATGGTCCCGTAACAGAGCCTTGGGCTATTCTTTGCTTAGCCAGGTTTGCCATGTACATGAACTCACAGCGATCCCCAGCAAAAGCTCAGTTCAGAGAGGGGAACTTTTGTCTGCAGCTTTGCAGACCTTGTTAAATCTTGGTGATGTTGAGCTTCAGATGGGAGTGTGGTCAACATTAATTTGCATTTTGATTGACAGCTCAGGCTGTGTTCTGACCCTTTCCTCTGTGGACCCTTTCTGGGTTTCCCTTCCCCACTCCTCTCTTAATTTTAATCTCCTTTAATCCAAAGTACATCGTGGTTGCATTGCAAAATGCTTTCTCAACTTTAAACCACGCTTTGAAAAGACAAAAACAAATATTAAAAAAGGGAAATACGTGACAGCATGCTGCTGCTTGATGTTAACGTGCTGCCTGCCGGCTTGCAGTCGCACGCAAAACCCAGAAGTGCGTCCTCCTTCAGATGGAGGCAGATGGCTGGGTCAGCATTTCCCACAGTGATACTGCACCTCGTCACCCACCCCGCGGCCTGGAGGAGGCTGGTGCCATTCAGCTCCTTCCCGTCTCGACTCGACTGCTGGAGTCACAGCTATGACTGTATGGTCACAAGTGCATGGTGAGATCATCTCTGCCATGAGGTAGATGAGGAAAACTGTAATCACAGACTTGATGGGACTAAAAATTGCCTGGTCTTGGACAGTCTGTCTCTTGCTGTAGTGCTTGGCCTCAGGATTTTAATACCTTTTTTTTTCCCCCCTTATGCTTTCTGTACAAATACACAAGCTGATCCTTCCCTATGAGGAACCTCATCTGTGCACCTTTTTCTTAGCTGCTGTTGTACAGAAATATTTAGTTGTACATTCCCCACAAAAAAAAAACCCTCTAAAACAGAAAAGCAAGCATGTAAAGAAAAACCACTATACAAATAGGCATGTGCTAACCTGGCAAAGCAAACGTTGGCAATGGCATGTCCTTTCTGGGTGTTGTCAGCTGTGTTCTGGATCCTAACCGACATACTTCATGCTGCATGAAGACTTGGTGATGACTCCCAGCACTGGACCTCGTGGGATTAGAGCACCGACGTGAGTGGCAACCTCTGGACACCATGAGTGAGCATCATACCTTCAGGAATGCTGGGGGAGTGCATGCCTTGGCACTCCTTTTTGTACCTTTGGAAATATCTGATTGGTTAAGTGGCCAAAAGTTGCTACTGCTTTTACAGGATGTTCTGGGATGTGTTGTGCCAAGTGATGTTAAACAATCCAATGAGCTATGGCAGGGAATGGGAGAGGGGTTACTGTGCAGTCTTTTAACCTTCTCCTCCATCTTTCCCCATAGTTCAAGTAGATTCTCTCCTGTGAGATACCACCCGTGTTTTATAGTCTGTTCTCATTCCTTGTGTCTCAAATCACGTTACTGATCGTCTTGCAACATGGAATGTGAAAGGAGATGTGCATTAATACTGGCTGGATATAAAAGGTAATTCATAATTGTTTCAGTGCTAAGAAACTGCCAGGTGAGGAGGGAAGAAGTCACTGAAATTAATTGAAAACGTGGGAAGAATGGTCAGAGCATGGTGGCCTTTTCTGTGGTGTCACAGCCCATGCCAGGATCCAGGTTTCAAAAGTTGCTGTAATTATTCCCTCCTATGCATATCCTCACAAAGGATCAGTAGTGCAGCTAAGGCTTTAAATGGGAATATCCATCATGAGATCTGTAGTTCCGAAGACTGGCATGCCACTGAGATTTGTTTGAAACTATACTTTTTTTCAGAAATATTGCTGATAATTGGGTTTTGCACAGAAGTTAATGCATTGTGATACTGTGAGGGTGTTTTTTCATTTGTGGTAGTGTTCTTTCCTCCCTCCTCCCCCCAGTAATGCACTTAGAGGAAGGTTTTGTAGCCACAGAGACGAATGATGTATTCTAGTGTGTGGAGAAGGGCAGCTTCTCTCGCACAAAATGAGTGGTTACGTGGCTCTTCTTGACGTCTGCACCGCTGAAGTCAGATGCATGTTGCTTTCATGGGTACTGTAGAGCTTTCCTTGCAGTTCTGCACGTCAGAGAGCCTGCTTTGCAGTGTGCTACATAAGGCTTTCAAAGACCACAAGCACTGTTTCTAGCTCTGCGTATGCTGTCCCCAGACATTGCTTTCCTTATCTGTAACACTGATAGCGTAAGGTTTCCCCCAGCCCCCAGGGGCTTTGACATCTTTGGGTATAGAGGGTGGAGAGTGTTCGATGATCTTGTATATGCATCTCGTCTCGCGTTTGCTTTACCTGTCAAAGGGGTGCAGAAGCGCTGAAGGCCTGCAACAAGGGAACAGCAGCCTGAGTAAGGAGCTTCTCTGGGTGAAAGCAAGCACTGTGGGCCTATTTGATTATAGAGGTTCCCTACCGTCCAGATCCGGGGCTTTAGCTATTGCCAGTGTGATGTTGCAGCAGCTCTGGAGGTAGAGCTGAGATCAGCGAGTGATGATCAGAACAGAGCTGTTCGCTCTGCATTCAGCAAATGAAACCCAGCTGTGGAGTGTGGGGTATTGCAAGGCTTTCTACTAAGTACAGATCTTCTCCAAAATGCTCAGTATCTAAGTGAGGGAAGGAGTAAGTACCCACACATTGAGGCCGTTGCAGATTTTTTGCTTTATGTGAATCTCTGTATCGTGGAACCCTAGCTTCCTGCATTCAAGCTGTAGACAGCGAGATATTTATCTAATCGCACTCTGAGATCCCTTTTTCCCCTCAATTTTATATTGCCCATTAGCAGTGATCAAGCACGATGAATAGCTTGACTTCTTCAATAGCTTGCCTTTTGCTGTCCTGCCATGACAAACCTTTTGACTGTAATTGAAAAGACAGGACTTGGCTCTTCAAAAGCAAGCCTCGTACAGAAGTGGTTTGCAATCTCATCAGCAGTGGCCTAGTTTTAAAAAGAAGCTGCTGGTTATGGGTAAAAAGGAGAAAGGAGCAGTGCACCAAAGTGAATTGTGTGTAGTAGGAATATACTGTAGAAGTAGTGATGCGTTTAATGGAGACTTGAGTGAGAAGAGTTTCACAGAAATTCAAGATTATACAATAAAACCTTCAAAGAACTAAATATTTTCTGGCACTGAATACTGGAGAATAAATATGTAATTGAGGAAATCCCTGGGACTTGCAGATGGATTCTCAGTGTTGCTGCTGTTCTTAGTTGTCCGCAGTGCCTCAGATTGGATTAATTAATAGGATATTGAGGGCCCTGTTCTCCATTGTGCAATTGAATGTATTTCCCTGAAGTTGCACTGTGCTTTACTGCTGTAGCTGTGTGGTTGGCAGGCCTTAGGTGGCCAACAACAGCACCTTGATCAGAGAACCTCAGACCGTGATGTAAACTTTGCTGCTTAATGTAAAGCCATGAATGATTCATAAATCTGCTTAGATTTGTTAATAAGGTTAATTAAAACTGCAGGTGAATGCCATACCTTGGAAGACTTCTCAAGACCAAGAGCCCGGTCTTTGTTTATCCCTGTTTCCATCTGATGCCTGTTCTGGTTCTCTCCAGCCAAAACCCCCATCTCAGCTGTGTGCTGGCTGGTCCGTAGGCTCGCAGCCTCACATTCACCTGCCGTCTCCTTGTCAAGGGACATTCCATCAGTGATAATCTCAGCTATGTTAGTGTTGTTTTTATTTTGAGGAAACTTATCTCTGCAGCCCTTGGACAGTTTCCAGACGGAAATGCCACCAACATACCTGCTTGGCACCCATCAGTGACTTATTTCTTTATCCCTATGAGCAGCAAAACTGGCACCGCTTCCTGGTTGTTCTGCCAAGTTATATTGAGTGAACAAAGATGGTGAAAAATATGTTTGATCATCTCCAGAACATGGAGATAGAAAACAGTACTTCCTGCAGAGGGTGCTTAACAAGAGACCTAAAACTTGAGCTGTTATCGTCATCTCACTGCAGCTTGTGTGTTTAGAGCACAATAACTAGAATGATGTCTCAGTGTATGGCTGTTGAAGGATTTTTGTTTCATTGGTAATAATTTGGATTCCTTTGCTAAACAACCAGCTGTTGTTTGTTGTTGTTACTCTTCGTTGAATGGAAATCAGAGGGCGAAGTTTTTTGTTTGTTTGTGTTTTTGTCAAAGGTGCTAAGTCCTCTCAGAACCAGAGACCCTGTCCCACTTTCAGCCTATTTTACCTGCAATTGCATGTGTAAGTGTGTGCAGGCAGGCACGTTGCGTATACAAAGCCAACAGACCAGTCAGTAGTTACCACATGTGGGTGTCTGGGCATATCCTGTGACCAAGTGTTCAAACGGCTGAAAGTGAAGCCCTGTCCTTTAAGTCAGTGGTCCTGTATTGTTGTCAGTAGCTTCTGTTTAGGAAGCAGTCTGTGTTTCTCCCAGCTCCCTAAAAAACCCAACAGAATGGCTGCAGGAAGGTGATGATCGTTCAGAGGAGAATCCAGTGATGGGTGGATGTGGTGGCATTTGATATGGTGTTACCATGCAAGTTCTGTGTTTAATACTTTATGCAGAAGCACTAGGCCTCTGATGGTACACATGTGACAGGGAAAGGCAAATCATGTCCTGCCCGTGTGATTTTTGTTTCATGGGGCCTATGGTGGTGAGGCAGTGGGGCAGGCAGCATGGAGGAGTTCTGTGTGGCCTACTGGGCTGCTGGCTTCCTGCCTCTGCGCTGGGCTCAGCTGTGTCACAAGGCCGCTTGGGGCTGGCACAGAGCAACTGTGTCCACCTCTGCGCTCTGCCCGAGGCCCCCCATGCCACAGCTGACAGTCACCAGCACCAGTGAGAGGACATTTGTCACCAGGTGGGGAAGCGGAGCAGCGTTGCCCGTGACTTGGTGTCTCCTAGCAGTGCTCGAAGCAGGCTTTCTGCCTCGTTGTTGCTCTCTGTTCTGTAAGGCTTCACTGAAATGGGGACTCTGGCCTTATAGGGCTGGCGTAGTGGCTGTGTGTGGAAGCAGCATTGTTCTCCACCTTGCCCCCCTCACCGCCATGTTGTCTATGGGGCTGTGTGGTCACACTGGGGTACAGCAGCCCTGTAGGGCAGGAAGCCGCTCGCCTTCGTGTGGCTGTACCCTGGCGATTGCACAGCTGTCTGTGGTGAGCTTGGGCTGCAGCACTTGCTGATAGCGAGCTGGCAGCAGCGAGACCACCTCCCTCCCGCAGCCCACAGGCCTGCTGTGGGAGAGCTGCAGAACGCCCAGAGTCAACAGCAAAGGCTTTGAGGTGGGAGCTGCAGCCCCTGCTTGTGGTCGATTTGCAGAGCAGTCGCATGCTTGGGCTGTGCTGTGCCCTAAGAAATGCAGCTCTCACTGCTGGGGTCTGGTCAGCTGTGTTGTCTCCTCAGCCCACCTACCAGCCTAGAGTTCTCTGTCTCCGTGCTTGTCCTGGGGTGGTGGATGAGAGCCCTCCTCCAAAGCGGACACCAGTGCGCATGTGAAAATGCTAGGATTTTGCTTTGAGTTTGACTTAAATTTCTGAATTTTTGCTAGGAGGTGGTATTGCTGGGGACAACACTTTGAGAAACTTCAGTACTGCAGACCGGTGCCCCAGTCCTCCATCCTCCCCACCATATAACTCGGGAAAGTCAGAAATCCCTCCTGAGAGCGACTGTTGTCTGCCCTTAAAAGTACAGGGAGAACAAGGATATAACAACCCATGAACCCGTTCTTTCTGTTGCTCTTTCTTTTAATTCTATAACTAGAATGTTTTTAAAAATATACCAAAAAAGCACTCACGTGCAACCACTACTGATAGAGTAATTCATTGGTTTAGAGGTAGGGCTTCTCATAAGCAGTATAAGATGATATACTCCAGTACAAGCAGGCTTTGGCTCACGCTTCTGAATTTATTTTATTTTTTAAAGGATTTTAACCTCT
>WBMW01005641.1:270561-317823 GCA_013396635.1 Penelope pileata | reverse complement strand
AAAAAAAAGGAAAAGGGAGGGGGGGGGCGACACACAGTCCCTTCTTGCAGGACCAGGAAATATTTTTCTGTTCCACAGTGTGCACCCTGAGGTGTGTTGAGCTTTGTGCACCTCTGTGGTGAAGCTTGGTGCTGTTGACACAGAGTTGCTTTTTTTTTTTTTTTTTCTGTTGGACCAAGGGAAGGTGAAAGCACGAGAGCAAAAGCAGTTTGAAATGATCACGTTTAGTCATTCCTCCAGGGAGGTCTATTTTCAGAACTTCTGTTCTGCACAGATCATCAATACCCACGAGGTGTGAAGCTCCACTTTGCTAATTTTATCCTGGCAATTTGGGATGTAAGGGGGGAGTGTGCCTGCCTTTCTTTAAGTGAGATTTCCATGTGACAGCCTGACTCAAACTTCAGGTATTTCTTAGCTGTGACTTTGCTCAAAATTAGTTGGTGAACAAAAAACAGTGCAAGACCTTAATTAAAATTCCAACTAAAAGTTAGAAAGCTGCTAACCAAAGAAATAAATTCCTTATTTCAAGGGCAAGTTGACTGACTTTGAGATTGAATCTCTAATCTCTATATTCTGTGTTTATCTAACTTAGATTAAATGACAATAAGTCTTCATGGAACTACCCTAACAATTTCCTGTTTTCTGTAGCTTAAAGTGAAAAGGTGGTTTATGTCAGAAATAGGGCTGTGCTCCAGCACTGATGGTATTTTGAGAGACTGGAACAATTTCAATGGGATAAGGTATAGTAGGGAGGAAATGTGCATATAATTCACCAGACAGATATACGTGGATCTTTTGAGAGAATTCTGTGTGTTTGATATTATTTTAGTAAGATTGAGACTCTTCAACGTTCAGGGCTCCTTGAAAATTGGGATCTTGATTTCTTCTTTCACAGAAGTGCTGAACAATTTGAGTGATGGATTCCTTTTAAAATTAAGGGTGTGCATGGGAGTACATGCAGCTCCGTATGTTGTCAGATGCTGGCAGGATTTGTCATGCAAATTCCTGAGAAGACGACTCTGTGCCTTGAAAAACAATCTTCTAACACTGCCTTTGCTTTTTCAGGTGGATTTGGAGCCAGAAGGCAAAGTGTTTGTCGTCATTACTCTTACCGGCAGCTTCACAGAAGGTAAGGGAGTTATTTTGGCTTGCTTCCATTAAGAGTTCACTTTTGGTGTATGTTATTGCCATCAGTTACCAAGTGGTATATAAACAAACAGCATTCCTCATGCAGGTTGCACGCTGTTGTACGCAGAGGCTTCTTGAGTGGCTGGAAGTTTTCGTAGGGTTGTTGTAACCTCGCGTGCTGCAGTCCATCTGGTTGGCTGTTGCCCTGATCTTGGACCCAGGGAGCTGCTTCATGCTCCGTCTGGTTTATTTATCTGAAATTGTCCTTCAAACAGATTGTGTTGCTTGTACTTCTTACCTGGATGCTTCTTGAAGGACAGGATCAGGAGCATGTAGAACACGTTTAAAACATCTGGATGCCTTTTATTCCACAGTGATTCCCATCTACTTCACTTGCGTTACTGTTTCCAGAGCTCACTTTGCGCAGGAAACTTGGAAATGTTTTAGTGCAAAAATTGCCCTGAAAATTTATCTGGGCAGGTATTTTTTCCATAACTATCTTTTACAGTGTGGTGTTTTTAATTTCCCTGTTGTTTATTGTGATAACAGTGAACTCTGATGTTCACGTGGATGTGAGCTGTGCTGGAGGAACCCAGGAAATCTGGAATGGACCTCAGAAAAAGGCAGATTATTTTTCTCAGACCTGCTTCTTGGTGGTTATTAGTTTGAGGCCACAGCTAAAACAGTATTTGGGAGATGTTTCCTGTATGGAAGCCAAGAATCAAGGCGAGATCTGCTCCACTGCCCTCTACCTGCAGTAGACTGGATTTCTGATGTTTTCTCATGTTCCATCATGGAAACACATTTGTTTTTTCAAATCCAGGTTTGCGTCTAAGCTTGTGATTTACCACTGGAGAACTGTGCCACTCGTGCTGAGCCTGTAGCCTGGTGTGTGCTGGGGCCCAGGCAGCTGCTAGGTAGGGAGATGGTGAAGCTCTCACCTTCCTTTGGGCGATGCACACTGCTGCTCTTTGCAGCTCTGGCCCTTTAGAACATTTGAACCTAGATCAGTCTGTATCCAACTGAGCCATACCTGGGGGCCTGACAAGGGTTTGCAGGGAGACAGCATCTGCCACAGCTGCGTGGCATGGAAGTGGTGGCAGGGCTTTGCAGGCATCTTCCCTGTGCACAGCCTGGGGCTGCTCATGCTCCCTGGGATGGCAAGCAGGGCATGATCCTGCTTGCAGGTGTGTTAGAGAGAACTGCAATCCTGGCTTTGACTCTTAAGGAAATTTATGGCCTAGGAGTGATGGAGAGGACAGGGAGTACCACACTGCTGTGTTTAAAATTTGTTTTTTTCCAAGTAGATGTATTCAAAACAAAACTGGGTGGAGATCATGCAGCCTTGTGTGCCTCTGTGGTCCCACTGCCCATCCCTGAGGTAACAGTTGCACAACTGCATTTTATCTTCTGTACTGCGTGTCCATAAATGACCACTGGAAGGAGGAAAAACTTTTTGCAGGGTGTCTCAGTAGGCTGAAGGAGCTTTGATCACCTTTATGGTGCTATTATCTCCTTTTAGTAACCAGAGCTAGAGAAAGGAGGAGAGAACACCACCCAGAGGGTTTTGAGGACCTTCCCTTGGTTTAGCAGAAGGAACCCCCAGGCTAACTCAGTGCCTTAGATGCATCTAAATGAAGCTGTTCTGCAGTGTGATGCACTGGGGGAAACATGGGTCATGTGCATGGGGATGAGAGCCCTGAGCTGGTGGAGGACGAGCTGTTGTGGCAGCCCCTCTCCCAGTTCAGCATTACAGCACTTAGTAGTGGTGCTGGGAAGGGCTGGTGGGAGCAAAGGCTGCTGGTGAGCAGTGCTCTGTGGGTTTGTCGAGTGTCCTGATGCTCACAGGCTATGATTGGTGCAGGAAGTCAAATAGTGTCATTTTGTATATAGTGAAAATCAGTGGCTTCTCGCCACAGCAGTGATGTAGTCTGTTCCCCTTATTTTCAAAGGATTAGAGATAAAGAGCGGAGGGAAGGATATCCCCTTGGCAGAGCCCTGCAGAGGAGGGCAGAGAAGACCTGAGTTCAGTTTTCCAGTGAAATTTGCTATCTATATGAATCTGGGCAGCCCACGTACTATCACTTCAGCTTTCAGTTCTGTATCTGTCAAAGAAGAATGCATCTTTTTCTGTCTAGATATGAAGTCTGCAGTCTGATAACCACTCTTGCATTTGTCCATGCACATGGTGTTAACAAATTGTTTACCCTGTCTCCTCTCGGGAGATGTTCCCTACAACTCTGCTTTGATGGGGCTGGAGGGAGACATGCACATCAGCTTGATTTGGGAAAAGCTTTCTGTTTGTCAGCAGAGAGCAGGCAGAGTGCAGAGGTGTGCTGGGGAGGAGTGACTCCTCTTGGAGGACTGGGGAGTTCCTCAGCAGCAACAGGGGTGAAAAGACATAGAAAACAGTGTTAATAGTCTTCAGCAAAGCTGGTGACGGAAAGAGGGTTGTATCAAGATCACTGAACTACAGGACAGTTGCTGAGGAGTGTGTCAGTTTGTGTCCACACACGTGTGTGACATTCTTGGCCACTTAAAGCAAGGCTGAGCAGGGCTGTTGGACCTGAGCATGCATCTGCCACATGGTTCAAGCTCGTGCTGGAGGCAGAACTGTAAGGGCTCAATTGCTAACAGGGTGAGATGAGGAAGTCAAATCTTTGTCCTGCTTTCAGAGGAAAATGGGAAATAGCTTACTTGTATTTCTTCTCTAATAACTGGAAATGTATGGACTTAGAGAGCCCAGGATAATGTCATGGAGCTGGTGTGAGCTATGGGGAGCATCTTCCTTTGCAAAAGCCTCTGAGAGCTCTCACTGAGCAAAGGTGGAGAGAGTGTCAGTGCCTGCTGCAGGTCCTCACGCTGGCTGAGCAACACATGAATCATTTTAGAAGTGTTTTTCACAAAGCTAATTGTTTGTTTGGGGAAATAGCCAAGTTCACTGAGTCTCAGCCACCATCATTTAGTTCCAGCAAAGTGAAAAACACAAAAAAATAACTAAAGAGAGGGGAGGAGAGTGAAGAAAAAACGAGAATAAGGTACACCTGACTCAATTATTTTGCTGTCCTAGAAAACTTGCCCAAAATAGACGGTCCCAGTGGTGTTGGCAGCTTGTGCTTTCTTTGGCTTTGGGAGTGGTTGTTTTCTGTTTGATGAAAAGTTCTTTTGACCAAAAATTTAATTTGGTTCTACCTGATCTATAGCTAGAACAGAGAGAAAGGATGGTGCTTCTGTGACTGTGTGTAGTGTATCTGAAGGAGGCATTCATGCAGACTGAAGACGAGTGCGGGATAGAAAATGTACAGTTGGTAGGAGATTAGTCCTTTGTAAATTCTTATGTGCCCATCTGTCGCTGCCTCCTGAAGTATTTTGGCATGGATAGAAGCAGCAGTGCCGTTCGGAAGCCCTTGTACAGGATGCCCAGGTGTCCAGCTGGGCCTGGCTCTGGCCTGGTAAGGATCCCTCAGAGGAGGCAGGGATGAGGCTATTTGTGCTGCTTTACTTAGTTTGGGGTAAGGCTATTTGTGTTTCTTATTTTAAAATCCAGCACTGTATTAGTGGCTTTCTTCTAGTGTTGATGTTATTACTTCATTCTCAGATCTTTCTTCAGGTTGGATATTAGGAAAAATCTCTTTTCAGAACGAGTGCCCTCTTTTCTCTGGGCACTGGCACAGCTGCCCAGGGAGTGGTGGGGTCACCGTCCCTGGAGGTGTTCCAGACCCGTGGAGATGTGGCACTGAGGGACATGCCTCAGTGGGCATGGTGGGATGGGCTGGGGTTGGGCTTGGTGATCTTGGAAGGCTTTTCCAACCTTAATGATTCTTTGATTCTTTGGATGTCCCAGTGGCACTAATAACACAGGAGCTTCTTCAGCAGCTTGAAGAACTCTCCCCCTCCCCAGGTTTTAAATGCATTGAGTTATTTTCCTTTGGAGCCTCCTATCTCCTCAAAGGGAAATTGCCATGAAAATGGCTCTTCTGCCCATCAGTGTCCACCTGCTGCTTGGAGAGGGAAATATTCCTTTTTCAGTTGTTAAAAACAGAGGTAACTTTTCAAGAGGAGAAAGGAATGAAGCACTAAGAAGTGAGGGAGGTCCAGTGAAATTCTCCCTGCCTCCCTTTATTTTCTGTACCAGACTTTTTTGCTTTGCTAAGCTCTATCTGATTCTATGAACACCCCTCGTTCAGCTGATACTTGCTGTGTAAATGAAAACTAAAATAGGCAATCTCGTTACCCCAGGAGGAGATCATCTCTCATGAGCACACGCAGAGCTGCAGGCTGGGGATCCCAGGACCCGAGCACCCAGCAGTGCTGGAGGGAAATGTGTTCTCCTCCCATCAGCTCCTGAACCTGCCTTGCACCTGTAGCAGTTCAAGCTGTTCTGTATAGAAAGTGATGACTTGCTTCTGTGTGCAAAGCTTCAGACATTGTGCAGGGATCAATATTTCTATTCTATATTATTTTCCCCTCCGCCTCCCTCCCCCAAAGAATTTTATTCAATCATTCTTATTTAATCATTCTGGGGTTTCTTTATTTAACCCTGCCTCATAATGGGATTTCTTTTTCAAGTCATCAAAATTATTTCTTTTTAAAGTCTCTTATTGGTTTTACTCTGGATATTAATGTCTTTTTTCCAGTAGTGTCTTTCCCATCTCTCAGCACTCTCTTTGCATCTCCTTGCCCCTTTATCTTATTGAAATAAATAATGTGGCTCCTGCTAGAGACGCCTTTGCCATGATGTGGATGCCCCATCCCTGGAGGTGCTCAAGGCCAGGCTGGATGAGGCCCTACACAGTGAGCTGGTGGTTGGCAGCAGGGGGTTGGAACTGGGTGATCTGTGAGGTCCCTTCCAACCCAAGCTATGCTCTGACTTTATGAACGTGCCTCATCCACGAGCATGGAGCGCCTTTCAGCGAGGAGCAGGTGCTGAGCAGACTGCTGTGGGGCTGTGCCCCATGCCCCTCCAATTGATTTGCAGTAAGCAACCTTGTGACAAGTGCAGTGAACTACTCGTGCTGGTAGTGCTTCTGGATATGGGTGAGAAGTTAGTAGAGCTACTTGAGAGCTGGTGGCTGTGTAGGGGCCGATCTGTTTTGCTGCAGCAAGGTCAGGCTGGGTGCCTGAAGGATGCCCTGAGCCTCGCTGCCTTGCGATGCTGCAGCCCCCAGCAGCTCTGCCTGCAATTTGTGCTGCTCTGCCCTGTGCTTGCCACCTCTATTGCTATTTGCTATTTTTAATTTTGAGCAAAGTTCATGAAATTAATACTGAATTAATGAATGGAGCAAACTGCAGAAAATGAACTGCTTCTATTTTAGCGCTTTGAAGTCTTGCAGCTTGCCTTTTTTTTTTTTTTGACATTGTCACTCAAAGTGATAATTCTGGCTTAAAGTTCGGTTTTAATTTCAGTGTTGTGAGGTAAGTAATGGTTGTTTTTTTTTTTTTTCCTTCAGAGTCAGGAAAGACAAAGACAAATTTGAATTCTGGGCAAGAAATAGAGCAAAGAGAATATTGAAAAGGCTTGGTAGAGCAGATATAGCACCCCTTGCTAAATATTTAATGTAGGCAGGCTTTGCAGCAGCAAGGGAGCCTGAACCTGCCTCTGAAGCAGGAAACGTTGCTTTAGTTTGCAGCTGTCACATGGTGTGCTTGGGATGGTTTGGTCTCAAGCACCACAGACTTTGTCTTTTGCTGTTGTATTTCTCAGAATAGCTTTTTTTTCTAGTGTGAAATAGTTTTTGTCTTAAGAAATAGCATTTCCTCAGACAGGCACCAGTAAAGACCTGCAGCCTTGAAGTGTGAAATGGTGCAGCCTCTGGGCTATGTCTTTGCTGTGTGCTGTGGTGTGGCCCCTCAGCCCCACCAAATTCTGTTGCAGGTACATTGTGGGCTTCTTGCACAAGAGGGAGGGGAAAAAAGATGTTTACCAGACCTCTGCAAACTACAGTAAAGACTGTTTTCACTCTGCTTTTTAAAGGCAAGGGAATAATTATTTGAAACTGGGAACCACGTGCAGACATGGCCCGTTCTCAGCCCCTGGTGAGTTGGGCCACTCTTCTATTTTGGGTTACTAGCTCAAACAGGACAACTTTAAGGCATGCATTAGACACTGCACAGAGAACCTCCTGATCTAAGCAGGCAATATCACTGCAGGACAGGGTTTAAAAAAAAAAAAAAAAGTTTTGCTGTTTTAGGCTCATGGTCTGAGAACGTGGAAGCCTTTTCCAGCCCAAAGTCTTACATGTGACAGAGCAGCAGGGAAGCTTTTTTCTATACCCCTGATTGCTTTACACTGGTCACATATGTGCGTGCTGCAGGCAAGGGACTCCAGCTGCACTCCGTGCTGGCTCAGCTCTGCTCTTCCAGATGGAAATAGGTCAGAATAGCATTGAGTCCTGTGGGGAAAAATTCACACAAAGTGCATCCTTGTAAGGACGCAGTCTTCTCAGAGACCAGGAGCATCATCCACTGATGCTGAGCATCTCTGCGTGGGAGGCAGGAGAACCTTGCAGGATCCCCAGCCTTGCTGGAAGGTACCAGTCAGGTTAACAAGGACAAGGCAATTCTGTGTGTGAAGCACTGGGATGTTGAAGCTTTTCAGCAACACTGAAGATCCAAGGAGAGAATTTTGAAGCCAGAGCAATGACAAAGGATAACTTGATGGTGCTTTTCAAAAGGAAGTGCCTTTGAGTATTCTGAGAAACAGGATTTGAGCTATCAAATACCATTAGCAGGAGGGGCTGTACTGCACATGCTTCCCTCTGCTTCTCCTTGACTGCTGGAACATCTAGACTGGGAAATTAGGTGTTGCGGATGGGCTCGAGTGCAAAGCTGGGAGGTGAACAGCCCCCCAACTCACTGCATGGTCACAAGAGCACCTTTATTTCCTGGAACGTGACTGCTTTGCTGCACAGCTATCATAGTACATCTAAAGCTGAGAGGTTTTCGGTAGTAATTCATGGTTTGCCAAAATCTGCCAATACGTAGATGTTCAGATGCTGCAAAAATACCATAAACAGCAATATTAGGGTTAACTTTACTTCCTCAGCAGGCTGTGTTTTGTCTAGGCTCTGAAACCTAGATATAAATATGCAAGCTTGCAATCTGTTCTGGGATTTCAGTGTTCCTGGCTGTGACGAGGAGCAGATTATTTTATTTTGTTTTATTTTAACGTGATTCCTGGAAGATGTGACAGCGGTTCCCAGAGGAGCTTAAACCTATCTGCTCGGCCTTGGAGGACAGCAGCGCGTTGGAGCGGGTGTTTGTACTCCAGAGAAGCAGTCTGGCAGATGTGGGCTGAAAGGAGCAGTGCATGAAGCTGCAGGAGGTTGGGATTATGGTCCTGTGGCCAGGGATGATGGCAGCAGACCTGTGCTGGCTGTACCTGTGCAGTCAGGACACATATTTTTTTAACTTCATCTTGACCAACTGTTAAATTAGGCTATGTCACATTAAGTAATCAGGTCTGGCAACTCTGGCTTTTGGAGGAGACTGCTGATTTGGGTGGCACCACAACAGGTGAGGGTGTCTTGAAGCCCCTGACACATGGAGTATTGCTGGGCTCAGTGCTGAGCAGATCTGGGCCTGCTGGCATTAGGGGATGTGCAAGGTCTTGTGGTGCCATGGTGCTGAATTACCTCAGTATTAATTAATTACCTGGAAGGTATTCCTCTACCATTAATACTTGCAGGGGGCAAGGTACAGCCGTGGTTCCCTCTGCCCTGCAGATGCAGGGAGGACTGGCAGCATCAATCTGCTCCATGCTGTGGATGTGGTGGCACTCAGTTCCTGCACTGTGCTGCAGCGAGGCAAAGCAAAGGCTTGGGGATTTCCCTCATGATCCTAAGAGAGGCTTTGGGAAAGAAGGTGGGTGTCTGGGACAGCCTGCTTGGTATGAAACTCGAGGTAGAAAGATGTTCAGGGACTTGTGCCACCTACATGCAACCCAAAATGTGCCCACGCTTCTGTCGATATTTAGACATTTCCTGTCTTCTCAGCCCTTTAGTTTGCTTTCTAAGGTAGCAGCCTTTCTGAGAGGACTTTTGCTGGCAGCCAAGCAGAACGGGGTCTTCAGCCTTAATTAAGTGAGCAGGAAAAGATCCTAATGTTGTTTTGCCAAAGTGACCTCAAGCTTGGCAGGGATGAGATGGGCAGAAGCTGTAAGAGACAGGGAGCTTAAAGAAGCTCAAAGGCTTACAGGGGGTGGGAAGGGGAGAATAAGGACAGGTGCGTGGTAGAGGAGCTTGGGTGACAAGGAAAGGCAGCAGCAGCAGAGCTGTGACCAGCAAAGCCTGTTAGTTGCTGGAACCTGGAGCAGTTGTTATGCCACAATCTCAGCTCTTTTCTGCCGTCTAGCTGTGAAACTTGCTGAGCCAGTGTGTCCCTCTGCCATCAGCACTGGATCTGTGCCGCAGAGCACAGCTCCTTTCTCCAAGGTATTTCTCCCTTGCAGGAACAAGGACAGTGCTGTGTGCATGGGCCCACAGATGGGACAGCAGAGGGGAAGGCTGCTGTACTTCCCATGGATGTGAACTTGCTTTCAGTGATGCTTTTGTGTGGTTAGAAAACTTGGGAGGTCATCTTAAAAACAAAAACCATTTCAGTTGAGAGATACTGCTACAGTTACAAAGTCAAGCCCCAGAAAGTCAGGAAATGTTTGAATTTCTGTCTAAAATCTGGCTCTCCTGTACGTTCAGACTCTGACTGTAGACCAGCCAAAGGCAGAATGACTTTTCATCTCCACCCTGCACAGCTCAGAGCCCTTAAGGGATGGGTGAAGAATCTGGGGCCCCTGTCTGGTCCTACGCACGTTTTTACCTGCATTGTGATCCTGTACTTCACCTGCAAATGTGGGGTAAGGCAAGAAAAGCAAATCCTTCACAGAGGCACCAATATCACAGCCCAAAGGGCCGGTGGTGTATTGCACACCAGGGCCATGGCACACCTCAGCTCCACAGGCACCCTGCGTCCCATGCCATGGGCACGCAGATCTGAGCACTGCAGCACGCAGGCTTTGGGCTGTGCTTTCAGGGCTCTTGCAAAGCCTGGCTGGTAGTGACACACAGAAGGCACAATGAGGTCTGGCTTGTTTTCCTCACAAATTGTTTTCACGCCTCACACTGTGCCAACACAGCTGTTTGTGGGGTGCATGGCAAACCAGATTTAGGAGGTGATCCAGCTGAGAAGTGACTGAGGAAGGAAGACAGGGTGCTGCTGTTTGAGTGCACTGCTTAAATCAGTGTATACAGTGTTGTGAGCATCACACTGCAGTCTGACTTTCATCTCATTTCTTTTGAGCCTAAACCCTCCCCATATGTTCCTTCTCCATGGAAGCATTGGAAAAAAGATGAAAAGAGCTGCAGCCTTCAGTGTTCATCACAAGCTGACAGGGAGAAGATGACTCTCTTCCCATTCACCCACTTCTGCACATCTGCAGTCAAGAGGGGTGAGATGGGGAGCCCCTGGTGAGACAGGAGCAGTGATGAGGCTGTATTTCCTTATACCTCATGGAAAGGGCTGCAAAAATCAAATTGGTCAGTGGTGCTGGGGGCTGGTACAGAGCCAGTGAAACCTGTGGGACCCTTCCCTGTGTAGGAAGAGATCCTGGGCAAAGGCAAGCAATGCCGTCTCCATGTGGCATCCAGCATTTTTAAAAGCTGTATTTGTGTGGATGTGGGACATAGGAGCAGTGATTCTCAGAAATGTATCTCAGAAATGGAGAAATATGTATTGCAATGTGAAAACTCTGTTGGGGAGGAGCTGGGGAAGGAGTATGGGTCCTGTCTAGCTGCATGATCTGGAGTAGAAGCTGCCTGAGATGAACACAAAGCTCCTCCTGGTTCACAGCCCTACAGGAAATCCCTCTGGGATAATCTGCCAGCACTGGGACAGGTGCAGTGCGTGGTGTGTGGCAGAGCAGCGCTGGTCCCTGCCTGCCTGTGGAACCATTTTTGGATGGGCTGTGAGTTGAAGCCAAATCATAGAATCATTGAGGTTGGAAAAGACCCCTAAGATCACTGAGTCCAACCCCAACCCATCCCCGCCATGTCCCTCAGTGCCAAATCCCACGGTTCTTGAACACCTGCAGGGAGCACTTGAAGACACACAACCAAGACTTGAAGACACATTCCTTGCCACATTGCCAAGGTGGGACTGTTTTGATGAGAAGTGCTGCCTTTTGTCTTTTTTGTTTATTGCTACCCAGTGGTAGCAATAAACTTGGAATACAAGAGGCTGAATTTATTTTTTCTTCTGACAAATCCTTCGCTGTGGCAGCGTTTCGCTCAGCCCATGGTGTGTGGGAATCTGCGTGGGAGAGCTACATGGTAAACAACCTGCTTTTGAAGGTTGTTGCAATTCGGGAACTTATTAGCAAGCTGCCACATGGAAATCTCAAGAGCAGCAGGGATTGGCGGCACAACCAGAGCCGAGTGTGTGGCCACAACGCTTGTGCTGGGTCCGCCTGGCCGTGGGGTGACCAGTTGGCAGGAGGATCCAGCTATTGTAGGGAGATGGTGGTGATTCAGGTATTGGTCATCAAAGCCAAAGCCCGAGCAAAGGCTTGGGAAGGTCTGAGGCACTGGGGATCTCTTCTGCAGAGATCCCAGCTGATGGTCCCAGCAGCAGAACAAGGGGAGTGTTCAAGTAATTTGTCCAACTTAGTTAACTTTACCCAAGTAATTCCTTCCTGTCTAGATTCCAGTTGTGTTTTTGGTTACATTTTGCTTACCCACTGGAAAGTGCAGTGCCCCTAGTGAGGAAGCTTGAGGTTTTATCCCAGGGATGGCTGTGATGTTGAGTAATGTGGTTGCAATTTGTGGAATTGCTGCAAGACGTTGGGTCCTTCTGGATACAAGCTGCTGCAGCAGGCTTTGTGTTCATCCCGGCATCTTTATGCATTTTGTCTCATGTTACATAAAGAATATCACTCTGGTGCCTCTCTTTGAGACAGATGTTAAGCCTGTATCTCTCTGGAAATGTTATGTTGCTTAAACAGAAGGGCATGAATTTTAAGCAGGCTTACTTGAGTGTAAAACCTTGTGTAACCACTCTTGTTCCAATACAACTGGCTGATTTTCATCCTGAAGCTGATCCCATAGGCCTGAAGAACAATATCCCTGGAGCATCTACTTAAAAATAGCTTTAAACTGCTTCTGGTTAAAAATAGATGCATCATGGAACTCATGCCTCACCATGTAGGTAGGGCCTCCTGGCAGCGTGTTGCAATACCCGCTGCGGAGCTGCCTGCCAGCAGGACTTGCTGGTTGTTACAACACACACAAGCCCCAAGGCATCAGGATCAGGGGAAAGTTCAGGATCTCCCTGCTGCTTGCCCAGCATGCCAATTATGTGTTTCTCAAGGATTTTGCATAAGTGCTGGTAACTTTGACCTATACATGCTGGCATTCCATTAGTGCTACTGGTGCTCTTCAGTGTAGTTTGAAATCTTCTGAAACTTATGGTACGGAGGGTTTCTGGTGCAAGAATTCATCATGGGAAAGATCAAAGTTGCTTTGTTAGCTTTATTTTCCTGTTTTTAATGAATAATATGTTTAAATGGTTTCCTTCCCTGATAAATCGCATCTCAACATTTTTCTCTTCGATTTAATAGGTGGGAAGAACTAAGAGGACATTTTACAATGGAAATTCACTTGCCTAAGCACAAGGAAATAATAATGAGTATAATTGGTGAGGGGAGGAGAGAGAGGAATCGGTTCATTAAGTCTTCAGTGAGTAATGCAGTAAGAAATACCAGTTACTGGCAGTACTTGCACATCTTCAGGTGAGGAGGAGGATTTTCCCCCATCTTACGGTAAAGCTGAGGCTGCAAGCAGCTGTGCCTGTAGCTGGGGAGGCAAAGCAGTTATTCCTGCCCATTGCTCACTGTTTCTGTAGGTCAAGTTCAATTTTTGATCAGAGGGATTTGCTTTGCTGTTGTCTACCTCTAGCCCAGATCAGCATGGCAGGATGGGGCGATGGTGGCACATGGAGTCCTGCTGGCAGCTCCAAGGTGCTGAGTAGGGGAATCCATGATGAGCAAGTAGCAGTGGTGCTGGGGCTGCAGTGTCTTCACCCAACCCAGCAGCAGCCAGAGGATCACATTCATCTGCAGCCACAGGGAAGCTCCTATCCTCCATCTCGCTTGAAGTGATCCAGCTGATCTATCCTGGTTTTCCAAACCACGTGTGTACTGTGTGCCTCCTGCTGGGTACAGGAACAGGTACGAGCTGGCCTTCCAGTTACACTCCTATGGGGCTCTGAAGGGCTCAGGTTGGTGCTCCAGCTATCCACTCTTTCTCAAGCCCCTCCTCTAATTTAAAATAAAACCCTTCCTACTTGGCATCTCCTCTTGATACAGGTTGAGGCGTGTTACCACCCCAGCCTGGTGTCTTTCAAGTGAGCATTGTGAGGTTACAACCTCCAAACCAATGCAAAAACTTGCAGAGATGGAATGATTAAATGAGCTTAAGGAAAACATCTCTTACTGTCAGCAGAGAAAAACACATAGGATGAAAAATGGTGCATTTCTTTTCCTTCTCTCACAGTGGTGTGTCTGTAAAGAGAAGGGAGAGGGAAGCGCAGGGAAGTGGCTGTCCCATCAAACACATCCTCCTTGGCAGCCAGCATCTTTTCTGCAGCCTGTGGCCTGGAAAGCACACACTAGCTGGCATGCGCTGATTTCCATTTCAGAACCTGGTCTTCTGTGGCATGAGGTTGTCAGTGTTCAGTTAAATATTTTATTGTTCTCCATATCCCATTTGTTCTTCCTCGTTACTCGCTACAGAAATGAATGAAAAACCCTTTCCATTCATATTTTGCAGCCTTGCACAATGTGCTGCCGTGCTTTGTAACCATCAGAGTCCACAAGCAGACTTTGGAGAAAAAAAAAAAAATTCCCAGAAAGAATTTGTAAAAGCAGATGTGGAGAATTATATTTTTGAACCGCCCTTGCATGTCTGAAAAGCTGTGTGGCAATCATGATAAAACTCTGTGCAAAATAACTTGCGTAGAATTCACTGTGTAGACTCGAAGTGGCAGTAGTCTTAAAACTACCTTGCTGGTAGTTTTAAGTTTCTCAAGCTGTCTTCTTCCCTCTCACGTTCTCACAGAACTTATGCCAACATAAAAAGCAGCTATTCCTCTTGCAGCCTTAGCACTAGGCTCTACCACCTGCTTCTCAGCCCTCTTCCCTCCTGCCCATGCTCGTGGCCCCTTGACAGCTGCGTGCTGGGCTCTCCAGCTCAGCACAGCTGTCACTTTGGCCCTGGCACCACTGTGTCTAAATGCAAGAGGCTGTCAAACTGATCACTCCCAAGAGGGTCCTGGGCCCTGGTTCCCCATCAGTGAGGTAAGCAGTGAGATTGACAGCGAAGGATGGAGCTGAGCTGTAGCTGGTGACAGTGGGGCTGACACTAACTTGTGACATGTCTGCTCAGCATTGCGATCTCTTCCTCATGTACTGCTGCCACTAGAGCTTTGGCATCGCTGTATGATTCTAGAAATAAGCTTGTGATGGGATTTATAGCAATAGCTGAATGGTGTTGTGTTCACTAACACTGTTGATTGAACGTCATTGATCCAGTTCTCACTGCTGCTGCATTCAGACATTGTCATTCAACCTCGATACTCAAATGCTACTGAATGCTTAGGGCTGAAGGTGAGAGCTGAGATGAGTTTATGATCTCAGTCTGACAGAAAGACAAGGAAGGAGAGTCTGCCCTGCTTTAGCACATGGATGAGAAGCAAAGGCTTTGCCTCGAGTACAGAATTCTGTGTGATTTGGTGCTCTGCTTTGCACAAGGATGATTTCATGTTTGGTATGTTTCCAAACTGGTGAGAATGCTGCTTTGTACTTGTGAATGGAAAAACTCCTATTTTGGAGGATCAGAGCATCATTATTCCTTCTTGATTAGTTGACATCTTAAAAGGTGAACTGCCCATTAAAATGGCTGTTCTCTGTACTGCTGGTAGAGGACAACTCAGTCCTGGTACCAAACGTCTCCTGCTTTCAGAGGAGAAAACGGCAGCTGGTTCACACATAAATCCCAACCTCTGTTTGATATGCCACATGTTTGTATTGCAATAACCCTCTACTGGGATTGGAACCAACCTGTTTTTGTGCACAAACTGACAGAAATTGCAGAAGGACAGAAGCTTGGATGGACGTGAAGTGGAAGAGAAATCTCAAGTAGTTATTGAGTTCTCTGTGGATGTGGCTGTCTTCCTTCCAAGTAACTTTTGAAATGAACTGAAAACTTTGCAGCTGTTGAGAAAGGAAAGGTTTTCATCCACAGCACATACATTGTAGAAGCAATGGAAATACAACTTGACATCATAGCTTTTAAGTCCTTTTCCCAGTTCAGAATTGGGCTATCAGATTCTTCTTCAACGCTAGGTTGAAGGTTTTAGTTAGAAAGGCTTCCTGTGGTTTTGACCATCCATTGGATTCTGATGATAAAACTCCTGGTTAAGTGATACCGAGCCTTTGTAAGGGATTTTTTCATAAGATAGATGTTTTCCGGCTTGGAAAATAAACACCTTGGTTTAACCTCTGTTTGTTGTCAGTGAATAGGAAGAAGCTTGCTGCTAGGTACACATGGAGGGAACTCCTGCACCACTGCTGGATGGTGCAGGATGGGTGTGTGTTCCCCGTCCGCCTTCTATTTACTTGATCTGGTTTTTGTATTCTTTTCCCAAAACCCCCAGTACTACTCACTGTTAGAACACAGCTGGGTGGCCTTCCCCTGATCCAAGTGGTTATCCCCCTGTGCCCAGGGGCTGGGTGCTGCAGCCACTGGCCGTGTCTGTCTGCTTTTTGCAGGCCAGTAAGTCCTGTGCCTGGTCTCTGCTCCATGCCTGTGTGTTGCTCAGTACAAGGGGATCATGCTTGGGGTGCTTCTAGGGAGCGCAGGGCAGCATGCATTACCATTATGTACTGATAAAGAAGGCTTCATTAAGCTTTAATCTTCTAGCATTATTGCTTAAGGCTTTTTACGTTGCTTTTTGAATACCTTTATTTCTTTCAAAGGGAAGTTTTATTGACGTGTGCTGGAGTGTAACACTGTAGAAATTTCCATGTGCAGGGCTGTACCCAGATGACCTTTGTGGTGCTGGTGTAAGGGCAGCAGTGAGGCTGAGTTCTGCTCAAGGAGCTCTGACAGGCTTTAGCTGCTGCATTTCCTGGGTCTCATTGCTGTGGTTACAACTCCACCATAAGGGCTTAACTGAAATAAACCTTCAGGGTAATTTAAAAAAAAAAAAAAAAAGTGTTCCAAGAAGGTTAGTGGAGAAATGAATTCTCTCCAGCAGAGCTTGCTCTGTCCTTGCAGCAGGAGCTGAGCTCCAGCCAGGGCTGCTTGCTGGCAGTGGCACTGAGCAATATGGATAAATAGCTTTGTTACAGCGGTTATGCTTCATTGTCCTAAAGGTCTGCATGGGGGAGAGAGAGGGATGTCTCTGGTCAGGAAGGCAGGGGCAGGTAATGGTGCTGGGTGGGCACCAGTGCATACGCAGATGTCCCCACATGCTCAGTGGGTTATTTATTGTCCCTCTGCATGCATGATTTCCACTGGCATGAACATGTGTTAGGCACGAGTGGAGAGGAGGAAAAAGGAAGAGGCTTTTTAGTATTTGACTTTGTAGTTGCTTTTACGCATAGCCAGGCATGATACCCTATGGTTATTGACATCCAAATTTAACCATGAATGCAGACAACTCCCTTCACAGGGCAATGACTTGCTTGTTTTTAAAGCACTGTTCGGGCATCTGAACCATTGGCTTGTTGCTTTAGCAAAAATTAGAGGCTTTCAGAAGTCTGTCTCCTGAAGTGGTCTAGAGCAGCTCTGTTCTGTAAAATGTTTTCCACACAGAGAGAGAAAGTTCTGTAGGAAACTCCAGAATGCAGAATACAAACAGGAAAACTTCAGCACTGGCTTCATGTCCCATGACACTAAAGGCGTGGGGCTGTTGCATTGCCCTTGGACATGGCGACCAGGCCTGAACGCTCTGCCAATGCCTCCGGTGTACCGTGAGTGGCCCGGCAGGCCCATGGCTGTGTGCTGAGGATTCAGAGCCTTGGCGAGGGCTGGCTGCTGGCAAGAAGGTGCCTTTGACAGCAGCACACTCCACCATTTCAAAATCACTCAGCCTTGGTGTTGGAGGGATGGACTTGCACGCTCTGTGGTGTGGTTCATGGGGTTGCTGAATACTCAAGCCTCTGAGAGGGAGATGTGTTCTGTGGGATGTGGCTGTGTATTTGGATCAACCAGATCATATGGTGGATGGTCTCCTGCAGCTATGAGGTGTGGCAGGTGCTCCCTCCATTGTCACTCTAGAACAGCATCAGGAAACGGAAGAGCAGTCACCCAAAAGTGTTGAATGTGTATTAGAAATAGTGCAGGCCCTGCTGAACTACCAGCGAGGGGCTGCTTTGGGCTGGCTGCCTGTGGGCTGCTCGCTGCGGGGGTATTTGCCTCCTGCTGCTCCCCCAGGGGGTCAGTAACAAACAGAGACTACATGAGCTACACTGGGAACATTCTCTTAAACAGTGATAAATGGGAGTGCGCGATCCTAAGGGCATCAGCTGCTGGGCTCCTAATGGAGCAGCTGTCATGAAGCAAGCTGGTGGCTGGCCTGCTGCTTTAGGTGATTTGCTTACGTGCTCAGCACCCGCTCGCAAACACTCCTCTTCATTTTCGTTTCCTTAGAAGTTCTCTGGTACGTGCTGAACTCCAAGATTGAGTAGTTTGCCAACTGAGGTCTGTGGCTTTAATCCAGAAAAACACTTAAGCGTATGCTCACACCTAGATCAAGGAGATGTTCACTTGAATTTAAAGGTGGGCAAATTCCAAAGTAATACAAGGAAATTTCATTATTTTTATTTTTGTTCTCTCATGAAGTTTTGGCTCAGTGAAGGAGCTGGCTCTTTACCCCTCTTGGGTAGGAGGAATGAACTGGTTGACCTTCCGAAGTTGGGTACATGTTTCCTAGGGTAGATGACAAGGCTATTGAAATTGTGCGATGATGATTGAATGTTTGGAAAGGATATTAAACCTCTGCAGATCAGCTCTCACGTCTGGAGATCAAAATGACATCTTGTGTGGGGAAAAGAGGCAAATTGCCTCACAGCTGTGGGGTTCCTCCATCTTGCTGTCATGTGTTTCTGGTTGCCCACTGACAGAGGCAGGATGCTGAACTAGATGGGCCGATGTTCTGATTCAGTCTGGCAATTCCTGTTGTCCCTTGAGTTCTCTTGACTTCAGCAGGAATTAAATACATATTTAAGCATTTTCCTAGAAGGGCAGGCTTTTCTATACCAGTCTCAGCAACTGCTTGAAGCTCAGCAGTGCAGAAGGCAGGTTTCTTCTAAGTGCTTGAATCAGCCATGCCACATCCTTTTTTTGTTTTCATAAGAAAATCCTATTTTATAGTGTGCTTCCATTTTGAAAATTAATGCTAGCTGTCTTACGGTTGGGCTGACCTCCATGTCACAGTTATGTCATCGGGTCTGAAGTTTCCAGTTAGTGCCTGCGGAAGGGAGAAGGGACACATGCATGAATGGCTGGGAGAATGCAGCAGAAAAAATCCCTGAGCTTTATGGTTGGCTTTGCTTCAAAACCTGTGTGGCAAGAATACTGAGAGGAACCCATCATGTGGCTTGCATCCCTTTGAAGTGGCTGGGTTCTGCGCTGCTGGGACGGCTTCCCTTATCTCCACTCTTACAAAAAGGACCAGGAGATATGCCTGTGATGTGGGACTCCTACACTTCAAGCCTTGATTGGGTTGACAGGGCTTTTTTGGTGTTTTTTTTTCTTTTTTTCTTTTCCTAGCAGTTCATCAACAAAGCTAGTTGAAAGCAGGGAAATGCTCTGCCCCCTTTTTATGGATAAATGACGTGGCAGGGTGACAGCTGTGTTTGGGTACTGCTGCTGCTCAGCTGCTCTGGGATGATCAGAGGGCTGGGATGTTTTCAGACCGCCTGCCTCTTCCTGTGCCGTTATATCTATGCAGATGGGTTTGGCAATAGCTGGCTTTTGTCCTGCAACACCTTGCCCTCAGAGCAGCAGACCCCAGCTTGTGTCCCCAAGGTGCACTTGTTTGCAGGGCCTGATGCTGTCCTTTGGAAAGCAACTAGCTTGAAAACTGTGAGTTTCATTTCTTTCTTCTGAGGCAAGTGTGGCCCAGATGAGGCTTTGATCTGGGACACTCAGATGAGTCTGACCTGGTTTGTGCAAGGATCCCAGAAACCAGATGGCTTTTAAGCTGTGATTTTTAAGTCAAATACCTGCTGCTGTATGTGAATGGCTTTCTTAATCCAGAGCTCAGCTTTGTGTTTTAAGAGGGACTTGTTTGGTGTAAACTGAGCTTTACTTGGAAATTGTGGTATTACTGAACTAAACCTTGTCCAAACAAACAAACAAACAAACAAAAAATTGAGATGATTGAGTTTTTGCATGTCAACAGCTCCTAGGGTCTTGCTCTCTAGAACTACAAAATATTATCTACCCTTTGGAAAACAAGCCCTCTAGAGAAAGAGTGGCATGTACCAAGCAACTAACATCAGAATCACAGCAAATGGTGACACTGAAGCGTAGCATGAAGTACTGAAGGTGGCTGAACACCACCAGTGCTTGCTTTGGCTCAGCACTGCCCTGTGGAGCTGGTCAGTCAGTTGCACGCAGTCATGTTTTCAGAAGTTATTACCTGCAGAGCTGTGAGTTGTGATAACTCATTAGCCTTGAGCTTCTGGTCTGTTTACCTCTTGTGAATCAATGCGTTAGTGACATGTCTCAACATGGGAGAGGAGAGAGAGGAAGGTGGGAAGAGGCAGTTATTTCTAAATGAAGAATGTAATTTCAAACTGTAGTGGCCTTTGCAATTGACTTACTCTTTTGCCTGTCCCAGATGCTTTCCTTATGCTACTGCCTAATCACCTAGCTTCTAAACCAAGAATATAATCATGGCCTTTAGAAGAATTTTGTGCCATAGAAAAAATTGAGGCGTTAGTTGTGCACAGCGGTGCTAATGTTTTGTTGCTTTTTCTTTTTCTGGCCTAGGGACCCTCCCGAGGGATCGGATTTTTAAGAACCTCACTCGGAAGCGGCAGCGGGCGATGCGAAGGCGAGTGCATCAGGTGAACGGGCACAAATTCATGGCTACCTACCTGCGACAGCCAACGTACTGCTCACACTGCAGGGAGTTCATCTGGTAAGAACGGCTCAAAAACAGTGGTGTGAACCTTCCTGCCCCTTCATATTTTGGGGACTGACATGCCACCCCTGGTGCTGAATTCATCAAGCCCACCAGGATTAGCAGGCTACGTTTACACTGCAAACTGGAGTCCGCTGTAGAGAGGCCAGAGCTGATGTGTAGGTTGGATGCTGAAAGCCAACAGGGAGAGTGTGGGGATAACAGGACAAGGTTCCTTGCCTGCAAGCGCAGATGTTATTTCAGGAGGAAAAGTAACCCAAGCGATCTGAGGAAATGCTGCGGATGTTAGCTTGAGTGGGGCTTTGAGATTGCAATGAGAAAAACTAGGGAAAATGCCAGAGAAGAGAAAAGCCAGCAGAGGTATAAGGTGTGGGATGATATGTGTGAGGGAGTAGGCAGAGCAGGGAGAAAAACATATATGTCTCAAAAGAGCATGGAGTGGGAGGGAGAATAACAGGGTGTGGGCTGTTGGGATCAATTTAAATAAGCGTGATGTGTGTTGTAATATAACTAAGTATCCCAGAAACTAGAGTGAGGGGGAATAGGAGGAATAAATGGGCATGGATAGCTTACCACTGTGAGCTCTCGCCCTTGCAGTGCTTTGCTGCGGTCACACACCGCAATACTCAATTGCACCACTATTGCTGGACAGTTTTACCCCAGAGATCTGCTCATTTGGGATCCTCTTGTCTTTTGGCTCTCTTTATTCTGTAAGTTGTCTACAAGTAGACTGGCTTTCTGATACTACATTCTGTTCATATTTTGCTTTGAACAGGGGCGTGTTTGGGAAGCAGGGATACCAGTGCCAAGGTAAGGTGCCCTGCTCCTGCACCCTGTGTCTGTAGGATGTGCTGTCTCAGCAGCACTCCCCGTGCTGCTGGGATGTCCTGTGGTTACAAGCTTCTCTGAAGTCACCACTCATCTTCCTCCCCAGAACTGTGCATTTGAGCAGCTGATGGCTTGAATACATGCAGGAGCAATCACCTACATTCATGCAAGCCAGCTGCTGTGTTCCACTCACAGTTTTCTTCCTGTACAGATCCAGTGAGTTGCACTTGGTATGTGCAACGCTTGGCTAGGCTTGAGAAACCCAGTGTCCCTTCAGGTGGCCACCTTCTTCCTTTCTCTCCCTTTGTAGATAACAAAGCGAAATTATGGATGTGACTTCAAAGGGCAGTCTCCTGGCCTGGTGCAACACTTTTGTCTGAATGCATGTTTTGACTGAATAGCTGTATAGGTGTATGTGGCCTGTTTTTGCACATAATTATTGTTTTTCCTTTCCCTTTTTCTGTGGTAAGAAAGCAGAACTACTTGTTTCACAGGTGTGTGGTCACTGAGGCCTTCTAACACAACCTGTTTCTTATGCACTATAATAGGGCACTGGGGTTTTTACATGAAGGGAAGCTGCATGTGAACAATATAGGTATCCAGCGTAAAATCTCTGGGTGAAAGTGAATGTTACTTCTAGACCCTTGTGAGTGCAAGCTGGGATCAGCAACAAACAGAATAGTGCGGGACCCTAAAATACATCTACAAGTTACAGTTTACGTTACAAAAATCTCCTTGCTTAATAAGAAGCTATGGCCCTTAGTTCACGCTGGGTTGCTGGGCGGAGGAATCCGAGTTCATTCCGGTCAAGCCAGCTTCAGTTGCAGAGAGCCCAGCTGAGCTTTAGGGCTAATTAGCCCTCTTGATGAGGACTAGCTGATTAGCCTAGACACAGCACTGTTCTGCTGCAGTTATTCGGCTTCCCAGATCCAAGCATTGCACTGAGCCTTATTGACAAACTCATGTGGACAGTGCTTACCTGGGTGTCCAGCAGAAGAGACACTATGCCACTGAGATGCAGGGATGGCTTTTGATATCTCAGACCCGTGTTTATGTCTGTTGTGTGAAATACCACAGGAAAATTGCAACGGTGATTTTTTGGGTTCATTTTATAATGTTGTTTTTGTGCTTGTCACCCATATTTTATGGCAGATATTTTCTAGGCCGTATGAATTACCTGGTGCAGAATTTCTGTTGAAATGGGTTGCAGATAAATCTCCAAATCTGTTAGGACATTCTGGAAATTCTGAGCCACCTTGATTATTTTTCACATTATTACTATATCCTGATGATATAACTGATCTTAAAGGAACTAGCTGGTGGGATGATGTGTTCTGAGTCTTCCAACAGCTCTTTTCAGCATGCCTCTCTTATTTCCTAGTGTGCACCTGTGTTGTACACAAGCGTTGCCATCATCTGATTGTTACAGCTTGCACGTGCCAAAACAATACTAACAAGAACGATCTCAAGGTAAACTCATGTTTGTTGGTTTTGGGTCATCATAACTTGTGAACTGTCAGGATTCTCTGGGTGGCTGGGCATTTTCCTATAATAGAATTTATTCTGTGTTATCTTCATTCATGGATTTAAAAGTGAGGAGAAATTATGAGGACGTACATCCCTATCGTTATGATAGGCAGCTTAATATCATCTGATTGTTGTTCTGTTAATTCCACTAACTGGTTGGACTAGCATATAATTTAGGAAGATTCTTCATCTGAAGACGTCAGGAAATAGCAAATCAACTGTTTTCCTTGATAATTTATTTTCATGTTTAACTGTCATCATCAAAATTTGGTACCCAATTCTTAGCGTGGATTTCTCTGGCTTTAAAATCCAACCACTGCTCTTTGTTATGCCTTTTTGTTTCCGCTGTAATTTCAAGTGCCCAGTTAGTCATCGCACCACACCTTTACTCCATGAAATTATTTATTTTGTAATAAAGAAGCCCTTGCATAACTTGTGTTTTTGAAGGTTTTTTCTGTGTTAGTTTTGGCTATATTTGAGAGGAGTAATGTCCCCACCTAAAATTGCACGTCTCGTTTCTATAACTGGAAATTGTTTAATAACTCTGAGGAAAATTCAATTGAAATGTCCTTAATTAGGAGGTAGCTCTATTGTATCCCACGTGGAAACCTTCTTTCCAGCACATACACACCATTGCCTTTCCTCGTTATTTCTTGGCTCGGAACTGCTGAGTTAGACTTATTAAAATGACCCTTGCCAAACCAGGGGAAAATAAGCTGAAGTGCCTAAGGCTAAAGTACAAGTACGATGGTGAGTTTTCTCAACCCCCTTTAGGATTATGAGTGCTTTATAACATATCTAAGCTACTTGAAAAGATGTCAGAGGTGAGGAGGCAGCGCTTGCTTCAAACCCATTGTTTCAGTGGCCCTTCAAGCTTTTGTAAGGTGATGGGTTCCCCTTGTCACTCGCCCAGCACCTGCTTGTTGAGACACAAATTAGAAAGTAATGAAAAGGTTAAATGGGAAGGGGCTCCTGATGTAACATTTCCTAAGGTATCTTTGAGATCTGAATGATTCACAGATGGAAAAAACAAGGTTAAAAAGGAGAGTAAGTGATAAAGCTAAATGTGGCCCAGAACAAATGAGGAAGATGAGAAAAGAAATAAGAATTTTCGGAGGAGCTGGGAAAATTATTCTATACCAAATCTAATAAAATCCACAGTTTGACATAAAGTTACATGTTCACACATAATATGCAAGTTAATTATTTGAAAACTGTTTAGTTACAAAATGCTGTAGCTAACACTTTATATTTGGCACTTAAATACAATAGGTTTGGGATGAGGTAATCTATACTTTCTAGTTCTAAGTTTGTTAAGAACTTACAATTGGCTAGGCAGCCCTTTTTAAAATCTATTTTGTCAGATATTCCAGGCTGCCAGGCCAGTAAACCAGAGCAGGTTCTCTGAAGATGAGGTTTCTGTCAGTGTAGTGATGGAAAACTCAGTGAAGTGATGGATTGGGATGTTTCCTGGTTTGGAATTATTTTCGTAGTTCTACAGCCAATACGTAAATAAACGTTGGTTTATGTGTATATTTGAATGTTTAAATCTGTGTTTTCCTTTTGATGCCTCAGGTGACTGAACAGAGGTTTGGAATCAACATTCCTCATAAGTTCAGTGTCCACAACTACAAAGTCCCAACTTTCTGTGACCACTGCGGCTCCTTGCTCTGGGGAATTATGCGACAGGGCCTGCAGTGTAAAAGTGAGCAGCCTCTTACTGTCATCTTTTCACAAAAATATGCATATTTTTAGACTTTTGATACAGGCTTCATTTGTGCAACCTTCAAGAGAAAGATGAGCACTAAGTGTTCATCTTTGCTAGAATTATAAAAAGTACTGATCTGCTCATTAATCTCAGAAAAATCTTATTTTTCACTCTCAGCACAGCTTTGTTTAATTTGCATTGTTGAAAATTTCCTTGGGTATAGCTACTTCCTGCAATAATTTTTCTCTTTGTCTGGATGTTGACTGAACTCTGTCACACTGTTGATTGATGACAAAATATCCATGTTTTTGTTGTAGAGATTCAGACTGTAAAATCACATGGGTAACAATCTCCATTTGCCTTCATCTCCCACCAGAGGGTGTATGTGTGTCTCTGAGTGAGAGCAAGGAGGTTTTTAGCTAACAGTACATCTTTTAAAATTAGATATCTGCAAGCGCAGGGGAAGTTTAATGCTAATTCTGTGGCATTATAAATCCTAATTTGTAGGCAGGCATAGTTTCGATGTCATTTATGTACCTCACAAACATATTTGTGCTTATGAATAGCTTCAGGTAACATAGCACTCTACCTGGAGCATTTGGGGTGTGCTTACCTGCTTTTTGGGAGGTTGTTCTTCTATTGAGTCCTAATACTATTTCTCCTGAGATCAGAGGCAAAAATGCACTCTTTTGTTCAGACCCAGCGTAGAGTCAGTTCAGTATATTTCCTGAAGCAGAACAGTCTTTGCTAAGTTATTTCTTGGCCATAACCCCCCTCTAAGTTATTCTAAATTTTCCTTTGCTTTTATTTTCCACCTCTACCATCACCCCTATCAGTCTGCAAAATGAACGTCCACATCCGATGCCAAGCAAACGTTGCACCAAACTGTGGGGTGAACTCAGCAGAGCTTGCTAAAACCTTGGCATGCATGGGCTTGCAACCAGGAAGCATTTCCCCAAATTCGGTGAGTCTTTTTTTTCTCCTCTATTTTCAAACATTTACAACTGAGTCTAATTTTCATGGGTGCAGGAGAAATCAGAGACTTAAGGCAAGTGGTATTGGGCAGTGGGCTGCATGAGTGGATTGTTGATCTCTGAGTCCTGTGGCAAAGATTTCCTCTGAAAAAGGAGTGTCTTCAGTCCTGATTTACCCTGGTGGAGACATCAGTCTGTAAGTGTTACTTTGTTTATGTTTCTTAGTGGTGTGACTCCACTGAGTCTTTAATCTGGCATAAACAAGAGGAGAAATCAGACCCCAAGCTATGGCTATAATGGCTATAAATTGGAAGAGAGTAGATTTAGGCTGGATATAAGGAAGAAATTCTTCACAGTGAGGGTGGTGAGACACTGGAACAGGTTGCCCAGAGAAGTTGTAGATGCCCCCTCCCTGGAAGCATTCAAGGCCAGGCTGGATGGGGCTTTGAACAACTTGGTCTAGTGGGAGGTGTCCTTGCCCATGGCAGGGGGCTTGGAACAAGGTGATCTCTAAGGTCCCTTCCAACCTAAACCGTTATTTGATTCTATGAATGTGGCCATATCTTTCTTCAACCTTTCCACAAACACAAATGCACAGTCTGTATTTGTGACCTGTGATAGCACAACAGGCCTAGGTGCTCTTCACAGCTTTGTCGCTGTTTTTGAGTCATTTGGGGCAAGCTGATTCATTATTCCCCAGTTTCCACAGCTAAACTCTGAGGTCACTATCAATACATCGTTATCTCTGGTCTTTGCTGTCCAAGCCAGGATCCTAGTGAGATTGCTGCTAGAGTTGGGACATACATGTACAATTTTTGCCTGTCAGTAATTAAAGCACCCTAAAAATCCTGTTGTTATGTATCTGAATGTATTTGGAGAGTTTGAAACATACTGTGAGAGCTCCAGAGAAAATGTCCATACACAACAATGGAAATCAGAGCTGTTATTTGATAACAAGTCGGCTTTCATGAAGCTTTCTTTGCCAGAAGTTTTGAAAGTGGATTTGCTTGAAACCCCGATAACTCGTATTAAAATGTGAGACATTTTTATTTGATGTAAAAAAACAAATTCAAAACGAAAAGATATTTGCCAGATGTGATTAATCTTGTTCGTCAGCTACATTGATTGACCACATCACCCTGTCTCAGCCTAGCATGCTCATGAAGCTGTGCTGCCCTTTTGACTTCAGTTGGCTCATAAAAAGTAGAACTTCCTTACTTTTCCTTCTTCATGCTGTAGCAGTTCAGGGTTCAGTTATTCTTGGAGTTGCAAGGAAACACAATCCCCACACAGTTGTCTTAGTTTTGTAAAAATCAGCACTTGTTCACATTCATTGTTTACATAATCTGTACATCAAAAGATGAGACCAGGAAAATAAAGATCTTGGTGTTTAACAATCTCCTCTTATTCCATGTGAGCTAAAGGCTTCAGTTAAGTATTTAGAAGCTTAAACTTAAGAGTTTTGTTAGATGCTGTCAAAAATGTGCTTGGTTCTTTCTGCGTGGCTGGGGTTACCATTTCTGCAACAGAAAGGCAAGTCTTACTGTGCGTGAAAGACTTTTGCATTACACCAGAGTAGTCACAAGGTGGAGCTCAAGAAGTCCCCATGGCTTTGTTCGCACTGACAAAGTGAACAGAAGTACGTTTAGTTTCTGTGCATACCTGGAAAGCTGAGAACAGAGGGCACTGGAGATTGGCTTGGTCTTCGTATACTGCAGAAGCATGAACTCCAGAAATGCTAAAACTGATACAATTGCTGAAAATGCAGACACACATTGCTAACACCAGCATGAACAGCATTCATTTGAACTTGCAGCAGTGGAGGAAGCCAGCTATGGGAAAGAAAAAATATTTTGAATTTTGGGTCCCACTGAACTCCACGGGCTTTTAATAAGAGCTTTAACATCAGGTAGAAGCCTAAGAGAGTCAGATGAAATCAGTTTGGGGTCTAGATTTCACCATCACTTCTCATGTTGCAGAAATTATGATGTTTGATGGGAGACTTTGGTTTCCACACGCATCCAATTTTTCTGGGGACCGAGGGTAGACAGAGTCAGACTTGCCTCTTGGGTCTGCTGTGGGGTGGGTTTACGACTTAACGCTTGGATCAGGCACTATTTCTGATGTCTCAGCACACCTCTGCACAGTGGCAAGGTTGGCTGGTCGCACATAGCAGCTGTGCACTTCCTGTTCCAGTGGCTGGGCAGTGCATCTGAACAGGTCCTAAGTGCCCACATCAGTAGGTTGATTACCTGTGATCACCTCTAAGGCAAAGTACAGTTTCTATACAGGCTGATATTTACTTACTTTTGTCCACAGAAACTGGTTTCCAGATCTTCTTTAAGACATCAGGGAAAAGGCAGCTTGAAAGATAGCAACAGGGTTAGTGAAAACTCAGCGAGCAAGCTTGGGATCAAAGACTTAACCTTCCTTCGTGTATTGGGAAAGGGCAGTTTTGGAAAGGTGAGTATTATTTGTGGCTCTTTGGGGAAATACCCTGTCCCTTATTTAAGAAGCTCCAAGGTACATGAAATTACTTCATCATGTGGCATGCAGGTTGTCCAGTGGACTGTGCTTTGTGTGCCCTGTGTGACAAGGCTGGTTAGAGAGAGCATGGAGAAAAGCAAAGAGAAAGAAAGCTGACAGCAAAGAACGGGTTATCACAAAAGAAAAAAATATAGCAACCAAAAGAACAACTGCATGCCAGGACCTATACCAGACTCTGCAAGTGTGTGCATTAGCACTCATTTCAGCAACGTTTCTTGGAGCATGTGAAAACTTCTCCTTTAAAAGAAACAAAGCAGTAGTTTCAAATGCAGTGAGACTGAGGTTTCATTTCTTTGCTTTGCCACAAAGCCAGTGTGAAGCGTTGCACTTGAAATTGATAACTGAAGGGGGAATTGGTGCTGACAGTGCTGCTCAGAAGGCCTGTCCTGACACAGGATTGTGGCTGATCGTGGATGATCACTGAGCAGGCACTGGAGTGTGTGGGCAGAAGGCTGTTGCAGACAGTAGCGTGTCATTGATTGTACACTGATGCCCATACTAATGGTGTGATTCACTTGCACCCACAAGCCTGCTCTGGAGATAACTGACCTTTCTAGTGTGAGAAGGTATGAGAATCTCTGTGTTGCTCATAGAGACTGAGGGTTCAGCCCTTGTGATTCACTCTCTCTTTTGGGTTAGGTGATGCTTGCCAAGATGAAGGAGAGTGGGCAGCTCTATGCAGTGAAGGTGCTGAAGAAGGACGTCATACTCCAAGATGACGACGTTGAATGCACCATGACTGAGAAACGCATCCTCTCCTTAGCAAGGAATCACCCTTTCCTCACCAAGCTCTACTGTTGCTTCCAAACTCCTGTAAGTATAGCCTGAGCAGTGGAAAGCATTCCTGCTGATACTGGCTGGCATATTCAGGGTATTCTCCTGTATGTTTGTTTCCCTGCCTGTTACAAACATCCACCTTAAACTCTCTGCTCAAGGGTGAGCTATGGACCCCTAAAATCTGATATACAGACATTTATCAAACAAAACCCTGGCTTTCTGTAAGCTCCCTAACAAAATGGTAGTAACAGGGAAGCCTTTGTTTATATCTTTCTTAGAAGTATCTTTATGCTTTGTATGTTTCCAAATGCACATGTGCAAGTGCCTACAGACCTGCAGTCTCCTGCAGTTGTTGTGGGATCTCAGACCCTACTATTCTGCTACCTGGGAGTTAAAAGTACTGTGTTTGCCTTGTCTGCTCGGAACTGAATGAAGGATCCTTCTGGGATTAGTAGTAGGGACCTTACTGGTTCGGGTGAACACTGAATCAAACCCTTACACAGTTGGTATTTCTTTGTGTGTATACAAGACAGCATTGCTGTCTCTTGTGATATCTCAGTGAAAGACTGCAGGTGTGGCCTGTCCATCTGAGAGCCTCCTGTGTGTGCACGTGGGTGGGGGCTTCTTGCTGATGTGGGTGGGGGAGGTGGGAGTGGCTGTGATGGAGGCAGTGGCTGCAGCAGTGTCACAGCAAGGCAAGCTTGGGAGTCCCTGAGCTAAGCTGTTATTAGGACCAAAGCATTTTTGCAGTGTAGCTCTTCCAAACTGCCTGGGCTTCTTTCCAGTTGCTTTTTGTCCATTGGTAAATGCTAATGGAGTTTGTTTTCCCCTTTAGAAGAGGCGGAAGAAACTTGCCCTTTTAACTGTGGCTTCGCTCCTTCGGAAACCCAAAATGCTCAAAAGGGGAAGAAAAAAAAAGGAAAAAAGCCATTCAAATATATTCTGCCACCCACTTGTTTCTCTTCTCATTGGGATGATGACACAACCAGTTATGGGGTTCAAGAATTGTGCTCGTTTAGGGTGGAGCCCTTGAGGTAGACTCATGTAATAGAAATGAGGTGATGTGTTTTTTTTATACAAAGCTTACGTGGTTTCACAGAGCAGCCATGCTATATAGCAGAAATGAAGCTTAAAGCCTACTGTTGTCACTAGTAACCAAGGAAGCTCTTTTTATGTTTCATGATACAAAGACACAGGGCCCAAATTTTAATGACCTTAGTGAAGTTCTCTTTTGAAATATCAGAAACGCCCAGTATTGATGTGTGTTGTTTGAGGTCAGATCCAGGACAGCAGCATTTTTTTGCAACTTGTTGCTATGGCTTTGTTTACAGAATTGCAACATATATGTGAAAATAGCAAATGCAGTCCTGGGCTGTGTAGAGTATTTTCAGTGAACTTAGGAAAGATTTAAGATCGCTGCTAGTGCTGTCTGTGATGTTCACAAAAGGAATGCAATCTGCTATGGGTGCAGAGGAGGTCTGCTGGGCTGTTGAGGTAATTGAAGAGTCTTTTGCACAGGGAAGCAAAGGAAGAGCTCAGCCTGTTTAGACTAGCAAGTTGAAAGCGTAAAGAGGATCTGGTTGATGTCTGCAGATGTCGCAGAGGAGGGAAACAAAGCTGTCAAGATGCTGGCTGAGATTAAATGAGTCTGGACTGGCCATGGATACAGTTAGACTGGAAATGAAAAGGAGTTTGCTAACCAGTAGAACAGCCTGGAACAGGATCTTCTGGACCAGCTTCTCACCAGAGGAACAGAGGGAAGAGCCCCTCAGTCCTTGCTGCCCTGAGTCTGGTCAGTCTCTGAAAGGATGCCAAAGGAGTGGTGCTTGTCATAGCAGCACCCCACTATTTCCATTTTTTTCCAAGTTCCTCTTTTACATGAGTCCTACATTGTTTCATTAACTGGAATGATAACTTCCCTCCTGTAACAAACAAAAACAAAGAGAGAAACGTTTACAAAGGAAAAGTACATTTGAGACTCAGGTGGTTCATTGTGTCTTTTGTCCACGGTCTGCATTCACTGACACCCACCTCGATCCAGAATAACCAGATTTAAGTTGCTTATAAAAGCGTAATTAAATCCCTTTGCTATAATGAAGAAATGATTGCAACAGTAGGGTATTTGTGGCAGAGTCCTCCCAGAAGGGCTTAAATGGGGCTGATAGAATACTTAAGTTTTATGCTTGTTCTGTACATGGCGTGGGGTTATCCCTTTCGTTAACACTAGCTTGTCAGAACAGAATATATGTAAAATATATGTAAAAGACTAACCATTAACACAAAACGTCAGCCTGAAGCTGTGCTTGAAAATACCCAGGCACTTCCTTGTGTTTTGGAGCTGGGGGGAGGCTTACACAAAGCGATACCTAGTTTCAGACGCAGTTGGGTGGAAACCACATCACATGGATCACACTTAGAGCCCAAACTCTGAAAATGTGGTATTAACAGTTCACGTCATAAAAACCAAGCATGACTCTAGTCTGCAATGAGTAGAGATCCTGGATAAGTAATGACTTACTTGGCCTGCTTGTAGGATTTTTTTTTTTTTTGAGAAATAGCCATTCTGAAGCTTCTTACTGTTTTTCAGTAGAAATTAAGAACTATGAGATGTGTCAGGACAGGCTGGGACCAACTGGCCAGGTAGCATCCCTTCTGGAAGATACTTGGGGCTCATGGTAGGTGCCGAGTTCAGTATGAACCAGCAGTGCAGACTCATTGCAAATAAGTTAATTATGTCCTGGGCTGCTTTAGGAGGTCAGGGAAGTTGTTATCCCCTCTGCTTGGCACTGGCGAGGCTGCGTTTAGGATACGGGTGTCTACTTTTGGGCTCCCTGGTACAGGAGGAAGTTACAAGAGCTGGAAAGAAGGACCTCAAAAGTGTCTGAAACACTGCAGCACTTTGAGGACAAGTTTTCAGGGTTTGAATGGAGCTAGAGCCATTTGAATTCAGACTCTTGTATAATATTCTACCCAAGCCAGCAAGCTGTTCTGATTTAGAGCCTAGGGCTGACTTAAACAGCCCAGGGCACGTCTGTGCTGCACACTGCGACATTGTGTAGTGCTAGTAATCTAGCATTAGCTGAGCTGGCACAAGTACCAGAAACAGCAGTGCATTGTCAGAGTTGATCTATGCTGCTGCTACTTTTGCTTGCCTGTTTTGAGTTAGCTGAGTTTTTTTTGTGTGCTTACTTCAGTTGCTGAACGTTTTCAGAAAGGTTTTCTGTTCTCTGGTGCTGCCTCTGTACAGCATCTTTATTTCATGTGGTCCTGTGTGGCCTTAGTTGCAGCATAAGGGATGCTTGCTAGGAAGGCCTGCTGTAATATCCCACGGTGTGCTGAGGCTGCTTGACCTCCTAGCAGCCTTTTTACTCTTTTACAGAGCAGTATTGCAGCCACTAGGTGGTAGGAGCTGCAAGTGTTGTCTCTGCCGGGTAGGTCACGGTTTTCAGAGACTGAAAGGGAAACACTGGCTGGGCAGCAGAGTGGCAGAGGCTGGACATGGCCCCGTGCATGCCTGGCACTGGGCAGGAGGCAGCTGTGGACTTGCACCTCCAGATTCCTTTCCTCTGAAAGGATGGAGTCGTGCTGCTCCCTTGCCAGGAGGGGGTTTGTCCTGTTCCAGCTGCGCCTGTGTGAGGTCTCCTTGCTCACTACAAACTGAGATGCATCTCTGTTATTTTGATTATTTTTTATTGACTCTCTTGGTTTGAGTACTTTTGACCTTGCCTAAGCTGTTTACCTCTGCTTTTTCCAGGGCCTTACAACCATCCTTTAGTGTCAGAGAGGATTATGCTCCTGCTGCAGTAATCTCTGAGTTGCTGACAGGTGCTGGGGCTGACCTGCGGATAATCTTGGATTCTGTGTTAGGGGTCACAAGCACCCAAAATTGCCTGTTTCTGTTTACCTGCCGTTGGTGTCATCCAGCACCTCAACAATACAGGCCTAAGACAGGTGAAGGAGGCTATCTGGATAAATACTGAAGTCAGTAATTTAATCCTGTGGAATGTAGATCCTGGAATGTTTTAATTAAAATGAGTTTGCAATAAGTAGATTCTGTCGTCTTTGGGGTTTAGGAACCATCCTTCCTGCACAGGTGGTTTGCTTTTAAATCCTTTTGTCTTGATTCTTTTGCATGAGAATGAAGAGGGCTGGGGGAGATCAGCTTCCCATGCAAATAGTGCCAAATACCACTGGTTAGAGGTTTCTGCCTTTTATGTTTATTGCCCTTATCCCTTTTCTCATGACCACAGGGTGCTTTCAGGGGACCGTCCCCCAGGCGATGCTGTTTCCAGCACCGTCCCTGTTACCCTGATCGTTATATGGATTTGCTCTCCATGTGGCTCTGCTGACAGTTGCTGAGGCACAGAGCCTGTGTGTGCTGTTCCAAAAATAGTGAGACACGAGAACTTGGCGGAGGGACGTGACTTTCTGTAACAAGCGTCCTTCAGAGATAATAGCTCGCAGGGTGCTGTTGAGGCCAGTGGGGATTCCAGGGCAGCTAATCATTGAACTGGTCCTATTTTATGAGGGCAACCTGCTGACAGGCATGCAGCTTTCTGCCCCCCTTTACAAGCTGTGTGCTGATGTCATGCTTAACACAGGAGGGGAAGGTTTTTTCTTCATCTCTCCCAGGTCCTGGATTGCTGAAACAGTTCTTCCAGGGTCAACACAGGCGTTGTGTCACAGGTGTTTGGGGGGATGAGCCTGTGTTTCACCTCCTGTATATGTTCAGCTGACCTGGAGACTTTGACAGGGCACAGTTTTCAAGTGGGAACCTCCCAAGCACCAGCAGAAGTGGGGTTGAGGGACTCCAGAAAGCCAGTGGTGTCCTTCCTGGAGCCTGGTCAGATGCATGAGCGTTCTGACACAGACCTTGGAGTGTGCCAGTGGGATGTAAGGGAATGGGGAGGCCTCTTTGTTGTTTGAAGGGTGCTGACAGGGAGCCCCTTGGGAGCAGAGAGGAGAGCTTTGATCATCTCCAGGCTCCAAGCCCCCAGCCTTCCCCCTGGCTTGTCAGGGAGGTGTATGCATGTAGCTAACAGCCAAGCGTGCTGCTGGGATGCTTTTCTGCAGCCTGGCTGGGCCTCTTCCCCCTTTTCTTAAGCATCAAGGCTGCTGGTAGCCTCAGGCTGCTATGCTGGGAGACCAATGTATGGTTCAGTTTCATTGCTGCCAGCCAAAATCGAATGAAGAAGGTGGCAGGAACATCCTGTTTCTGGGCCTGGTGTTCTCCAAAAGCCTTTGTATGGCCTAGCACACTTTCTGGTCATAAACACTGGCAAGAAAGGCAGGCACCCTGCTGGAGGCTGGCTGCAGAGCCCTGTTGAAGTCAGGCTTGGAGGAGCTTGGGTTGTGCTTTACCTGGGGTCCTGGGGAGGCAAGCCAGGGTTTTTGGGGAGGGAAAATGCATCTCTCCACCCTTGTGCTCCTGCTGTACTGCCTGGGTGCAGGCTCACTTGGCCACTGTT
The DNA here is from genome assembly GCA_013396635.1 of Penelope pileata. Lineage (NCBI taxonomy): Eukaryota > Metazoa > Chordata > Aves > Galliformes > Cracidae > Penelope > Penelope pileata. The sequence goes on along the minus strand of WBMW01005641.1, from coordinate 283,660 downwards.
TTGTGACCACTAAATGACTAGTCTGCTCCTGCTTCTCAGTCTGACTCATGTCCAGGGTAACACAGAATTAAGGCAGATCCATGAAAGCTGTGCCTTTTTGTGGTTTTCTGGCATGCCCACCAAAAACCCGTGACGTCTTTGGGGGCACAATGGTTTGACTTGCTGGTAAAACAGATGTGTGAGGGTATATGAGTTTGAAGGGCTCAGCTCTGGTGTGCACAATCATACCTGTGATGGTCTTTTCATTGCAGGAGGTTGGGTGGGTTTTTTTCTAGTAGGCAGAGCAGTTTTGGCTTCAGAAGATGAAACGAGATCAGACTGACATTTCTGACTTTATCTGTGAACTTTGCTGGGTGTCCGCACTTACGCTGAACACTGAGGTGATATGAGCTGAAGTGAAAATATGACCTGAAGTGTTAGCTACCATCTTCTTAACACTGCTGTAGCCACTTGGTGTGACTTTCCTGCCCTGGTTGCTGAGGGCCCTTGGCTTCTTGCATTTTTGTGAAGCTGTGAACATGTCTGTCTCCATCCTCAGTGGCTTGTGAGAAGTACTGTACCTGTTAGGCAAAATTATCAAGCTTAGAACAAGGGCAGCCAGAGGATATGCTGTTACATATGGTTAGCCACAGTAAATAAAAGTAATATCTTTTTCTTTGGCCTTTGGAAATCTAGGAAGTTGTGGCATAAAAAGAGTTGAAATGAAACTAACTCACAAACAGCCTGAGTGACCAAATGCTGGTTAGTGCTGAGGAAGGATTTAAAAAGGAGGAAAAAAAAAAAAAGGCTATCAAAGCTCAGAGCAGAGCTAACTAGCTGAGGCTCAGCCCAGCAGCGCTTGAGGTTTAATTTGAAATAATCTTTGAAACCTGCATTGCTTTCCAGGCACTGTTTAGATGTGAGGGTGGATCTACACAGCCCTTGCTTTGCCACTCTGATTTTCCTGAAGACCTTTAGCTGAACTTTCAGAGGTCTTTGGCTTTCCCCAAGTGCAGTCTGAAGCCAGCAGATGTTGCAAGTAGTATTTTTGGAAAACAGGCCAGAGCTGCGTCGAGCTGATCAATCCAAACTGGAAACAGCAATTCTGGTAGCTTGTTCTGAACCAAGGGATGTAAAAGCAGCGTGAACTTCGTAGAGCTGCTCTCTTCTGAGATATCAGCAGGTAGCTGAGGGGTGCAGATGTCCTGTAAATCTTTCATTAATGAGTGATGTGTATACCTTGATGTATTCTCGTTCCTTATTCGTGAGTTTTTTGCTCTCTAAGTTCAGCCAGCCCTTTGGTTTTTGATCTTCCAGGCGGAAAGGAGTGTTTATGTATTTTTCTGTGCTACTTAATAAGGACTGGAAGGTTTAATAAGGTCTGGAGGTTTCATTTCATTTCTTCTTTCATTCTGTTCTGTATTTAACTTGCTTTAATGCCCCCAAGATGGTGGTTTGGGTTTTTTTTTGTATTTTTTTTTAATTGGGATCACGTAAGTGTTTTTTGTATGTGAATGAGCTGGTTGATCTAGTGCCAGTGATCTAGTGCCTGGTTTGTTTTTTGTTTTTTTTTTCTACAGAAACAGTTAAAAATGAAGTGATAGAAATTGTCCTTTTGCATGTATGTTGAGTAAAAGTTTTTGGTCATGAAATGAGCTAATCCTACTGTGAATTAGACCATCTCGAGGTGAGGGGATGGGGAGGAACTCTATGCATCTGGTTCACCTGCATATCCCAAAGGCTGCATTGTCCCAACAAAATGATGGTGTTTGATTGCATCCTACAAAACCTCTCCAGCCTGTGAGCTTGAAATTTCAGCCCAACTGTAAGGAAACATGGATGGAAATCTGGATGATGTAGTTAGATCTGTGGATTTTTTTTGGGGCAGGTGGGAACACGTGGCTCCCATTGGCGTGCTCTAGGTTGTGGCTGTCAAGCAGCTCTTCTGGAATTGGCTCAGTGTTCATGCTGCACCACATGCACATGCATGCACGAGGCAGCCTTTACCCCCAGGGACTCCAGAGAGTTTCTTTATGCAAATGGCCAGAGCCAATTTGCTTTTCTCTAGGCGATGTTAATGTGCCTGGCTGCCGCTGCACGGGAAGCCAGCATCGTGCCCACTGTCAGAAGTGTAAAATAACAGAGCACGATTGTAAGCGATAGCTGCCCCGTCCCCCAGCTGTGACGGTGACGCCAGCAGTTTGGGGAAGTGACCTGTTCTTCTCAGAAGTGCATTTGCTAACTGTAGCTCACCAAGCCACGAGGAAATGCAGCGTGCAGCTTCTGCACTTTGGAGTCTAAGCTGTCACTGCACCTCTTTCTGGCTCAAAAAGAAAATAAAACAAGGGAGAGAAAGAAACCTTCCCTATCTCAGCCCGTTGGATTTCCCATCTCAACAGCACTGGAACTGTATGGCTGCAGCATGTTTCCTTGCTGTGCTCTGAGTTCTGCTAAGTGTAAGCGGTTTTGGAGGCTGGCACATACTTGGGGAGCAGCTGAAGCAGAGAGAGGAAATGGCTGATGGAGCACCAGAGGTCAGCCAGCAGCGTGCTGCAGAGCCTCCTGCCTCCACCACCCTGTCTGTATGGGGTCTTGGGCCATGGTGGTGGGAGCTGGTGGCACTCATCACTGTGTGACCGTGTTTAGGAACTGTAACTAATGCATCCAAAGAATTCCAGCTGAGCAAGCATGACATGAAGCTGCTGCTTCTCTTCTGCTTAATGTAGCCACTCTGATATGAAATCAAAAGACCAATGCTTCGCCTAACATAAGTCAGCATCCTGCTCTATCATAGGTGCTTGGATGGTGCCTGGAAAGTTGGGGCTGAGCTCAGCTGCTTCACCTCTTGTGCCTACGTCTCACAGTGTGCCCATTCTGATGACACCTGCAGTCCAGGGTTATTGGCTGTGTTACTCCTATGAAAACAAGCATTGGGAAACAAACCTGCTTATTATTCCTCCTCCAGGTCCTGTGCTCTGGAGTGCCCTGACCCAGATAATGGTCACTCACTGTGCTGGCGGTGTGGGACGAAGGCTTCCCAAAGCCCAGTCCTGAGAGTGCCCTGCCTGCTTGCACGCTCCCGGCAAGGCCCAGGGCAGATTGCTTTGTGTTGGGGTTGTGGGCCACAAAGGGAGAAAGGGAACATTGGGAACACTGAGGGAGCCTGCCAGCTCTTGTAATTATCGTGTAATAATTTGCTTACAAGCTCCCTAAGCCGTGCTTCTCATTTTTGGAAGCAACAAATTTTTGCTGTGGAGCAGTGACACAGCTGTCTCTGCATGGAGATCATTTTGAAAGCCTGCTTTCCGCTCTGCAGAGCTTAAACTGCCAAAACAGTGAAAAATGACTGTTTTCTTGGGGAAACCCTTTGGCTTCAGCAAACTCAGAAATCCAAAGCTGAATTTCTAAGGAGTTGTGTGCATGAGTTACTTCCAAAAGGATGAAATGCAAGCACAGCAGAATTCCAGTGCCAGACAATTTTTTTTTTTATTGAAAGACTGAACCATTGCTCTAAACCACATCTGACGAGCACTCCATCTCCTCTAGAGGCTGCCTTGGACGGAAGCTGTCAGCAACAGAGCAGGCTTGTGTGAAATTCCTCCTGGGATGTGCTGTTGTCCTGCAGGGAAGCAGTGTGGGCAGGAGCAACGACATTCCCTATGTCTGCACATGGGAAATGCATCTCCTCCCCTTCTCCCTCCACACTCCTTGAGTTGGGGAGGTGGTTCTGCCCTGTTGCATTTACTTAGCATAGAAGGAGATAACGCTCTCACCCTAGCTGAATTCAGAGGTCTTTGGCATGACACTGGTCTTGTGTGGCATACATGTGGACATTGACTATGGCTCTTAACTGGAAGCAGGCAGAGACTAGCCATTGCACTGGCCTGTTTTGGGGCAGGGGGAGGGGAAAGATTTTAATAAAATTCGAATTTCCCCCTCCCATGATGATAGTAATTATAATAATAATAATGAAAGGAGAGTTATGAGGATTCAAAACAGCTTCGTAGTAGAGCTGATGAGGGCAAAGGGCTAAACTGATGTTTGGGCTGGAGTTTGGTGAGTGCTTCTGTTTGTAGGGTACCCAGTATCTGGCTCTGTCTTAGGACATTGTGTGTTCTTCAGATGGTCCCTGCCCTGCTAGCAGGCAAACAAACAGGCACAACAACCTTGAATTTAAGCAAATTTTAGAAACCAACCAGCTGCCTCTCGCTGAAGTTGGCAGGGCTAATCTCTAGATGCAGACCAGCCTTGAAATGAGCCCACCTGACCCCGTGGACCTTATGCTTCCTCCAAATGCTTGTTTTATTTACTGTAACAATTGCTCTGTGGCTTTATTCACCTCTATCCCAGAACATAAATGGTGCAATGTGATTTCCTCATGCGGCTGCCGCTGCTGTGAAGGCTTTAGCGTCACCGTTTCCTGTTGACTCAAATGCTCTTTCTTACTTTGCCAATGTCAAGAAGAGATAGCAGATCAGGGAAAACTTCTGAGCAATGCAAAATAGAAAGCAGTTGTGAGGATTTCAGCACTAAGCCCTGGAAAAAACCCTCCAGCTTTCTCTTTCTCCTGATTGCCACCGAGATGCCCCCAAGGAAGGGGGCTCACGGCTCCAGCTGCAGTTGGGGTGTACCCGAGAGGGGACCTGCAGCATCCCACCGTGGAGAAGAGCTCACCTGAGCCTCCTCCCACCTGTGCTCAGGAAAGACAGGGGGAGCCGGCGCAAATCTGCAAGCACCCGAACTATCTGCTATTTTAGGATTTCCCTTTCTTGACCCCTTTTAAAGCTACTTACCCACTCGTACTTTGCATGCTGCAAATTGCCTTTTTTTCGTAAAATACCGCTGTTCATTTTACTTCTCAACAATTCCTGGAAGAGCGATTGGCCTTGACAGCTTGGCAAGCTGGTGACCACGCTTAGGAGTGGAAATGGCAGACCTTGCTTGGTCCTTAGATCCTGGTCCCCGAAGGATGGTTGTGAGTGCTGAGCTGGCTAACGTTTGTTGCCAGGTATGCAGGAGGCCAGTGCATGTGTGCTGTGCTGTGAGAAGGTTATAACACTTATCCTGCTCTTTTCTTCAGCACCCACATGGGATTTCTGTATTAGAAAAATGTGTAGACATTAGCTGGACATAAAGAATAAAAATTTGCATAGTCAAAAGTTGTGTTAGGCCTAAACAGGAGAGCTTGAGAAATTAGATAATCCGTATTTATGCTTGACCTGTGAAATGAGACCACGGGTGGAGTAGAAGCTTCAGTTATCACACTTGTGAGCACCAGGCAACACATGCAGTGATACTCTCTCACATTTGCAGTTGATTGCTGTTTGCAACAAGAAGCTGTAGATTCCAAATCATGATGTAAGTGTTATGATAGAATGTTTCAGTGCTTACTGGAACGTTTGAGAAGGAAGAAGCAGCTTCCTTTAAGCCTTGCAGAGCATGTAGTGCATCCAGAAGTCTGAGGTGGGCATGGAGTTTTGCCAGCGCTGGAGAAGCAGGGTGTGTATGTTTTAAGAGAGGAAGGGTTAACTTTGTTTCCCTGAAGCTTCCCTTTAAGGAGAAATTAGAAAATACTGCGTGCATGTTTATACAAGCATACATATCACTTACGTAAATACACACACACGTCCCTTGTCAGGTTGCTGGGAAGTTAAATTACTTCCTGTAGAAGATCTGGCAAGAGAGATTTTTTTTTATTATTATTATTTTTTAAAGTGTGGGGTTGTAAAGATGGCTGAGCAAGCTGGGCTAGATAAGCACATGGCATGGTGGAGAGATCAGTGCGGAAGGAGGAGGGAGGGAGGGAATAACGAGGAGATGTAAAAGCTGGCCCAACTGGCAGGGCAAAGGAAGGGCTGCAGAACAGGTAGGCACAGCAGAGCCAGATTCAGTTCAACCAACTGCAGTGAAGAAGTGGCTTTACAGATCTGATGTCAGCTGAAGATCCAAGCTTACTGGTGGGTTTGCAGTTTGTGCTGCTCCAGCCAGACTGCTGCCATAGCCAAGACCTAAGATATATGGCCAGAGTGAAACAATGGAGTACTGTTGTCTGTATGGACTGGAAATAGCACGTGGCCTCAGTGCTGCAAGCAGAAATGTTGCTAGATTGCTAGGAATGCACCTATCTTAGCCCTGCTGCTTCTGGAAGGAGCCCAGAAGGAGCTGTTGAACCTAATGGTGACAAGAAGCACGCTGTCCTCTTCTGTCACAAGCCATTTGCTCCTGTATGGAGGGGATTGGAAGGATTCCTGGTTGCTTTTCTTCTGCTGTGTGCATCTCAGGACGTTAATGCCAGTAGTCGTTGTGAGCTGGCTGGCTGCCAAACAGAGGAGAATAACAATGCTTATCCTCTTAAATTTAGAGAGGGTTTAAAACTAGCTTGTAGATGATTAACATCAGACCTGGGAGGGGGCTTGTGGGGGGAGAAGGGCAAATGGTGCCATCACGGGGCTGGCTGGCCTCAGGCCTGTTCTGCAGGCTGCTTGTTCCTGTTACTCAGAGTAGAACTGAAACAATCAATACTAAATGTCCTGAAACATGTACTAGGGAAAATTCTGAAACAGTCTGAAACAATTCTAGGGTTTAGTTTTGCAACAAATCATTGTGTATCCATTCTCTCGATGACGTGAGCATCCCTTTGGCACACACTGAGCCTGTACCCAGACTGTTGAACTCGCAGTTTAAGCAAGTGTCTCCCTATCTGCACACTTCTGCAAAAACCAGAACAAAGCAAAAATAGAAACCTCAGAGACCAGCAGCTGTGGTTCATGAGCTGAACTTCGTTGTACCTCTTGCTTTTCTGCCCAGCAGAAACTTTGGTTTATGTTTTGTCCTTATCAGTTCCTTCATCACACAGAGATCTTTAGGTTAATCAGAGCTGTCAGGAAAGCTAACATATGAAGACCTAAAAGGCAGCTGCCACTCAATGTATGGCAGGAAATCCCTCTCTGTAAGACAATGCACATTCCCTAGGAATAATGTCGGGATACCCTGGAGACAGTGTTGTTATCGCTGTCCAGAGCTCTCGTGCTGTCGTGGCAAAGCAGCAGTCTGGTTCTGCACGTTGTGCTATGAAACATTTTTCCCCAGAAAGCTGCCCTGAGTAGGGAGTGAATGACTTCTTAAAGTTTTCTGACGGCTCAGCTCAGAAAGTGCTGCTGAAGGGGCATCGCACTGCTGGACTCAGGCTGAGGACAGTTCAACAAACCCTCCAGGATCATGCACCCACTGATACGCCCAATCCACGTGTGAACAGAAATTCACTTCTGGGGTAGAACCTTGGGAGGTGGAAGGAGTGCATGGCAAGGAGGTATTAACAGATCTTCCTGGTATCAACTTAATCTTTCCCCCAAAAATGGTGTATTTTTTTCCCCAAAATCTCATGGGTGCTTAACCTGTTTGTTTGGGAGATGATAGAATTTTCTGAGCCTGCCAGGGGATATAATTAATGCTGTTCATATCTGTTGTGTTTGCGTGTGTGAAGGATCGCCTGTTCTTTGTGATGGAGTTCGTAAATGGCGGGGACTTGATGTTCCATATTCAGAAGTCACGTCGCTTCGATGAAGATCGGGCCCGGTTCTATGCTGCAGAAATTATTTCAGCCCTTATGTTCCTCCATGAAAGAGGCATCATCTATCGGTGAGCTCTGCATTCATTCATTCATTCTCTTTGTCTGAACCCCACGGCTGAGATGGTGGCTTGGGTTTTCTGCTTGAGTAAATAACTGTCACTTGCTGCCCACCAGGAGCAAGTTGTCAGCTGGGATAACAGCACCTCTGCTTCCCCACTGCAGAATGGCCAAGGTACACCCAGCTTCCAGGAAGGAGCAAAATTTCTGGTTGCTGTATTGTCTGCAGGGAGGGTGTTCCTGGGATGTGTGCAAACACAAAGTAAACAGTTTTTCCTTCTGAGGAAAGGGGTTTTTGTGTTGGTGTTAATTCACGCAGCTCTGCAGAGCTGGCTGCTCATCAGCTCAGAGCTGCCCCTGCTCTGCACACCCAAGTGCCTGTGCTTCGGCTGCAGGACATTGCTGCTGGACAGCAGGAGCCCCCAGCGTGCTGCTCAGGGCCCGTCCTGCTGCCGTGCAGCACATACCAGGCTGATGACAAAGGGGGAGGCATCCAGGGAAACTTTCTAGATTTTCTGGGAGGTGAAGACAAGGAGCTGTTGCCTTTGCCAGTGTGTGCCTTGTTATTTAAAGGCAATTTGGTTCTGGTTACACCCAAGCCTTTTTATTTCCATTTATTAGCTATGTGCCTGTGCTTAAATCCTGTCTATTCAACATACCTATCCAGTGCCATTCAGCTCAGTTACTAAATGTCTCTTCATTCCTGCCTTGATCCTACAATGGAAGATTTTTCTTCGTGTCCATGCCTGTGTTTGGCATCTTTGCATTTGCACCGTTGCCCCCCTACGTCAGCCTCTGTTCCCAGGTCTCAAGGCTGTTCTCAGGAAGCCATTTCCCATACGTAGCTCTCTTGTTTTGTCCTCCCCCAGTACCCATGGGGGCAGTTTGGTTATATTTTTTCCTTTCTGTATTGCCAAAGTGTTCTGCTATCAGCTCAAGCATCAAGGCACAGACCAGGCAGTGTGGGTCAGACATGCAGTCTGCTCTGTGGCCTCCCTGACCCAGGTGGTCATTCAGTCAGCATCCCTCACGTAAGCCAGGGGCAGTGCGAGACAGGTTCTGGGGTGGCACAGGACACTACAGCAAGATGCCAGTACTCAGACAGTCTAGTTTGAGAGAGAGGTTTTTCTGACACGCTTTGTATAATACCCCCGACATCCTCTGGCCCAGAGCATTGGAAAGGAGGAACAGTTGTTTTATTTGGATACTGTTACCTGGGTTCCATCAGCAAAACATGCATATCTGGGTATGGTCTGCTTTGGCCCTACTCAGTCCTATTTGCGGCATGCCAGAATAGCAAAGAATTATGTCAATTCTCTGTTTTCACTGCTTGGTTACATCTGCACAGCTGTGACCCACAGCTAGGACCGGTTAAGATGCAAATCAGCCTCTGTCAGGACCATTTCAGACTGTGGGTTGGGCCAAATGCTGTTTGGTTTTGACCTTTGCATAGTTCAGCTCAGGTGGTGCTGCTCTGTGTTTAGCAGTGTGTTCTGCCATGTCAGATAAACTCAGATTTTGAAACATGAAGACCTAAATAGCTGAGGGCTAAATGGCCCAAGGGCCAGGGGTTGTACAGAAGGCACTGTACTTTCTGATGGTGAGATTATAGGATAAATCAATAAAGGCAACTTCTTTCTCCTCCTGGCTTGAGCTCCATAAGAAACAGATGGTCAGATGAAGGCAGAATATTAAATTATTTTTAAGTTTGAAATCATATGATATACATGGCACAGTAAAATAGGGAAGGAGTATCATCTTCATATTCTCCAGACCCTGGGAGTATGAAAATTCCCAGTGATATATACCCTACATGCTGAGCTTCTAAAGCATGGTGATTGTCTGCATAGAATAACAAATCTGCTTATTGTACAGCTGGATTTCAGTCTAATTCTTCCCTCGTGCATAGTGCCAGCTGCTGAAGAGAGATGCTGCCAGATAATTACACAAATGACATTATCCTTAAAATGGTGCCATCCAGTAGTTATTGTCAATCATTCAGCAGCAAAACTGTGTCTGCACATAATGTAATGCCACTGTGCTTCCAGCTTGTCCTGTACCCCAGCCCACTGCCTGTCACAGGGCAGAGGTAATCGATCCCTCTGGGTTTTGGCACCCTTCAAGTGCTGCTGTAATTCACGATGGAGACTGGAGGAGTAATTGAAAAGCTGCTTGAACAACTGCGCGGGCTTTGATCTTGTTGCAAAACTGGTTGAGCCGTGGAGTCAGGTACCTTCAGCTGCATGGGGTAGATGTGTAGGGGGGTGACTTTTTCTTTAATTAGCTAGGGACCCTCCTGGAAGGTATAAGGGGGGAGAGCTGCTGGACCCTATATTGGGTCACAAACACCAGGCTGTGGAGAGGCATGTGAAATTGGCTCTAGAAGAGAGTCTGCAGATGGGAAGGAAACACTTGGAAGAGAATCACTGCGTTTCTGTAAGAGGGTTTGATGGTTTTGTTGTCAGAATCTGAGTGCTTTCTTAGGAAGCTGGGAGGAGTGGGGAGAGACACCAGGAAAAGCCTGACCAGAACGCGTTTGGCCAGAAGCTGTTCCATGAGCCTCTTCTTTCTGGATGCCCGGGGTCAGTGGAGTAAGAGCTACTAGCCTAGAGTACGCTGGGTCATATGTTTTTCTTTTGGGCTAACCTTAAATATAACAATGCTGTATTTCCCCACCTCCTTCAGGATTAAGCAATTCAGGGGACAGCCTGCATTTACCAACACCGTGATTTGTTCTGGTACATAAAGCTTTTGCAACACAGAACTGCCAAAAACTGGGTCTTTTCTCCTTTGAAATGCCAGAGAGGCTTGGGAGTGTGCCCTGAAAGTTTATTGGTAAGCAGCTGAAATGTGTCACTTTGGCCTGTGGTGACAGTACTGGTAACAACTAACATCAGATGTTTGCTTGATTCCTTTTCTGGCCACACATACACAATTTGACATGTCTGTAGAGCAGTATTTCTGTAGTTGGTACTGTGAGCCCATGAGAATGGGGTTTCTTGGGCAGATGGTGTTGGTTAAACATGGTAACACCAAATGCAGCCTCTTGCTGGAAAGATGCTTTCGCAGGATGACTTCCATGATGCAACTGAAACTTTCAGTGGTTGCCCCTCACTTTGTTGAAAGTCTGCTTTTTGTTACTAAGCCCTGGCCGGAATAGAAGTGCTATAAATGTGTGTGTGCATATTTGTGTTTGGTTTTTCCTTTAAGTGAGCTTTTAGTTTCACAGATTTTTTTTTTTTTTTTTTTTTTTTTTTCCCTTCTCATTTGCAACATGGCAAAGAAGCGATGGCTTTCTGGCCTTATCAAGGAAACACGTCTGGCTTGCCCTAAGCTGAGGTTTAGCTGTCATCTCAGCAGTGTCTATTTATAGTTGCTGCCTGGAAAAAAAAAAATGGTGACAAGTATAGCATGGTCCCATATCATACAAGGAACAAAGCTAGAACAAATGCAGCCATGAAAACAAGCTTTTCAGCATATCACATCATAGCATATTGTGCACTCCTAACCACAGAGGGGTAGGACAAGGACATGCTCAGGATCAGCTCATGCTGTATGTTGCCAGGAAAAGTTAGGTGATAATCAGAGCTGTTGTAGATAAAATCTTTGCTCGCAGGGCACTCTTCTTGCATTGCTTCTTTCTTTTAGGATTCTTCTAAAGAAAAACAGCATGCTGGGCCCTCTTGCAGGTTGGTAGGCTTGTTTGTGATTTTTATGTAAAGACTGTATGCTCTGTTTTTCTTGAGGCAGCTCTTCCTGACTTTCACTTTCCAGTTCAGCAGTTCCCAGGCTGTGGGAAGCATATTGTGGCTTCTGTGCATGCCAGGAACAAAACAAAACAGCATTCACAACTGAGCAGTATGAGACTGCACAGCGGTGTTCATAGTGCAGATAAGCTAGTTTTTTTGTAGTCTTCTAAGAACAGTCTTCTAAGAGATAGTGAAAAGTTAGAAGGGTTTATTTTAAAAGCAGGACTTTTCCTTGAAGGTAGCGTTACTGTAAGAACGGCTGATCTGCCATACTGCCCTCAAACTGAAACCTTTGCATAGGGTGGTGTACAGCTTTGCTAGTGGGTTGCCCACCTACCAGGTGTCCCTCATTAGAGGCATCACACCTGCATACTGAAGGGAAGTACAAATGTTTTCTTAAACTGGGTTCTCTTGAGGGGGGAAAGGGTTAGGGGTTTGGCCTGCAGACATTTCAGATTTCAGAAAGATAACAGCCTTTTTACATCAACATAGAGCAATCATCCCAGCCTGGTGGTCTCGATAGTTATGACAGATCTTCTTTCTCTGCATCTTCAGATGTGTCTCGCTGGCAGGATGAAGGGGTGATGAAACAGTTGCTTCTCAGAATGTCTACTCATGGAAGGGATACAGGATGCAGTACATGGTGACACACCATAACTAGCCTGGGGTTAGCAGTTAGCTGGAAGCAGTGTCATGCTTGCACTCTGCACAGCAGGGCTGCTTTTGCCAGGCCTGGGTGTGGGGTTGGATGGCAGAGAGCTGTGTGGCCTGGCTCACCTCTCCGTGCAGTGCAGCAGCAGGTATATCATTAAGGCAATACAGCTGGTGAAGCCAGAAGAGCGCAGGACTAGAAAGATAGGAAAAGGGTTTCTTGTTGGGCAGATGAAAAACCTTTTTATATTCTGAAAGCTCATGCTAGTTAGCTTATTCCGTTGCCATTGTGACTATCTGATTTGTATTGCAACTGGCCCGTGAAGAGGTACATGGGGTCTGCTTGTGCTCCATCACGCCTCTGAGCGTGGCGTGGGGTGCACAGAGTCCCCGTGCTCTGCTGTGGCACCAGCCACCGAGATAAAGGCAGCAGGGCATTAAGTAGGTCCTGTGATTTGACTGTTTAAAGCACGCCTGATCCCTTCTGAAGGCAAAAGGTAATTCTGTAGTTATCCAAATGAGCACATGGTCTCGCCTTGGGGCTGAACGCTAGGTCCTGGGGAAAACATGACAGGCTCATTAATGGCAAGTGTTTACTTTTGTGTGTGTTATCTGAAAGCATCGCCTTCATGTGCGTGGTGTTCCTTAGGACAGGGAAAAGCTCCTTCTCCTCTGAGATCTGGAAGGATGGCTGGATACTGGCCAGGTCTCTGAAATCATCACCTTAGTGTAGGCCCGTCAGGTCTGCAGCTGTGTGTCTCATGACTGGTGGCTTTTACAGGCAATGAGGTTTTTTGCATCAGGTTCATTCTCTGCCAATTCAAACAGCAAGCCTGTGACATTTGGAGGAAGGTTTACATAAGCCTTTTAAGGAGACCAGTATTGCTGGAAAGACTCTTGTTAACTGAAACAACACTGAAGTTTCTTTCAGCAAAATCAATTAAAAATTACATGCTGAAAACAGGAGCTGAATGCCTTTCCTAATTACACAGGGCCATTGTTAACAGAGCAGCTCTTATTAGCACACTGTTTGCTTTTTCCATGGGTCAAGACATTGTAGACATAGGATCCCTCATGTTCTGTCTTTTTTTTT
>WBMW01005641.1:194256-270530 GCA_013396635.1 Penelope pileata | reverse complement strand
TTTTTTTGCCACTGGTGGTTTTGTTTGTTCTCATCTCATGTTGCCCCTTTTCACATCTGGAGGCAGATCTGGTTTCCCCTGAAGTCAAGAGGCTTTCCCCAGGGATGTGAATGGGCAGGTGGGCTGGGACTGCTGCTGATGGCAGCCCTGCCCTGTGAGGCAAATCCTGGCTGGGGGGCTGTCTAGGGATTGCTGCTGCTTTGCTTAGGTGCTACACATGGCTTTGTTTTCTCAGCAAATAAACGTAAATCCTTTGTTTCGTGAGATAACATTAAGCTGGAGAACCATTCTGAAAACTCTTGTGTGAACGTGCTACCTGTGGTGCACCTGCAGGGAGTCTTTGCTGTCTTTGATGCCTCCCATCCTGGCTTGACATAACCTTGGTGGTGGGATCTGGTCCTCAGTGCTTTGAGACCTCAGCTGAAGGGAGCTCCTGGGCTTGGGGCTTTCCTGAACTGGGGCCAGGAAGACCGCAACAGATGCGTGTAAGCAGGGAAAAAAAAAAAGAGAAGAAAGAAGAGAAATCAGCTATGTTATGAGAGTAGCAGAATGAGGTATAAACTGATTTTATGGTGAACAAGTGAAGCAAATCAGCTAAAAGCTGCAAATTGGCACAGAATGGCATACCAACAGCCCAGTCCCTACAGCAGCTACTTAGTGCAGAGGAGAAGATTTTGTGCTGGAATACTTGGAAGTGCTTCGTTCAGCTTTAGAAAGTATGAAGAAATGTCTCCCAGGGTGGGGAATGTGGTAATGTCTGCAGCTATCTATGTGACAGTCACTCTGCAGAAGCTGTTGGCTTACATAAGTGGTATCTCTTCTGCATATTTTTTCCCCAAAATGCGGTTGCTGCGTGCTTGCAAGCTGGGCTCCCGCATGCACTGTTTGAAGGGTTGTTTCTCTGCATTGATCAAATGGAAAGTGCAGAGACAAAAGCCAGCCTCTCACGTTTCCATGTCGTGTTCAATCAGTCACTGTGCAGGCCAGCTCAGGCCTGATTTACAGTTATGCTTACGGAGAGCAGTCCTGTTTTGAGATCCACATATCAGATCTCTGTGCCCCATTGACTCCACTGTCTATAGTCTGTGAACTTTAATGCAACTTTCCACATGACTAAGGACTACTGAATAGCCTACAGAAGTTTTTGGCTCTGCTAGTGTCTACTTTTCCTTTATGCTTATTTAAAGGGATTGATTGGAAACCTGCAGACCCTGCACATGATGAGTTTGTATAAATCATTAAAAACAGAGCTTGAAGGGGCCTCAAGAGTTTGTCTGGTTCATCCAGCTGCCTCGGGGCTGGATAACCTTTACCTAAGTGTACATCTCTGGTACTTTCACTCTTGTTCTTCTTTGGTGTAGTTTTGTTGCATGTAGTGACTTGGGTACTGCACAGTGAGACGTGGGCTCATTACTGAGGGCCTGAAATGAGCGCTTTCTGCTACTTGGTAGTTCTTGTTCCAGTTCCATAGAAATGAGCAATATTGCTCATTTGTGGCAGGGATAAGCAATTAAATGGTAATTGTTTTCTGACGTTTTTAGGAATTACTGCATCTTTACGAAGGCGTTTCACAATTAGAAAGCATACAGATACAATTTCAGAATTTGCTACACATAACAATAACAGCCAAGTTCTTAAAGGAAACCCAGAATTAGGCTCCAGTTTTTAGGTCCCAGAGGACTTGGAAATATGTTGATCAAAATTTCTGAAAATAAAAATGGTTTTATCTACCAATACCAGTTTTCCTGTTTAAAGGAGTGAAGGGCATGAGAAGGAGAAAACCTAAAAATGAAAATATTTTAATTTTAAGAAGTCCTGTAAAATTTATTTTTAAAGCTACCACTAAAAATGATTGCTCAGAACTGCTCATCTGATTTTTAATTTTTCCCTTATATCAATGGCACTCCAGTTAGTAATTTTAGGGACCCAATTTTGAAAACTTTTGTTCTAAGGTCCCCAATTCTGGAGCATTAATCCCAGCCCAGCATTTTGTCCACTCATTTTGTCGATCTTTGTACCCATCTGCATTCCAGAAATAACATTGAATTGAGGAAGCTTTCAGTGTTAATGTCAGAGAATATGACCCACGAGTTAGCATTAGGGAGGCTGATATTTATAGCTGAGGAAAAGGTCCCTGTCAGCCTTAATAAATGTTTTGTACAATGTTTTTAAAACAAAGATCATGCCAACAAAATGCTGTTGCATCTGCTCCCTCTGACTTGCTGAAATGGAAGGTTTCTTGCAGCATGACACGGCGCAGCGCGTGAAGCTGCTGGAGGTGTAAGAGTGACAATGAGAAAATCAGCACTGTTGACATAGCTGGCCTGCAGCAACTGCCTTGGCTTTCCAGGGAGATTTTGACTTATTCTTGAACTGTGGCAAGATCAGGGGCTGATGTCTCCTTGGTCAGTCATCCCAATGTCTAGATGTTGTTTATGCATGTCGATACACCACTTTTATGCAAACAGAGGGAGTTTGTGAAGTCACCCAGCAGCTTCTGGTATCTGTGGAGCAACCAAAACATCTTGTATTTAGATTCCAGTTCAAAGCCATCAGCTGTCCATAACAATTACATAAATCAGAATACCAGTAGAATTTTTCAGCTATTATATGGTAACACCGCAGTAATTGCTATCTGCTTTACATTCAGAATTTCTGTGGGAGAAAATCCTAACATTTTTGCTTTTGTTCCAGCCAAAAAGAATGCACATTTCCAACTGTGAAGTGATTCTGCAAGCTGAAAGTTCCAGGTGTTAAGCAGCTGTGATTCCTTTGCAGTGTTTATCCAGCTCCTTGCAGACATTGGCCGTAGCCTAAACTTTGCCAGCCACCTGATGAAGAAGCAGTGGGCACTGTCGCTGTCTGCTGGTTGTCATACTGTGAGGTCAGACCGAGGTGGCAGCCTGGCTGTGCCGTGGGGTGAGGAGCACATCTTGTGTCCGTGGTGTCCCAGGCTCCTGCCCTCTGCGTGCCAACCAAGCCGGCTTTGGGGGTTGTAGCTGGCTGCTGGCACAGGCTGGGATGCAAATTGCAAAGCGTGTTCCCATGGAGCAAGGCGAAAGCATTGCTCATTGTTTGGCCTCTGAGTCATAACACCTTTGCTGTTAATGGGATGGAGAACCTCCCATTTATCAGGCTGTGCCTAAAGGCACAATTTAGGCTCAGAATTGTATTACCTGGTTATTATTCCACTAAAGCTAGTGGAGATACTCCAGCTGACAACAGTGGGAACAGGAGCAAGCCTTCGAATCTCAGCTGCATACAAGGTGTGATATATTCAAAACCATAAAGATTTACTACACTCTGAACTGATTTCTTCTGAATCAGTTTAAGTTTCAGAAGCGTGATTTATTATTAACACGTCGAGCAGCATTCACAAATCTCACATCAGCGTAGGAATAGTAAAGAAGTGTTCCTGTATCAGGAAGATTGCTTGCAGCTAGGAGAGGCTGTTTTCTAGCTACTTCTCCAACCCAGGCATACTGCCATGGGAAAGCCCATCCAATCAGGATGCGAACATTCGCATCTGAAGCACTAAAGGGGCGAGGGGACGTGTGGCACTGCCAGGTGTCCCGGCTGTGTGCCACACTGGGGTGGGCAGCAGTGTCCTGGTGCCTTGCTGAAGTGGGTCATGGCTCCCTGCATTGTGGAGGATATGGAAGGGGGCTGGAGGGGACAGGTGGGGAATTGGGCAGAGCAGTGTTAGCTGCACAAGCCAGCCCAGAGAAATTGTCAGATCTCTGCGGTAGAAGGGGCAGTAGGAAGCTGTCCCTTCCAACTTGATCATCTTTCACATAGGGCTGCGAGTGCTGGCACAGGACAGCTGCAGCACATGGCAGCGTACAGGCTGTGTGGGACACGTGTTAGAGGCTGAGCTGTGTGTGGCATTTAGCAAGCAGGCTTCGGGTGTTCTCCCTTCTCTGGATCTGGTTACGTTCCTTTTGACATTTACCTGAGCATGAAAAAGTAACAAGCACCAAGCCAGGTCCTGTATCCTCGTTGACTTGTGCCTATAAGCTCAATTAATGTGCTTTGTGTTTCAGTTTGCCAGTGTCGCGGGAATTCTTTTATCTATGTTTTGGAGACTTTGATCTTATCAGCTTAATTTGCCTTTGTCATTGCCTTCATTTGCTCTTATTTTTTTCCTCTTGCATTATAACTGTTCTTCCTAGCTGGAGCTTGCCATTTCACTATTCCTTACATCGCTGCTTCAAATCCTGGTGCCCAAGCAGCGACATCACAGCCAGAATTTCTGCATTCAGCCTCCGCTGTGCAGAAGGAGCAAAGATCTTGGCAGCGGGCTCCTACTTGCATCTCTGCCCGGCCTTGACATCGATGAGGAAGCCAAGGAGCTGTGGTGCTCTGCCAGCTGGCCGTGCTCCCAAGGAGACGGCCCACCCGCTGCGAGGCCAGAGCTCTGCCCAGCGACCTGGGGCAGGGACAGGAGCGGGTCCTGCTGGCTCTGCTCTGGGGCCAGGGTTGGAGCTGCAGGAGGGCTGTGGCTCTCCATCTTCTTTGTACTGCTTGGGACACAGCAACACAGTGAATCCGGCTCTGGCTGTTCCCACTTGCAGCGATGAGTTTTGTCCACAAACACCGGGGAAGAGGAAACAGCCTCTGTACCCATATTCATTGCGGGCAAAGTGGAACAGGAGCTGAATGCCATGGTTTGTTTGAGGGACTAATTGATTGTGCAAATGGAGCCAGCAGTGGATAGCTTTATAGCATGTGGCCCAGCTCTCCTTTGTGTTCTTCCTCCACACGTTGATCTGCTGCCCATGGAGGGCCCGAAGCAGAGCGGCTGCTTTGCTTCAAGGCAGCCTCATGCCCTGAGCTGCAGAGTTAATGGCAGTGCTGTGATGGCCAACTGATGGCAGCTGGTCTGGGTTTGTGTGATTGGTGTAGCTCCTAACCAAACTCACAATTTGTTCAGCATCCTGAAAAAATGCCCAAATGAGCCTTTGCAGCACCGTATCTGCCAGACAGATAGCTTTTATCTGTGAATGAGCTGCTTGAAACTTGTTTTCTTGACTGCTCTCAGGAAGGCAACACTAACCTGTGCTTCTTGATGGAAATGGTGATGCTTTGGAAAGCAGTCAGGGTGAAGTGAGGCTGGCTTTTGAACCTTTGTGTCCACAAAATATCTGTAGTTTGAGTGGGTAAAAGTCTGATTCATGAGTGGGAAGGCTCTGTGTTGTTTCCATGTGCACTCTTTTGATCTAGCAAAATCGCTCAGCTCGCTGATGGCTCAAATTGGTGATTTGTTTCCTGCACCTCAGCCTCTCCAGGCACAGCTGCCTTCAGAGTCCTCGAGGATGACAGCCTTCCCCCAGCAGTGACACCTCTGGGCAGTCAGGTGAGGTTCTAGCCGTGGCCTTTGGGTGCTGCTTCCCAGCATCAGCTGGTGGCACCTCTTGGGTGACCTGAGTCCTGCTGGCCAGGAAACCAGACAGCAAATTCCAGCCATTGCAGTGAGCCAGTGAGGTGACGCTGGACTGAGGATGTGTGAGAGGGACGGGATGTCCAAGGACAGCTTCTGGAGGCCTGGCTGTTACTTCTGCATCTGAGTTAAAAGTGGCTTGGGTTAATCAGGTATCTCAGTGTTCTGTCACGTCTGGGACAGGTTAATTGAAGTCATTATTTGACTGGCTGAGAGCTTTCCCTAGTTTCTTTTCACTTCCTTTCTTTTCACTTTCTTGCAACCAGACTCGCGCTGAAATTCTCCACCTCTTCTCTGGTGAAATTTCTAATGTGACCTGGGATGGCTCGAGTTGTTCTCCTGTGCCCTGTGGCATGCCTCCAGTTAGAAGATGGCTGTGTCTCAGCAGCCTTGGTTTATAGATCTGAGCACAGAATTCCTGTAGGCTCCTGATCCCCGTTTCCCTAAAGCTCGCACTGAATGTGTGAGGATTTATGTAGCCACTGGTATAACATAGGTATTTCTCACTTCTAGGCTCTTTCTTTGGCCTCTTGCAGTCTTGGCCAAGTGAGTAGCTGTGTCCCAGGTGCTGTTATGTAAGGAAGAGCTTCAATGTTGATTGTGTCTCTTGGCTTTAGGATTAATTCTGTCACTCTGGACACCAGACGTAGTCTCAGAAGTTTCACTGTGGCTTCTGCAAACAACAACAACAAAAAAACCTAAACAACCAGACTTTATTTTGCAGGCGTTGGGTTCCAGTGCCTTATTCTGGAACATCCACTCTTTGGGGAAACTAAGTGCTGAGAAGGGGCAGCACTTTTTC
The DNA here is from genome assembly GCA_013396635.1 of Penelope pileata. NCBI lineage: Eukaryota > Metazoa > Chordata > Aves > Galliformes > Cracidae > Penelope > Penelope pileata. Next base: position 264,288 of record WBMW01005641.1, on the reverse strand, counting down.
TGGAGAAGCTGCTGAGTGCAGCTAGCACCCAAAAGCATTAGAGCTGCTGAAGTCTGGCAGCTTCACATGGATTAAAGAGGAAAACGTAATGTTTCTCTTTGCTCTCCTCATTCTGACGTCCAGAGGAGGGATGGACAGACAGACGGCCGTGGTGGGCAGTTGCCAGCGTGGCTGTAGGGACTGGCTGGGGCTGGAGCCCTGCTGAGCCCGTGATGTCCGTGCAGCTCATGTTCTCACCGTAATGACTTTCCTCCCCCATCCTCGTGCAACTGAAGTCATTAATGCTTGTTAAGCCAGGATGGAAACAAACCCAAACAACAACAGTCTACAAAATAATTTGGTCACTCCAGACTGCTTTTTTTTTTTTTTTTTTTTTTTTTTCCCCTTCAGTGAAGCAATTAGTCTCCTGCCTCCCCTTTTTAGCCAGGCAGAAAACAATGGGCTGGACAATAGCAATTCCCCAGGCAGGGCAGTCACCCGATCCGCCTCCGTTATGGGAAAGGTGAGCTGTGTTTCCTTGCATCCGTCTGTCTGTCGGTCGGTCGGGAGGAGTCTCTAGATAAATCGCTCACCTCTCACTGACAGCCCAGCTTTTGTGCACCCTCCTCGTGAGTCACAGCCCTCTGAGAGCCCTCTGTGCAGGTTGCTTTTCCTCCCAGCCCACGGCAGGGTTAACCCTTGTGCGTGCGTATGTAGCCCAGCCCACTCTCGCCGGCTGATGATGTGGATTGCGGGTGCTGGAAAACCATGAACTCATCGGTGGTTATACCAGTGACGAGCCCATATAGCACTCGTGCGGTGGAGGGGGGCGGATTTTTCCAGTCTTGCTCATCTGAATGGTACTCGATGCTAGGAATGGCTCACCCTGTGTGATGGGACAGTGCTGCAGAGCGGGGCACTGTGCAATACGAGTAAAGGCGTTGGAATTCAACACCGCGAGCCTCAGCACTGCTTGGCCAGAGTGGCCTGGGCAGTCGCTCAGTTCCCGTAACTGCCTGCAACACGAGTAATACGAAATGTTGTCCTTTGTCTGGGTGAGGGCTGCGACTGTGCAGCATTCAGAGCTGGGGTTGGGGACATGGGGAAGTGCTGGGTGCCCCACCATTGCTGCACCGTGACCTGCCCAGCACCCCAAAATCAGCAATGGGATGGAGCAGGGGTTGTGTAGGAAAGCAGTGTCACGCTGCTGGACAAGGGGCCGGAGCAAGAAGGCTCACATCTCTGTGCAGAGGGACTTCGCTGTCCTGAGTTTCTAAAAGCAGCTCTGCTGGTAGCTTAGCAGCTAAACCTGAGCACATTCCTTTAAAGATGCAGGAAAAAAGCCGAGCCCAAATCCACATTCTATTTCATTTCTGCACATGAAGTAGAAGCCACAGACTTGCTCATCAGGTGCCAGAAAAAGCTCCGGCTGCCCAGGGCAACTGAGGACAAAGAGGAGCTCTGCTGGGTTGGCTGCTGGTTTACCAGCAAGCTGCCGCGTGTCTGAGTAATGCTTCATGGGTGTCGGAGCTCTGGCGTCTGTGGCATGAAAGCAGTGTGGGCACCAGAGCTGTTGGGCTGTGGGGTACTTCGCCTTGAGATAGAAAGAAGCATTCAGCGAAGAAATCTGCTGTGCAGCCTCATCCTTGGATGCACAGCGGAAAGTGTTTCTGCCTGACCCCAATGCTTGGATTAGCTCTGGGGCAGAGCCTGCTGCATCCAGACTTCATATTGCGTGTCAGCTGCTCCCGCTCTGTGTCTGGACAGAGCTGCTTTGGGAGCATGCTTTGGTTGCTGTGGGGGAATGAGAAGCTGTTGATAAGGGTTTTCTTCTTGGGCGTTTTCTGCTTTGAGTCATTCCAGCCACGATGGAGGTTGCCACCGGCGCCAGGAGGAACTGCAGGGGCTTGGGCAGGGGGCAGATAGCAGGGGCTGGCTGTGGAGGCAGGCACGGGTGTGGAAATGCAAATAGTACAAAGAAAGGCATGGGCTGAAGAGGAAGCGAGCTGGGTTTGCATTCATATCACAGTGGTGTTTCCCAAGTCACCACAGGGACAATGTGGGGTGGGAAGTGAAAGTAGCCACGTGTTTAAAAGTTGATTCCCAATACACAGGGATGTAATCTTGATGTGGATGCCATGTCATGGTGTGGTTGCATTCCTGTTGTGGTCTAGCCCAAAGTACGCTGCAGGACCAGCACCCTTACCCTGCTCTGCTCTCACAACTCCACCACGAAGTCATTCCTCATGCAATATCATAAAGAGGTTTGCAAACCGTCTGTAAAGTACTGTGAAGTCTGCTTGAGAACAGGAATAGGGGACAGGTAAGCCACACGTATATAATGTCCCCAAACTGCAGAGAGGACACAGGTCACCTATTGCTCCTGCACAACCTATCTAAAACAGTTCCAGGAATTCATCAGCTCTAATATATTCTTTGTGGATGACGCATTTCAGCCTGTAAAAGTTAAAATAATTTGCTTTTTGTTCCTTTTTCTCAGGTCAGTAGAGTGTCCTTCCACTTCCTCTGAGCTTCTGTGGTCTTCCATTAGTCCTCTGTCAATTATTTATTGATGGGGAGAGTATCTGAAAGCAATACTCCTATCTGAGAGTAGCTGTACTTCATTGTGTAGGTGGATCTGGAGCACTTGATGACTGAACCCACTGGAATTGTCAATAGCATTAAGAACTGCTTTCCTGCCACAAAATAAAAATACACCCTTCTAGATGGAATGTGCTAAATTTTGATGAGGACACATGCTAAAATCAAAGCACTTTAGATGTCACCTGGGTGTCTGTACCTTTAGCAAGCACAGACAGAAGGTTCTTTGAAAAACATCTTGCCTTCAGGTTGGCCAACTTTTGAATTGTGATAGAAAATGTGTATTGTTCTGCAATTCTGTCCTGTTTAGAAACACAATCTTGAATTTTGAGTTTTGATCTGGTGCGGTGCCATCACAACTCTCAGCAAAGATCTCTCTTTATTTTCATTGTTGTTTCTTGTCTTCTTAGATGAGAAATAAGTTCAGTGAGGATTTGCGATTTTTCCTGTAGAAAGAGATTTATAATCAAAAAACTTAAGAACACAGTAAAGGCTTGCCTAAAGAAGAGGAGCCTGAGAGTTGCGTATCTTCCCCAGTTCAAACAGCAAAACTTGAGAATCCTGAAATCTATGGTGTGAGCCTGATGAAGGGTGAGTTAAAAACGGCTGTCAGACACCTTCCGGTAATTGAAGTGTCCTGGTCCTGGAAAGAAGAGTGAGCACACAGAGTCAGAGCATGAGTTGACTCTGAATCAGCTGACTGAAAGGCACATGGGAAATTTGGAGATGTTCCCATCATAGAGGTTGCTGCGTGCTGAAGTTAGTCGTTATTGCTATTCCTATTCCGAAAGTGCCCCTTTGTGCTTCCTTTATGCCAATTCCTAGTTCCCTCCCTGGAGCTGATACCCTGTATATTGGATTATGAAAGGAAAGGGGACCTGAGACAGAGCTTATTTTTCATTTTCTGATTCATTTGTTTCACATATTACAGGAACGGGGAGTTGGCAGCCTTCTGTGCACGCTAACCATGTCAGCTGAGCCCTGCCTCCTGCTCTAAGTTACTTCTGCTTAGCATGCTGCTTGATGGCAAACAAAGGCATCTAAATTGGAAACTTTGGCCTTGCCAGCTGATGTATCAAATTTTAGAGGGATTGAACTGCCATGGGAAAGCACCCCTCTCCTTATGCTATCTGGAGAGGAAGTCCTGACCAAAGAGACCCGTGGGCTAAGTACCTGATGTGGATCAGGGACAGTTGTTCATGGGTGGCTTTTGTTTGCGACCAGCATGATATTTGGGTAGCACATGAGATGCACCCCATCCCTGTTGTTCCGGTGCAAAGCCAGCAGGAGTCCCCAGAAGTGGGAGTGGGATTGCAGGGAGCCTGGCATGCCCAGCCAGGAGTTTACCTGTCTCTGCTCTGCTTCTTTGGGGTACTCGTGCTTGGAACAGCCTGGAGTGAATCCCCTGTAACAAGTGAACAGCAGCAGTAATCCACATGACATGAGAAACTAAATCTTGGAATAATGACCCATTTGCTAGGCCCTTGCACACACTTCTTCCATCTGATTTCTGTGCTGCTATTTAAGTGATTGTTGTGACGAGGAGAGATCAGAGCCATAAGGAAAGCACTTAGTGTGCCCATGGGTTCCTCAGAGTCTTAGAAAAAGGACTCAATGCTATCAGCAGTGACCACAGTTTCTACACAGACATCTCAGGACAGCATCTCCTAAGAAGTACGTTTAAAATTTGTTCAGATGGGGGCTCAGCAGTACTCCCTCCTGCACAGTGCTGGGATGTCCGTGTGTTCTGTGCCCACAATGTGTCTGTAGCACTGAGACTGCTCTTTCATCAAGTGCAGAAAAATTGTGTGCAAATGGTGAGGTCTTCAAAACTGTCCATTCCGTCCCAGTAATGCTCCTTCAAAACTTAACAGTAAATTTGGCTGTGGAAATCTACAGGCCAAGGCAAAGTGCTTTTAAAAAAATCCCCTCTAAAAATACAGAATACTTTTGCCTTCAGCATTGTTCATTCCACTATAGAAAGGAGATTAGTGCCTATAGCCTTAGCTTCATAAATCTGGATTTGTAATTCAGAGCCGTAGTAAGGTTAAGTAATTTTTTTTTTTTCCTAAGGGCTTAATCTAAAATTGTCTGAACCTGACAGGGCATTTTCTGTTGATTTCCCTGGATTCAGGATAAGGGTCAGAGTAAAGTGAACCTCAGCTGTGTTGTATGAATATGTAGAAGTCTGACGAGACGTACAGGTTCAGGGCAGGAGTGTCTTCTTCCCCACAAAGTGCTGTTGGCATTACAAACACTGGTACGGGTTTGTTTGCTGCCTGAGCTGTTGCCAGAGGCAGTCTGCACACATGGTCATGATGGATAGTGCCACCTTTTTTTTTTTCCTTTTGGTATTTGCTGGAGTGAAATGTCCCTCCTAAGACTCTGAGTGTGGGGAGGGTAGGTTTCATGAGCAGCTGCAAGATTAGCACTGAGAGTCGCTTGGGTTCGAACCACTGGATAATTCCCCCAGGGCAGGCTTAGTGGCAGGCAGTGGTGACACGGGGACATGTCACTGTGCTGCTGGAGAGAGGAGCCTCTTGAGCAACATGGTCCCATGCTGGTCCTACTGGGACAGGGCCTTAGAGCAGCTCTGAGGTGGGCTGTGGGCAGTTGGCGTTAATCTTGTTGGGTAACTTCCGTCCATCTTGAAGCACTGAGACCACATTGTACTACAGGCATAGGCCTGACTTTATTTTAATTTCTACATCAGGCTTTGAGTCAACGCTGCTCTATTTTTGTCAAGGTGACATAACAGGCTTATGCTTTTTAATCTTTCTTGGCACCGTCCATCATGAGTCCGCGTCTTAGTAGTCTTCATGCATTTGGATCTCAAGCCTGTTGTATGCCTCTTCAGAAGACTTCAGGCAAAGGGACTCACAGAAAGAAGTGTTGTGTTTTGGATTTTTTTTTTTCCCCTCTTTCCCTCTTTTTTTGGCAAGGATAAAATAGAAGCTCTGTTGGGAGCGACTCAGCAAATGATGTTTTCTGGGCCAGCAAATTCCGGTGTTGCTGCCCAGTGGGACCGAGGAGTCTATCACAGGACCAGGCAGTCAGCCTGGCAGCTCATCCAGAGAGGGTGTGTGTGGTGTGCGTACCGAGGCCGGACACGAAGCCTTTGTGTGCCCACCTCCCTCCTTCCCGCAGTAAATGAGGAGACATTTAATCTGGGATTCTGGGAAACACCTCGAGTGTAACTCCTCTTTCCTGACGAGAATACCACGTAAAAGTGCTGCAAATAATATATGTATATAAAAAACAAAGTGCACACAAATGTGGACGTATAAATACATCTGGGTTGCACCATCTTTGGGATTACGTAGCAATCTCCAGCGCGTCTGTGTTTCAGCAGTAATGGCCCCAGCTCTCTGCTGCCCCATTTCACAAGAATGTCTTTTTGTCCTCGTAAAACTGCCTCTGGAAGCTGTCATTAGCTCTTTTACAGCTGCTGTGCGTATGGTAAAGGTGAAGCTCTTTTAGGTGTGCCTGACCCTGGAGGGACTTGGAGCAACCTTGGAGTCTCCCTGGATCTGTGCCCCTTGGGTTCAGACCCACCAACGTGATGGAAGCTTTGTGATTATATAGTGTGGTGTGCCAAGGGGTTTTGTAGTCTATGCCTGTATTCTTGAGCCTACCACTCTAATTTAACTGGAGGATGAATCATGCCCGTTCATCTCAATAGCAATGAAATCATGTCAGTAATTGTGTTACCTTCCACAGACGCTTTTCTGAAGTGCCCAGAGGGAGGGGAGGTGGGACTGCTGGCACTTCAGACCATCAGAGATCCTGGATCTCGGGCAATGCCAGTTTGCCAGCTGCCTTGCTGTCAGAGAACTCAGCCCCGTGGGCACCATTTCATCTGTGAAGCAGCAGCCCAGGGAGCGTGGGGACAGGACCGGTCACAGGAACTGGAGTGCAGAGAGACCCCGCCAGCAGAAAGGGGCCAGGCAGAGGGGGCCTGAAGCACCAGTTCCAGCCCATCTCTACCAAAAACCACGTGGTGCTGCCTTAACCACGCCAGATAGCTTGCAGAAACCTGTCCTTATGCTTGGAGGGCTGCTTGACTTTAAGATTAAAGTGTAATAACAGAGCGCTTCTGGATGCAAGAATTTGACAGAGTTTAGTCTGAAGCCCAAGCAGCCGAGCAAGAACATATTTTAAAGCCTAATCAGTCATATCCTAGTGAGTGCATAAGATCGATGCATAGTGCCTTTGGGTGTGCTGGTGGGCACGGGTACAGGTGGGTGTGAGGATCTCTCCCTGTCCAGGGTCAAACACCCACCTTGCCCTCCAGAGCAGTCCTTGGCCATGTGCTTGGTGTGTGTTCTCTGAGGTCGGCTGTTCCCTGGTACATGGCCTAGCAGTGAGTGTTAACTGTCACAGGATTTTTACTCACTCAAACCACTACACTGGGTCTTAGTTTTATCCTTGTGTCATTATGTCATATTTCTGGTTTTAACCTATTTCTGAGAAATTCTGTTCTGTTTGGAGCCATTGTGGCCACTCATGGTCACTGAACACCTAGGTGCGGTCAGCTATTGAAAATAGCTTCTGGCTGTTGGGTCAGTGGAGAAGAGCACCTTGCTCTGTTTCATTCCTGCTTTCTTGTAATTACAAATGTACTTACACATGTGTGGAGAGATCTGTCCTTGGTTGCTGTCCCATGGTGGCCTGAGTTTGCCACTGCACTTTGGGAGTTGGTTGGAAACTAGATGGAACATTTTCTTTACCCAGGAGAATGTTTTTCAAGAAAGCTAGGAGTTGAATTAACGTTTTGCAATTCCTGAGCTGTGTTTCGATGCAAATCCTTGAGTACCTTAGGGATGGAACATGCAGCTCTGACATCCTCTTCTTCATTTAACTGTGTAGCTGAGGCTGGGAGAGATCGGGCCTAAATCCCACAGAGTTTAGGGATTGTGTTGTAAAGTAGTGGGTGGGTGAAGTAACGCTTACTGTCTCAGCACGTCAGCCCCAAGGATTGTTGTACAACAGTGCTATATGTAATCTTCAGTTTTTCCTTTGGTTCTGCACCCAAAAATCAGTGTAGGGTTGTTCAAGCTGTGATTTTCCCCTTTAAAGCACCATAAGAGTTGCATTGGAACAAGCCTCCGAGGCTGAAAGGGAGCAGGAGCTCTTCCTTTCATTCAGCAACAAACCTCAGGCTTTCAAGCTGTTTTCCCAAGTTACGTGCAGCTTGATCTTTTTCTGATCTCTGCTTTGTGGCTTCCTTTTTCAAAGGCTGGTAACCTGCTTTTTCATTTGCGATTTCCATATTTCTCCCTATTCTAAAGATGTGGTGGCAGCTAAACAAATATCAGCAGCTCAGATTGGATTTTTATGTATTAGCTCTGGTAGAATATATTGCAAGTGTTTTCTTCAGCTGGTGTTTACTGTTGCCTGCTGACACTCAGCTTTACCACTGCTTTGGAAATTTGCTTAGCTCTTCCTTGATGCTGTGAGAATATGAATTTCTGGTTTACTTGAGCGTAAAAATAATGTGTGGTTGTTATTAGAAGAATATGGGAGATGTGAACCATTTTCTGTGAAGAAACTTCTAAGCAAGAGTGAGTTCCCATCCCAGGCTTAATTCACAAAGCGGTATAAAACCTTTGGAACAAAACTTTGAGGTTCCTATTCCAAAATCAGTGGGAGTGACCTTGTGAACAATTATTTTCTTTGAGTTTGGCTGCTGAACCCCCAAAATTTAGCATGGAAAGAAGGAAGGAAAAGAAGTTAGTTGCTTCAGCTGGGCCCAAAATGGTTGTTAGGGCATTTTAAAAACAACTGTTTTTGCGACTCAAGAAAATGCTGATTTCAAGTATAATAAAATATTTCAAATTTGGTGTTATGGAAAGGAAAATTGGCTGTTAGCTTCAGAGAGGTATTTAGGGCTTTTCGTAGAACCAAGATCTCCTCCTGCTCCCCTCCTTATTTAATTTAAGCATCGGTTTATATGTGTTGTCCATGGTATTTGGAGCAGGTCCTCCAACTTGAAAATCCTTCCTCTTAGATAAGTATCTTAACAACTGTGCTATTCTGCAAGCTGTGTCTCTTTCATCCTACTCTGCTGAAGTTGTTCCTTTTTGCAAAAAGGAGTTACAGTTTCACTGGAGCAGCAGGAGTTGGAAATGTGTATTGCTATGGTTATGAAATAAAGCAATAAAAACACATTTTTCTACATCATAATGGAGATTTCAATATTTCTGCAAAGTAAAATGACTCCAACAGACGAGGTGGAGAAAAACCAAAATCTGGTCCCTGCTTGCAGAGGGGGTTAAATGCACGTTTGCTCACTCCGAAGGAGCATTTGAATGACTTTGCATGCTGAAGACTGAAAAATCAAAATGTTCCCATTCAGAAGTGCCAAAAATAAATCATTTGGCTAATTCTGGGTTTGGGTGTTTTATTTTTACTGTATATATACAATATAAATATATATTTTTTCACATTTGGCTGGAGTATAATCCTAGTTGAGGCTAGCTGTTGCTGCTCTGTATCTACATCTTTTGTGACTAAATTGTTTGCCTCGAGATGGGATCACCTGGCTTTTATGAGCTTTAAGCTGTGCCTTTGGGATTTCCAAACTTGGGGAGAACCTTGACATGAGGCAGTTCAAACTGGAAGGCAGTTTCTGTCAGCTACTCCTGCGTAGAGGATCCTTATTGCATGCACAGCCCTTGCAACACAGGGTGCTGATGCCAAAAGGGGGGAAAAAAGAGCTTTATCCTTTAAAATATATTTCTGCACCACAAGCGAGGAGATCTGAGTAGAGTGGCAGGTGCTTGTATAACACCTATTCATTGGCAAAACTCTCTGGTGCAGGGAAAATTGTATTTGACATCCCTCAGAAAGGACTGGATCGTCTGCAATTGTAATTTCGTTTTTTACAAATGTCAGACTGAAGTGGCAGATGTGTAAAGAACACCTCTTTCAGCAAATGACGCTTAGGCAGCTCGTTCTGTCATTTCTTCTGGGTCTAGAATAAAGCGATGCCGTTAGCCTGATGTGCCATAACTGCATGCCAGGACAAAGGCTGCCTTTCTGAGCTGGGATGAAGTCTGTTTTCCAGGGGAAGTTTGCCAGTGAAAGGCTTAAGGCAGAGCCTCATCGGGACCTTAGAAATGCAGCCCTCAGAAAACCTCTCTGCACTGCTTGCTTCATTGAACTGCTAAAAATATTGAATGGAAAATGCAAGTATTAAGGAAATGAGGTAGATTTGGGCTTTGTGAGCTGGATGGCTTCCAGTTTCATCAGCTTCCCGGAATCCTTGCTGCTAAAATGAAGAGCTCCTTGTAAATCTTAGAAACTTGTCAGTGTTTTTTCTCTCGCGTGACCACGCTGGTTCATGTGGTGGGATGCATGGGGAGAGCTGTCAGTGTAAAGCAGCGAGTACAGAGCTTACGACTGGTGGAATCTCTCGAGATGAGCACTGGGCCCAGTGTGTGAGACCAAGGCCCAGCTCTGCCAGAGTTGTCTTTGGGATGGGTCTGGGGTAGCCAGAGGGAGCTGCTCTGGAACTATGTGGCCAGGCCTTGCTGCTAGGCCGGCCCATGAGACCTGCTCCAGGTGGGATGTGTGGGGCCTTCTGTGGGCCCAGCAAGCAAATAGCATTGGGAAGTTGGTTTGGTGACGGGAGGTCCTCTGCTGAAATGATATGCACGTAAACAGCGCCTGAGCAAGTGAGAGGAGATCAGTGGCATGTTGCGTGTTACGTGGAAATAGGAAATGCAAGTTTTTGATTTCACGTGGCTGGAAAGAAGCCAGGAGAAGCCAAAATCCCAACTGCAGGAGGAGACAGCAGGCATTCGTAATAGATTTAACATGCAGTGCGGAGGAGCCAAAGGACTGGAGGTTTGCCTTGTGTGGTTAAAAGCGTACTCGCTCGGCAGGAGGCAGACAGTTTAAATTTAATGGCAATTACATCTCCAGAGCCTCTCTGGGAGGATGCAGCAGGGAGGCCTTGCACCTGCAGCAGCTCCTGCCACGGTGCTGCGGTGAGGGCAGGGTGTCACACAGCCAGCAGGGACTGCAGGCCTGCTGCAGCGTGTCCCGGGGGACAGCAGCTGCCAAGTGGCACAGTACCTGGGGATCTGCATTTCCACAGCTTCTGCTCCTCAGGCTCTGTGTGAGGGACCGTACCCTGCTTATTTAGCCCATATACATGACTGCGTTTCTGCTGGCTCAAGCATGATAAACCTGTATTTTGAGGTATTCCCAAAGCACACCAGGACATGGCGAGTGTTTTGGGGAGTAAAGGGAGGCCTGGATGGGGGATCTCCAAGCTGGTTCACCAAAATTCTCCTTCCAGTCACATGGTTAGGTGCACCCTCCCCAAAAAGTCAGGCCTGCCCAGGACTGAAAAGGCATTTGCTGCATTTAACACTGAGCCAAGAATAAACTGCGTGTTTCAACCACATCACTGCAGATTCCTGGAAACAAGGCCTGCCTTTATGCTCGGAGGGCTTCCCTGCTCTGCCAGTAACCACAAGGAAGAGCAACAGGAGCTTTGACTGTAAACTGCTGCTGAAGGCACACTGTCCTGGACGAGCATGTACAATGCTGCTCATTGTGCTCACCTAATCCTTTGCCCACACGGCTTAACGGCCATTTTTAATTCTAAGAAGGGGAAGAGTAAGTATCTTCTGCTGAGCATCCCACCCAGAGCAAACACTGCAGCACAAGACAGGCATGGGCACTGTCCTAGACCTCCAAATCTCACTGGCCACTGGATAGATAGCCAGTGGGCCTTCTGGGAGGGGAAGTGTTCTTACAGAGGGGTTTTTACTGGCTTCTGTTGCTGTGCCACATTAAAGTTGGAGAGAGAGGATGTACGATCTTACATTTATGATCTTGAGCTGAAATTCAGGAAGTTGGTGTTCAGTCTTGGCTCTGGTGAACATGCGCAAATTCTTAACCCCCACCCCTCGCTTTCCCATCCATTCAGAAGAGGCTAATAATACCTTTTCTTATCTCTTTAGGGCAGGATGTGGCTTTAACTGTCTGGTTCTGTGTGTCACTGATCTTTCCATTGTAACATGAAGTTGTGGGAGAGCTTGTCTCAACCTCCAGAGAGGCTTCTGGTGGTGGTGTGGGCTGTAGAAACGCTAATGCAAAACAGCAATCAAGCACCTGATTTTCACTTCAAGATCATAGAGGATGAGCTGGCTCAAGCTGGATTCAGATTTCAGCTCTCCCGCAGGTTTTCATGTTGTTATGGAGATGTTACCACTCTCCCCATTGCTCCCCCTTTCCAGGGAAATAGATATCCAACCAGAGGTCAAAATTGATCAAAGTTCCAGCATGGATTTCATAAAGGGACCATGAGAACCTCAGATTATTTAATTTTTTTTTATTCCTATCTGAGCACCCAGACGACTTTGAAAGGGCTTTCTTAAGGTCTATGAGCCTGTCCGTCATCTCAGTAGAATGCTGAGTACAACACTTTCCTGCCTCAGAGCTGCTGTGAGGACTGTGCAGAACTCTTGGCCAAGGTTAGCCATACCTCACATAGTTACTGTGAGAGAGCTGTGACCTGGAAATTCATTCTGTGTCAGAGATATTCAAATGCATCTTGTGCGAGAAGCAGCAGAAACTTGTGTTCTAGTATGCTCAACTAACAGAATGCTTATGGGCCCCCACCAATGTGATTNAAGGAAAAAAAAAAAGAAATGTGACCTATTTGCACTCCCATCATCACTGCTTTCCTCCATCTGTGATGGTGCCTAGAGCTTGTCTGACAGCTGAGAAGCAGAGGTGCCAAGAGCTAGTGTGTATTTTTAGGAAGGCATTGCCTAAGTCTGCAGATGACCCTGTGTTTTCTGGTCATGTTCCTGGCACTTATGACTGTGGGCTATTCCCTAAGGCAATCTCCCTGATAAGCTCTGTGAGGACTCTGTCATTTTGGCAGCCCTGCTTTTGACGTTGTGCTTCCTGGCAGTCACAGGTGATGTGCTGGAAAATGTGCCTTTCTGCAGCTTGTTTGCTGATGGCATTTGGCTGCAGGACTCTTGTGGCAGGGAACAGGCGTGAAACAAGGAAGCCCTCACCCCAATGTGCACTACAGGGGGAAATCAGTTATTGCATTATCTGCTGGAATGGGTATTGCTGGGAAGGCGCAAAGACTTGAAGAATTTGCATCCCTTGCTGGCTGAAGATTCACCCTGCCTATATGGCATTGTGTTGGCAGGGAAATTCTTTTCCTCTCAGCTTGGATAACAGTCCAGGTGGAATTTATCAGTCAGGTTTGCCCCAGTACGGGGGAGTGTGGTACCTAAACCCTACACCTCAGGAGCAGAGAGGATGTGCTTCCCCCGGCACGGTGCTTTGCCGAATTGCAGTGTGACACGTGCAAGGCGTTTTGCTGCATCAGAGCGTCGTTACGCAATTTGACAGCTCTGGCAACCTCTGCTCCAGTCAGTCCCAGAGCTGAGTGAGCAGGAGCTCTGCCAGTCAGGCTTGTGGTGTGTTTGGAAAGCCATGTGGGCGAACTCGTACAGCACCTGCCCATGGTAAATGCAGTTAGACGGAAAGATGTTTGTTCCTCCCTCCCTTTTGTAAGAGATGAAGCAAAAGAAAACCCCTCCTGCATGACTTTTGTTTATTTTGTTATGATGATGAGGCTTGTCCAGTTTACAGGTTAAGCTTGTGAGGCCTGAGATGCTGCCTCCATTTGTGCTGAGGCTGCTCCAAGCACATAGCAACTCGGTGAACAATTTTCTTTGCAGAGACTTGAAGCTGGACAACGTCCTGCTGGACCACGAGGGTCACTGCAAGCTGGCAGACTTCGGAATGTGCAAAGAGGGCATTCATGATGGCATTACCACAGCCACCTTCTGTGGTACACCAGACTACATCGCTCCAGAGGTACAGGGAACCTTTCTTTGGCCAAGAACTCTCATTTTTATCAGCCAGCATGCTCTCTTGTGTCTTTAGTTACACCCTATTTGGCTGCTGGATGCAAGGTTTCCTTCTAGATGCGTGTTTCTGTTATTGGTCCCTGGTGCAAACCAAATATGAGTAAATCTTCAGGCTGCTGTAAGCACTAAGATAAGCTTATATTTTTCTTAAGGAAAGGTGAGGTGAGAAGTGGAGCCGCAACTGCAAAAAACTTGAAAAAGAGGCACATACAGATACTGGCCCAGTTGGTTTTGAAAGGAGGTCGTATTCTCCCCCGTTTCCCAGTTCCTTTTTCTACCTCCTCCCCTTCCCTGTCATTCACCAACCTCACTACAAAATTAATAAATATCTCGCTAAGGAACAGCTGCCCCCCAGATGCTGCCAGATGTTTTGACAGGGTTTCAGATCCTCCTTCAACACAAGTGAATTTTTGTCTGTGATTGGTGTTTGTGCCTTTCTCACACACTCCCCTCTCCAGCTGAAAGTGTTGCTGTTGGATCTGCGTGAGCATTTCCTCCCTAGGGGCAAGGAAAAGACAGTATCAACCCATGCACATGGCTGCTCCAGCACTTCTGAGGCTCAGCCAGTTTAGCTGAAATATCCATTTTCCTCCTGATCAACCCTACCATCATTCCTAAGGCATTGTTGACTCAGTGAGCAGCCAACCTAATTCAGTTCTCAGTTCTCATTTGGTGGATTATGTGCCTTAGTGCAGATCAGGGGCTTCCCGGCTGTAGGTCATGTAGATGTTCCTGAACATCCAGCCAGCATAGCAGAGAGAACTGTTAGGACACAGCGAGAACTTCTGCAATGATGTTTCCAAATCTCTTTTCCTCCCTGTCTCAGTTTAAGAAGCTCCAGGGGAGGCATTTCATTCCATCTCTTTTTCAGATTCTGCAAGAAATGCTGTATGGCCCTGATGTTGACTGGTGGGCCATGGGTGTGCTGTTGTACGAGATGCTCTGCGGCCACGCACCCTTTGAGGCAGAGAATGAGGACGACCTCTTTGAGGCCATTCTGAATGATGAGGTTGTCTACCCAACGTGGCTGCAGCAGGACGCAGTGGCAATCCTCAAAGCGGTGAGTTCCCTCTGCCATTTGTCTGCTCTCTCTCCTGTCTTTCTTCAGCCTAAACCTAGCAAAAAGAAAACAGGACTGGGGAATGGGCTCTCAGAAATTGTGGTTACCCTGACCCTTTCTTATCTTGGAATGAAGGATAAATGAAAAAAAATACCCTGCCACACTTCAATGTGCTTTCGTAGTTATGTCCTTAACACAGTTCAGCAGCCAACTTGGCAAGCAAAGTGTGTGCTTGTCTGCCTGTCTGAGCATTCCCTTGCTGGCTTAATGATTTACAACATATGGTCATCTTCCAGACCCGAAGCAGCAGGTATACACAGTATTATCAGCAGTGACCATATGATAGGACAAGGGGCAGCAATTATAAACTGAAAAAAGGTAGGTGGAGATTAGATATAAGGAAGAAATCTTCATGATGAGGGTGGTGAGGCACTGGAACAGGCTGCCCGGAGAAGCTGTGCATGCCCCGTCGCTGGAAGAATTCAAGGCCAGGCTGGATGGGGCTTTGAGCAACTTGGTCTAGTGAAAGGTGTCCTTGCCCAGGCAAGAGGTTGGAACTGGATGGTCCTTAAGGTCCTTTCCAACCCAAGCCATTCAGTGATTCTGTGATTCTACGATTTCCATGTGACTCGAGTGTCAATGAAGTAAAGTCTTCCTGATAATGCTTTGTTCTGACTGTTGGTAATTTCAGCTTTCCCCTAGGGACCACTGTCTACCTGCATACATAAGTTTCTGATTTTTGTGTGTTTGGGGGGGGGCGGAAAGAAGGGCTGTACAGCAAACAGTTTGAGAAGAGCTGTTGCTGGCTACACTTAGCCCTTGTTCTTGGATATGTTCCTGAATTTTCCCAGGACCTCTCTTATCCTGTGCCTCACGTATTTGCCTGCGATGTGGAAATGAAGCTTTTTTAGATTTCATTCAGGCTGTGCATGTACAAACAGTGCCTAGTGTACTGGAACTCGCCAGCTTTGACATGAATCAAAAGGTGATTCAGTGATGAGGGTGTTAACCTAGGAGTCAGGAGACCTTACTTGGCTATTCTGTTACTGACTTCTTCCTGCCCACAGTTGCATCTCTTAATGTTTCTAAGCACATTGAGTAGGGAGAAGGATCAGAGTATGTCCTTTCCTTACAAAAGCACTGTGAAAACAGATACATTTCAGGCTAGATACTACTAAATTTTGTGGTAATAGAGAACCAAAGAAATAGTTGGGTAAGATAGCATTTTATAATAACACGTGGAGCACCGACTCAAAGAAATGAGGAAATAAATTATTTAAAGGTGAGGAGAGTTTGATTTTGTCAGGTCTTTAATATGGTAGCCAGAATCTGTAAGAGTTCTACTGAAAGGTTTCCGTTGGATAGCAAATGAGCAATTACTTTCTGTAGCTGAAATTTCATCTAATAAATTTGACAGAAATCAACTCAGAATAAAGTTCACTTCTTGAGGAGGCAAAAGGTTCTGTTCTGAAATCTTAGTATGCTAAGGAGTGATCACTTGTGTTTTGGAAATAGCCTGCAACATACTTAAAATAAAAAATTGGAAGTTCAGACTCATTGCCACTTCTGTTGTTGGATTGGTACTCTCGAATATGTTAACTGATTCCCCTTCTGCAATGACAGGTAATTGCACCGTGGATTTGTTGTAGGTATCTTGCATAAAAATGGTGAAACAGGGCCAGATACTCAGTGTATCAGGAATTTCAGGCAGTACTAAAATATGTTTTGCATTTTAGACTCTTGGTGACGAAATGCTTGTTTTCCTAATTCTGATAGGAACCTCATAGAAGCAGCCAGCACAAACAGCATTCGTGCCAGGCTGCTCTAACCCATGTTCAGAGCCTGTCTTTTAACAGCAGATCTCTTCTGTGATCAGCAAAGAGCACCATGACAAGTGGCACTGGAGAAAGAGGGCCTGAACGGAGGAGGAAGCTAAGAGTTTAAAAAGAGATCTACCAAGCACCTCAAAAACTGTGTAGTCAACCTAGCTATTGCTGGTTGCTTACCTGGAAAAAGGTCTTTCCTGCCACGCTGCTTGCCAGCTGTATCACATGTTGCTGTTGAAACCCAAATGGAAGCAAAACTGCCTCTCTGAAATTCAGGTGTTGCTCAAGAGAAGCACCGTGCTTACAGGAGATAGCTGTGACTATGGGAAAAAGGATGAAATTTGGAGCTTTAGCCAGGAACCTCGTGGTTAACAGATGGGAAGATGCAGTGGTTTCATCCTGATAGGCGTGTAAATGCCACCACACCACTCTCACTGCCCCTCCTCAACGAACAGGTGGAGAAAATACAGCGAGAAAGAGCTCAAGGGTTGAGATAAGGACAGGGAGATCGCTCACCAATTACCATCATGGGCAAAATAAGCTTAGTGTAGGGAGATCAATATAATTCATTTAATCTAAATTTATAATTTGTTATTAATATAATTTGTTTATTTATAGCTAACAGACTAGAACAGTGAGAAATAAAAGCTAACTAAAACCACTTTCCTCCAGCATTCATCCTCTTCTACCTCCTCCCCCCAAGTAGTGCAGGGGAGTGGGGCTGCAGCCAGCCCATAACGCTCCGTCTCTGCCCCTCCTCCATGGCCCCTGCTCCACCTGGGTTCTCTCCCATGGGATGCAGCCTTCCCCAGCTGATCCCACACGGGCTTCCCATGGGCTGCAGCTCTCCCAGCACTGCTCCAACACAGCTCCGTACCACAGAGTCCATCCCAGGTGGCTGCTGTATGGAGGTGACTTTTGTATCCTGTTGTGCAGCACTGATGGTAGTTCACTGGAACCTGAATTTCTGCAGCCGTACAGTGGCTGATTTTGGGTTCAGACCTGTTCATTCAAAGAGCTCCTTGGTTTTTTTCTCTTTCTCATGCTGTTTTACAGGCATCAGAACATGTTGACTTTGACAGGAAGGAAACATCCTGTCATGAGATGGTTTGGGATTCTAGATAAAATGGTAACGGATGTGATCAGTGCTGTGGCATTATCTATGCAGTGCACTGATGGTGTGTCTGCTCAGCATTTTTAGGAGTCAGTGTAACATGGAGTGGTGAATCTATTTCGTTTCCTCCCTTGTAGCTTTTTGGTTAGCTGCTTAATAAGTAGATTTGCTTATCGTAGACTTCAGATGTTAATATTATTTTTTGTAGATACAGCATTATCATTACTGCGTGAGCACCTTCTAATCGCTGTTGTGTTTATCTCAACAGAAATTGAACTCGAACTCCCTGACTTACAGCTGTGACGGTGGTTTCTAACCCATGGTGCTAAGAGCCCTGGAAAATCAGGGCACTCAGCTGCTGCGGTGACAGAAATGATAATAAGTAATTACATGGCATGGGAAGTCTATGGAAGACCAGGGAATTAAACCTGGGATCTCTTATGTTGCAGGCTAAGGCCTTAATAGCCTCAATAATTGGATTATCCCCTCATTAACATTTCTGGCCTCTAACCTCAAGCAGGACAAGTGAGAATTCACTTAGTGCTTGAGTGCTACAAAGCTCTGAAACTAAACCCAAATTCCCCTGCCAGGGAGATGCCATTAGGTGTAGGTGCTAAGAGATTTCCTACAAATGTGTGATCTAGGTTTAGAAAGCACTTGATCAACTTGCCTTCTTGAAGAGCTTCATTATAAACAAGGATAGTGGTTTTAGGACCCGTTTCAGGATGTTGTTAGTTTGTTTTGCTTTCATTTACCAAAATTGTGTGTCACCAATTTCCCTCCATCAGAAACCATCTGATTTCTGAAGACTGCATCCTGTTCATCTTTTTGTTTTCCTGCTAATAACCAAGATACGGCCCTGGGACCTCATTTAGGTCAGTGGGTGTTCCTGATGTGTTTTTGAGCAGCAGTGCCAAGGAAGATAAAAACAAAATCAATGCTCTGGGACCTTGCTTAGAATTCAAATTAGAAAGGTTTGGGCTCTAAGAGAAGTTTCCTGATTCTGTTTATTAACAGTGATTTTTTTTTTGTCCTTGATGTTTTTGTTCAATTGCTGGAAACAGGGCTGAGCTAGTTCAGCATGGATGAACAGGATTTAGATGGAGTCAGTACTCCCAGAGGAGGGAACTGGGAAATCCCTCTCGTGTGCCCTGCACTGCAGGAGTGTGTCACTGGGAAATTTAGGGAGTAATGGGTTCAGATCAGGCAGAGTGAACTCAAACTGACGTCTTCTGCATCCTGGGCAAGCAAGTCCAGCAGGGCATGGATTAGCTTGGGAGAGGGAAAGAAGTGCAGAAAGGAGAATTACTGCTGAATCAATTTAGATGACTTTATCTCAATCTGAATGTAAGTTTTCCTTTGATTATGATCCTCTCTTCCCACCTCCCTCAGAAATGGTGTTTCTCCATAGCTCTACCCAAGTGCAGTAACAAATTATGCCAGAGGAGCACTGACCCTAGTGCTACAGGATCTGTGCCTGCAAAAGAAATTCTTTCACATACTCTCTGCTATCAGCTGACTGAGTAACCAGTGTCTGATGATGAAGAGGCTGTGAAAGAGAAACTTTGTGAGCAGGCAGAGAGCGGAGAGTGCTGCGCTGTATCTGTTACGGCGAGAGTGCAGCTGGAGTTTGCTTTGTTACAGCACGTTGACGTTTCGAATTTGTGAATTGTCACCAGCAAAAAGTGCTTGAGCAAAGAGGGTGGCTTTCCAGGCAGCTGGAGGCTTTGAGATTAAGCTGAGTGAATTGCAAAATGAAATACAATCCTCTTGTTTCTCATAAGCAGGGTGGCATTTTGGCTGCGTGTTTCACTTGCTTCACGTATGACTTTCAAATGCGATCCAATCACACCGTGCTTGTAACAGGTGGGCTTGGCTCAGGGGAGAAGGAAGAGACATAGCGAGAATCGGAGCTTAAGAGCGGTGTAATGGGAAGTAAGTTCCCAGGGAAAGCTGCAGGGATTTTCTTTTCTGAGTCTGGCGTCAGATGAAAAAAGCACAAAGTCTATTGAGTCACTCCGTGGACTAATCGTCTGAAGTCACAATGGTTGGCCCAAAGGTTTGGAGCTGCAAAAATGGTGATTCCCCCTCTAAGTGGCTTTCATGTGAACAATAAACACCATGCAAGAGAAGATGAAGGTGCAGAGGAAACTGGCTGTGGTTTTAGCAGCCTGCCCTCCCCACCAGCACAGGTGGAACTGCACAGGGCAGCGCCGATGCCAGAGGATTGGCACGGAGAGTGTTACTGTGTTAAGAGGAGGGGGAGGGATGGAAAGGTTAGTGAGCTCAGTTGAGAAAACAAACATGATCCGTATCTCGGAGAAGAAATGATGTCAGTGATAGTGTGAAAAGGATGCAAAAGTGAAACTTGAAATTGATCTGTTTTTCTAGAGAATAGTAGCCTGGAAGTGATGCTGAGTCAAAAAGGAAATGCTCCGGTTTAGTGGAGTCTCTGCTGCTTTGTGCCACTGAGTTCACTTCTCCCCTCTGGCTCATCTGGCACTGTGAACTCTGCAACTGAGGTGTGGACACCCACCCTGTGCTCCTTTAGGCTTTGCTCTTGCAGACTTGTGTCAAATCCCCTCTGTGTTGCCAAGTTAACGTCAAGGGGCTGTAGTGTCTGTGAATTAGTGCTTCAAAAAAACCTCAATCTAGAAGAAAAAGCCAATTCGTGTGTTCCATTCCTGTAGTTCCATTCCTGTGAGCCCATGACAGACCAAAACCAAGAACCTCAGGTGTTTCAGTTAGTTCCTTAGCTTTTTTGGCTTGCTTGCACAGCTTACACTTACAGCGATATTCAATACCACGTGCTTGCTGGCAGCATAACTCACCTCTGTCCTAGGAGACAGCACACCCAGCTTTTTCTGGAGAGCAGAAAAAGGGCCCAGGAATGTTGGGCCCAGGAATGTTGCAGCGCAGATGGCAGCAAGTCACTTAATTTTCAGCGGGCAGGAGGTATTGGGGCCCTTCCACAACAGCTCAGCCAATTTTCAGCTTGCTAATTAGAAAAGCCACTCAAGACTTTCTGTAGGAGTTTGTCATTCCTTTGCTGCCCAGAAGAATGAGCACGAAGTCATCTTTGGTCCCTCTGTCACTTAGCTGTCAGGTCAGGCAGGGCCACAGGAGAGTTTCCCACAATGCAGTGCTGGTGGCAGGTGTGTAACCATTCGTGTGCTGCTCCAGCAGCAAGCTCTCTCCAGCTAGGGAGAGAGGAAGCATGTGCATGTTGCTGGAAATAGGGCCAAATTCTACCTTAAAACAAGAGGTTAAGTTAGGGAGTACTGGCAGTCAATTGTCTAAGTGCTTTGTGATAATTGGTATTTATATTGATATGCAGAAATGTTAAATAACAGTAGGAAAAGTGGGGAATGTTGAGAGTTCTCTTCTTTCCTAAGTCTGCAGGTAGCACTAGGCCAGAAAAAACAAAATGTTCTGTGTACCCTGACCCTTTTTCCAGTGAAAATGAGCAGTGTTTTTCCTCGTTTCTCAGTAATTCTGAGTGATGACTCCTAATGAGGTATAAAAGTTGTTTACTATTATTTTTGTGTGTGTAAGAGTTAAATCCAGGAGTCCTGGGGGAGTACAGAGGGTGGTAATCTCCCACTATTCCGAGGTAATTCTTAGAACTTCTATTAGCTGACATGACTGGAGCACAGGGCAGTTCAGTCTGGCTGGACGCAGGGTAATGGCTCCAGCAGAGCCCTTGGAGACTTGGGCTGTGCTGCATGAATTTACTGTAACAGGCTGAAAGAGAGAAGATTGGAGAAAAACAAAATAAATACCCCCAGGGCACTCCACCCACGCGCAGCTGCAGAAAGCAAAGTGAAGACTGAGCTGAGCTGCAGGAGGAGTAAACTCCATGGTGAGGGGATGCCATCATGAGCACCCAAAATCTTGGTGAGCATCCCTTTTGAACATGCTGCAGCTTATTTTCAGGAAGGTTTTCTGATTGGTGAGCACTCAGTGCTGAACCAGACTGGCCCCATGGCTGTAAGTAACTTGAAAATGTCATTAATGTGGAGAGAAGGGAGAGGCCAGGGTTTTGCAGCAGAAAGACTTAGAGGCAGATTTTTAACATAATCAAAGCAAACAGCCTGCAGTGACAGAGGAGTGGAGGGAAAGGGCTGGTTTTTCAGACATCAGAGTTGAGAGATGTGCATGCTCCAGGCTCTCCACAGCTGCTCCCCCTCTAAATATCACCACGGAGGAGGAGGTCTTGTGAACTGCTCTTAGGAGATGCTGCTTCTCTTCATGCACTGAGCTTGCTTGGGGTCCAGCACACCTGGGTGCTGGGAGGTCCAAACTAACTGAAGCTGTCAACAGCTCAGACACCACAGTAGGTGTCTGCATCCTTCCTGCGTGCTCCAGCAAACACAACATGACTCCAAGCACCTCGGCTGTGCTTTGCTTGGCACATCCACACGCAGTACACGTGTGCTTCCTGCTGCCTCCCTGCCTCGCCTTTTCCCTAAGTCCTGGCCGGTCAGTTTGGTGGCTGTGTGAGTGAGGCCCAACCCCTGTGTTGGTGTTCCCCAGTCCTCTCCTAAAAAATTAGAAAGTGTGCAACATGGCAGTCAGATGGTGATGACATTCAAACTAAAAGAGAGGAGATTTAGATTGGGAAAAAGGAAAACATTTTTTACGATAAGGGTGGTGAAGCACTGGAACAGGCTGCCCAGAGAGGTGGAGGATGCCCTGTCCCTGGAGACATTCAGGGTCAGGCTGGAGCAGGCTCTGAGCACCCTGATGGAGCTGTAGGTGTTCCTGTACATTGCAGGGGAGTTGGACCAGATGGCCTTGAAAGGTCCCTTCCAACTCAGACGATTCCATGATTAAAAGGAAAAGGAACAACGCAACGGTGGACCCACTGTAATCAAAGAGGGAGTGAGATGGGCTTGTTGCTTTATCCTCAGAGCTGGGGAGCCAGCTTACAAAGGCAGATATTAAAAATGCCTTCAAATATGCCAATAAATTATTCTCCTTGGCACCCCTTCAGAGTTGGCAGGCTCCATAAATCCTTTTCACAGTTTGATTAAGCTTTGGCTGTCAGACTCCGGCAGATATTTGAATCTCTGTGAAACCCTATGCTGGATCTGTGTAAACATTTTTACTTTGTTTTGTTTTAAAAATGCTTTCATCTTGCATTTCCTTATTGGCTCTGGAGCCTCTGCAGGAAAAGCAGGACTCTGGTTGTTTCCCAAGCAAGAAGGAATTCTGCAGCTTTAAATGAGCTCTCATCTAAACTGTTTTTGCCATAAACATGCAGTGTGGTTCAGTGACAGGGCTGAGTGAGCTCTGCTGCAGATTGTCGTCTTACCTCTTTCTCCCGAGCTTGCATATCCATTACTTTAATGTCCTGTCCCTTTGCCTCATAATTCTTAAAAAGCAAACAGCTTTCCCCAGTGATTTTAATCTCTTCTGTTGATTGATCACACCTCTTTCCAATGTGCTCCTCTTCCCCGCAGTAATAGTCTCATGCTTCTGAATAATTCACTGTGGAAGAAAGCTAATGCCATCCCTGTATAGCTTGCCAAAGCCAAATTCATCTTGCAGTTGTCATTAGGTCTTTTACCTTTCCCTTTCCAGTAGGCTGAAATTAGCTTCTTGCTTAAGCCCTCAGCATGCAGGCTCAGATTTGCTTCACAACAAAAGCTCCTAACCCTTCCTATTGTAGTGTCAATTATGATTCATCCTTCTCTTTCCTGCCAGAGATTTAAAAAAAAAAAAAAAAGTGAAGCAGCATTTATTGTGCCAACTTTCCTCTTTTCTTTTTGCTTGCTCTGCGGTGCTTGGGAAGAAGCAATCCCTGTGGCTGAGCCTAAGACCTGTGGCCTGGGCTCACTGCTCAGCTCTGCCACAGATAAACATGGTGATAGAGACCCTCAGGGGTGCCGTGGTGGAGTTCATTAAAATGTAATCGTGGGGGAAGGCCTGAGAATTCCCTTGAGAACCCGGCTGCCACCTGGACATGGGAATAATCACTCCTCGCCCGCAGCCGGGGCCGTCACTGGCTGTGCATCCCCGGTGCCTCGAACTGGGGGGTCTCAGTGCTCCCCAGGGGCCATAAATCCCCAATTGTCCTGGCTGTTCCATGCCTCAGGTCTTGTCCACTCATCCTTCCAGCACTGACCTTTCTGACCCTTTGTGTCTTTTCAGGAACTTTAAAATTAAAATAATCGAAATATAACCGAGACCATGAAAAAGCTCCTTTGAAGTATTTTCCTGTGATTTCTTTTTTTCCTAATTGGCATTTACAGGTTTGTCTGGGGCACTTTAAGTCCCCTTTGTACTTGACCCTATGTAAATAGGCCACCCAGGGCTGTGTAATAAATTCCCGGTTCCTCTTGACAAGACTATCAGAAAAGGATTAATTGTTTTCCCGTGCAGCCCCAGGGAGATCTTACTGCTGGCTGCAGGGGAGTGGGATCATGCCCCTGTCTGTTAACAGGAGCGCTGCTCGTTCCCTCCCCACGTTTGTGTTGCTCTGATGGATGTATTGATTTAGTAATTGACCTGCGGGTCCCCGTGGTGTATCTGTAATCCAAGTGGGGGGATTTAAAAACAGCAGCCTGAGGTTGAAGCTCTGAGCAGCCCGTTCCGCAGATGAACCGTGTGGGAGCTGGGTTGTGCCAATCAGTTCTGAAAATACAGATGTGTAAGGTGACATCTTGGCTAAAACCCACATTAAATAATCCACGTATCTAATGACTAAGGTTAATTTCTGTATATTACCTATTAGAGCCAAGGGCAGGAGAGTCTAAAATCACTGCCTCCCATCAGGGGCCAGTGTACAGCTCCTGCACTTGGTATTTGGGGTCTTTGCATTCTGCGTTAGTGTGGGTACGTTACACTGGGTGGGAGGAGGCAGGGAAACAAATTTCAACACAGAGAGAAAGTTTGTAGCTATTTGAGCAGCATTTCCTTTCCAAATATTTGGCCAAAGTCTCTCCTGGTGATAGCAAAGTTGCACCTCCAGGAAATTTGGAGCCAATCCCTATGTGAGCTGCTCTATCCGCTTTGGTTTATTTTGCTTGTCTCTTGCTCAGCACTGTTTGCAGAGCAGTTAATCCTTCTTCCCTCAAGCTTTGACTCGGCTGCACCACACAGCCATGGCTGTGTGAGGAGAGAGCGAGGTCAGAGTTACCTGCTCAGTGTCTGCGGCACTGATGTTTTGTCTTTCGTGCCTGCGGCTGCCACATGGAACATGCGACCCTGTCATCCCTCGTGTTACAGAATCATAGAATGTCTCAGGTTGGAAGAGACTTCTGGAGGTCCAGCTTTGAGGAGCAGGGCTGATGACTGATCTGTACCTCCCTTCCCATTCCTTTTTTATCTGGAAAGGGAAATAACTGAGACTTCACTCTGTCTCTCTCTTAAACTGCTCTCAGGGCACTCTCATTCTGAGCCTGGCACCGTGCTCACCAGACCTCCTCAGCACTGAAGGATTTCACTGCTCACAGTTCTCTGCAGCCAGGACTGCGGTATGAAGTCACGGTGCCATGTGCATGCGTTGGTCATATCCTGGCTCACAGTGGATTGCAGTGGTGCAAGCCATGGCTTTTTGCAGTCGGTCCTTCTGTGTGTAGAGGGGACAGCTGCAATGCTGTGTGGCCTTTAATGGCTGCAGTCAGACCAAATCCTGGGTGTAAAGTTGAGGCAGCACTTTAGAGTTGTCAATGAGACAGCGATGGAGGCTGGTAGGAGCCTTGCCCAGGAGAGCAAAATGCAAGGCTGGCTCAAAGGAGCGGCTTTTTATTTAAAAAAAAAAATAAAAAGAAGAAGAAGAAGAAAAAAGTCTCTCTGCTATGCTAAAGACTCCTGGCTTCCAGTCATTAAAAATAACACAGACATTGACATCCAGAGCCACAGAGTCATTCTCCTCTTTGTTAGGGGTGGATGAGGGGTAATGGAACCCGGGCTGCGGGGCTGCTCGCCTTACATAATGGGCGACCAAACTGTTTCCAGCAACTGCAGCATTCAGACGGGAGATTCATGGAGGGAAGCCTTAATTAGAGTAATTGCTCTATTTATATAACGATTCCCTTTTGTCTGAGATCAAATAGATCTTTGAGAAGTCTTACTTCCTTTCGAGTTAATTTCTGCCCTGTTAGTTCAGCTTATGAATCTTAATGAACGCGAGGGGTTCGGTATCTCCCGATCTCCCTGCTCTCCCTGTTGCTAGAGGGGAGACTGGGGGGCCTTAATCTCCTGTGCTTGAGTAGCAACAGGAGAAACACCAACAGGCAGGAAGAGTTAATGCCAGGAACTGGGAGATCTTGCTTTCTTTTAACAGTATGGGGCTGATGATTGCATGGGCACAATCCTGAAGAAGGACCCTTTGAGGCAAATGGAAGTTGTGCTAGAGAGGAAGTGGGATTGAATCTACTCTGGTCCCCTCCTCCCTGTCCCAGGTTGGATGGGGCCCTGGACAACCTGATCTAGTACTAGATCTAGTGGTTGGCAGCCCTGCCTGCAGCAGGGAGGTTGGAACTTGGTCCTTGAGGTCTCTTCCAACCCAAGCCATTCTATGATTCAATGATTCTATCTGTAAGATATTGTAACACAAGGTAAAACTATTTATTTCTCTTTCAGCTGGTGACAATATGAAAGGAATGATTGTATTCCTCTTCCTGAAGTGTATTTCTTCTGTGAAGGGATCTGGGTTTGTTCCTAGAACGTGGAGTAACTTTATGTAATCTATTCACTGTAACATTACTCATGGCATGAATTATCCTGATGCAAGTAGCACGCAAATGAGTTACGTAAAAACCTATCAGAATTCCAGTATTGAGAAAAGGAACAGGAAATTCTAGGAAATTTGTGCCTGCAAACATCTGCCTTGTGCACACATCTCTTCACAGAATTCCAGGCCATTGGACTTATTTACACTGTGCCTCTTGAGACAGAAGCACTGGAGAAGCATGGTGCAGCCCCATCCTGCAGCCGGGGGACCTAAGCCCTTCCCAGCTTGGGCCCAGCCACACTGCAGCCCAAGGGGAGGAGCAGCACAGTCCCGTAGCCCAGCCGCCCGCCCGCCCTCCCTCACCTGCTCATGGGCCAAGCTCCCAGGGCTGATGCAGATTTTTCCCTCTACTTGGCACTGCTATTTCTGCATTTTTTCCTCGTAACTTCATGGGCCCTCCGTGGACTGATCTCCTCCTCATTTCTTGTCGCGGCTTGCTGCATTTTTCTTTCAGTAAATGTTTTCAAATGGTTTCATGAAGTCATGTTTCTGGCTCCTTCCAGCTCCTGGTTTTGGCTGTGCGGTTGCTGAGGGGTTAGCTGAGGTCAGCTGGAGCTGGAGGCTGCTCGGCGGGCTGGTGGAGCCCAGGGGGACCCAGCCCTGGGGCTCTGCGGGGCCCTATGCACTGGGGAGGGGATAATTCCCAATGGCTGGATGTGATTGCATCCTGGTGGCCTGGTTCAAGTTGACCACTGATGGTCTTGCTCTTGGTTTTGTTGGGAGACATTTTTGGATTTCAGTGATTATATGTTTCATTTTTGCTCAGGAATATCTCTGGTTTGCTTTGTTGATGTTACCATTGGATGTTTTTCTGTGTTTCTTCACTGGGCTCAGCATGCCAAAGGGTGACATTCATTACGAATTCTGGATTGTCACGCAAAATTAGAGATAGTAAACATTCAGAGATTACATTTTGCCATGAAAAACTTTCTGCAGAACATCTTCTACCACCACCTGCAAAAACACTGGGAGTTGTACTTGGAAGGACACTTAGGACTACCCAGCCTGAGCCTAGCTGTGAAGCAAGGCCCTAACTCTGGCCTTCCTGTGGATGCCAGGAGCAGCCAACACTTTGTAAGACTTTTTCCAGCCCCAGAGCTTGGCTATTTCTGAGTGCAAAGGGATCAGGTGAACAATGAGCTGCATTTCCAATAAGCTTTCCCCTGCACAGCCTGCCCGTGGGCAGAGGGCAGCATCTGTGCTCTGGGCACGCAGCTGTAGCTGCCCTGCTGCTGATTGCTCTGAAGGTGCTGCTCATATGGTCGGAGCCATGAGTCCAGGCTCCAGGTACTTGTTTCAGGGGTGAAAGCTGGGCTTGTAATGAAGTTCCTCAGAAATCCCAAGTTCTTTGTTTGCTCTAAGTGCAATCAGACACCAGAGGCATCATGAGACAGGCCTTCAGACACTGCCCTATAGCAGCAGAGAAATGTCAGTGCTGCCTAGGGTAGAGAGAGAGAAACGTTTGTGGACTTCTGAGCCTTTGAGAGGTCGTTACAGTCTTTTATTTCTGACCTACTGCATGAAACAAACTAAAATGTCATCCATTTTTTTGTCTGTGCAGTAGTTTCTGGTGAATTCAAATAGCATTTGAGTGGGTTAGCTGTTTGTCCTAGTGGAAACTGGCTTCAACAATTTCATCTTTTCATTTTATATCCTTCATACAGTACAGCAGTGACCGTCTCGGTGCAAAACATCAGCACTCCTGTTGGAGTCGTGGTTTGCACACCTGCACTTCAGCCCAGTTCCCAGATAAGGGCTGGAGTTGCTTCCCAGAGAAGACAGCCCGTCCTTCCCAGGCTGAGGCTGACCTTCTGCTTCCACAGTTCACCAGGAGAGATCATCCTTTGAAATTTTATCCCACTCTTTTGTTTAAGCAGATTGTTACGCGTTTGACTCCCACGAAAGGCAAACCTCTTCACGCTGCATTGGTGCTCTTTATAGATTCATGATTTATGTTCACTCCACTAGCCTGCTTTAGGGGGTTGCGCTATCTGAGAAACAAGCTACCGGGGGCTTAAAGTGCTGAAGTGGTTTTGGTGCTGGTGGGTCACTCTAGCACCCAGTTTTTACAGCTGTAGAGAGGCAGCAGCACTGAGCATGTGCTTGGCAACTGGGGAATGTGCTTGATTGGGGCCCCATCCATCAGCTCATTGCTTTTGGGGGTGAGAATAGATTCAGAGAGCAGCCAGCCAGAAGGTCGAGCTCGAGCAGTGGGTGAATCTGAGGTGTTCACTCTCCTCCTGCCTCCTCCGTGTACCTCACGTGGTGCCTAGCATTGCCCATTGCCTGATGTCAGCTGAGGTTCCTCCATACATGGGTTGGGTGCACAAATCAGAGCTAGCTGGTCGGCTCTAAACAGTCTTTGTTTTGACTCTTTGGTTTTGTTTTTTCAGAGCCCAAAACAGCCCACCTCAAGGGACAGCCCTTGGCTAATCCTCACTGTCCTGACAAAAGGAGTGTTTTAAGCAGCGAGGAATGCATTTACGTTGGCTCTCAGCTTGTTGCATCACATGCCTTTCCTTGGTGCAATTTTGGAATCATTTTGAACAAAGCAAGCAAATAGGAATGTAAACACACTTTTATATCCCAGGGCTCAGAGCTGGTCTGGGAATGAGCAGTCCAGTGTAGGTTTTGGTTTCTTATGGTTGAGCATGAATGGGAACCTGAGCAAAGCATGTTGCCTTTCCAGAGATGAATTCTTTCATGATTTTCCCCACACATACATTTAGCAGAAGCTTCCTGGTAATGGAGGAGGCGGCAGGTCAGGAGCCAGGAGATGTGGGCCTTATTCCCAGCTCTTCCTCTCCTTTTTGTCTTGTCTTTTGGACTCATCTGGTCTTTACCACTCCCAGAACCAGCGAGCTCTGATCTTGTTTGGGCTTTCTAGATGTTCCAGCAATGCAAATCAAAGGTAGTGAGGTGCAGATATCCATCTGTGGGGACAAAGAGCTGGGCAGGGAATTTCTAAAGAAACATGGGCTTACCAGGAGATTTCTGGCCTGCTTTGCAAACCAAGGAAGTTTAGTTAAAGACTTGCAAAGGCTTGTTTGAGCCAGCTCTCTGAGAGGTTTTGGTTGGGCCCGTTTTTGGTTGGGAAACCAAAATGTTGTCTGGAGCTCAGAATCACACAGAAATTTTGGGCCAGAGTCTCTTGGGAAGCAAATTGTGTTTGGTTTCTGCTAGTTGAAAGGAGCAAAAACAGGCTGAAAGGGTCAGGGAGAAACAGAAGTTGTACTTGTTCTTTGCTTTGACCCTGAAAATTCTGCATAACTGAGGACTGAAGAGTCCAGGGAGAGCTGAACAGAGCAGTGCTGGTTTGCACTCTAGGTAGGGAATGACCAGACCTATTATCCTCTTGTCCTAGGAGAATCTGTACCTGCTGAAAAGCTCCTACACTCAGAAAGAAGTCAGTCTCTCGCTGCACCTCCCCTTCTTTTCATTTCCCCACAGCCGGGATGCAGCAGACTTGGTCGTTCCCGAAACAGTGACCGATTGTCTGGTTTGGCTGGTTCAGCTCTTTGCTGAACATAATGCTCTTTCATCTTCGAGGAAATCGTCTGGACACCTCCACCAGAGTGGAGCTTGCTTTATGCTGCTGTTTCAATAGGCAAATAAAAGCAGCCATTTTCCCAGCTTAAACATAACCTGATTTCTGTAATGGAATAGAAAATACTTGAGGGGAAGGAAAAGATTGTATTTTACTGAATTTTTAAGAACTATAATCCTACATTAACAAGCACGCTAGCTCTTTTCCTGCCTTGGGAACGGATTCTCCTCCTCCCCCAATATTTCCCTTCCCCTTAAGAAATATCTGCAGCACTCACACTTCATCATTCTTGTCAGGACCTAAAGGGCACCCGCCAAGGCCCCCTCGCACTTTGTGCATGATCTATGGCTTTTCTCATGGCTCCCTGGCAAATCAGGACACTTGCGCTGGAGTCTGAGATTTCTTTTCACTTAGTAGGAGAGTAAAAAACATTACAAAAGGAAAACCCTCTTTTGCAGTTTCACCATCGAGAGGAGGAGACAGTCACCTGTGAGTACTCATCCGCTCAGGGTTTAGGGAGCTCTAACAGCCAGCACCTCGCTCATTTTTCTCTGTTTCCTAAGATGACAGGAAGGAAAGCGTAGGCTCCTGGCTGTGCTTCAGCAGGCTGAGGCACAGGAAAAAGACGCAGCTCAGGACTGACTCCCATCCAAAGCCTGGCTGGCTACTGAGCAGCATTTAGGAGAGAGCTTGTATTCCTGAGAAATTAATACAGAGCTAAACAACCCCCCCAGATGCTGTGTAACATTTATAGTGTTGCAAACGATGCACTTCAACTTTCTTTTCTTGTTGTGGTAACTAAGGATTTGACTGAAATAAAAGAGACCAGGGAGAAATCCACCCAGACTTCTTCCTCTAGACAGTGAGTCAAGTTCCTTGCATGCAGTTCCAGTACAATGAAATGGAGAAGTCTGGCCAGCAACTGGGTTCAACAGGAAAGCTGAGGACAAGCTTTTGTGCCACTGTTAATAGGTCCTTCTCCCGTGGCCCTGCTGGACAGGAGGAAATAAACAGCCCTTTTTGTTTTGCAGTTCATGACGAAGAACCCCAGCATGCGGCTGGGCAGCCCAGCGCTGGGTGGCGAGAGCGCGATTCTGCGGCACCCCTACTTCAAGGAGCTGGACTGGGAGCTGCTGAACCAGCGCCAGATGGAGCCACCGTTCAGACCCCGAATTGTACGTGGGGAGGAGGGAAGGGGGAAAGGGGTCTTTTGTCTCTCCTGAGGTTTTCTAAGCAGGTTTATTGTGTGAGACCCAAAAGGCGGTGGAGGAAAGGCAACCCTGACTCGAAACCCTGGCCTGGGGAGCAGGAGGTGAGGTCTCTGGTCTTGGCTTGGCTGCTGGTTGGCCAGGTGATGTCATACAGGTTGCTTCTCCTCTCTGATGGATTTTTAAAGTCAGAAGAGGCAGGTTTGTAAAAGCAAATGCTGCAGATCAGGCACCTAACTACCCCTTGCCTTGCCCAAATATAAAACAGTAAGTAATCCTCACTCTGCCAACCCCACCAACCTCTTCAGCACTGGGCAGCCTCACTTTTGTCTCCCTCCATACAGCACCTCTGTTTTTGTCTCTCTGTATGCACAGCACCCAACAGTGTTCCCTGCTCAGGCCACTGTCAGCTGAGTGGTTCAAATGGCAGACAAGCTGCGGAGAGCACAGCACTGCCCATTTTCCCAGTGGTGCCACACATCCCAAAGGATACTCTGTGATAGGAGATGTTGCTCCCTGTGGAGAGGCTTTCCAGGGTTGTCTCTATGGCTTCCCTGCCTTTGAAGTTCCTGGCTGGGGTGGCCATGTCTCGTGCTGTGGTCTCACTGCTAACTCTTAGTGGCGGTGGGCAACTCGGTCCTGCTCCATGGAGCTCAGTGGGTGCAGGATCAGACATCCAGGAGAACTGCAGCAGCATGAGGTCAAGCTGTGGAGTTGTTTCTTGACCTTAATCAAAGGCTAAGGGAGCTTTTTGAGTGCATCCATGATCTGGGCCAAGTCTGGAAACGTTCCACTGCAGTGTCAATAAAACATCTTGTTTTGGGTGGAGGAAAAACAAACACCTTGTCAAAATGTGCCACAAACCCAATTTGTGTGTGTGCATTGTCAACAGTCCCATTTTGTACAGCACAGCTAGGAAGCCAGCACCTGGGGTCAAGCCATTTGTCTTCTTGCAACGTAGTAATTCATTATGTGCAAGTTTAATGGCTGCACGTAGAGGAGTCCAACACACACAGCCCCAACAGACCCAGCTGAGACACTCTGCAGATAAGGAAGGACTGTGTGGAGTCAGCTAATTGGAAACACTGCTGATCACCACTTTGAATGGCTGGGTCTGTGCTGACACTTGAGGAAAGGAACTGATTTATGTGCCCTGTCCTGCCATATCGGGGCAAGCAACCCTTCAGCAGCAGAGTCAGTTAAATCAGAGAGGGGTTTGCCTGCCAAAAGCCTGCAAAGGCTCTATAAGGCTTTACACTGTAAGAGGCTGTGTGGGGCACTCAGCTGCTCCCAGTCCAGCCCCAGAAAACTCTCTCAGTGAGCTTTGCTTGGGTTGTGGTTCATTGCACTCAAGACCAGACTAAAGGTGCAAAGTGAGTACCAAGCAGATGATGCATAGCTTTGACATCTCTTCCTTTTGTCTTTTCCATTTGACAGAAATCCAAAGATGATGTGAGCAACTTTGATCCAGATTTTATAAAAGAGGAGCCCATTCTGACTCCCATTGAAGAAGGCATTCTTCCAATGATAAACCAAGATGAATTTAGAAACTTTTCATTCACAAGCCCAGAACTGCAGCAATAGCTATGACGCTGAGGAAGGGCTGCTTACAGGACTGGGGGGAATGAAACCAAAACCAGGTTTACCAGAAATTTCATTCTCAAGGAGTAACAGTGCACTGACTTTACATGATACAGCAGTACCACTGTCAACATTACCTTAATGTGAAATTGAAACCTTCCTGTGTTTGTAGGATTTATTCAGCTCTTGGATCAGATATTGACAGGGGTGGAACAAACGTGACATTGTAAATAGCTGCTGCAGATGGAGAATTGAATGCTGAGTGACTTGGCTCAGCCTGAATGTCATGGCTTGCAGCTTGCAGTGGATTCGAGGAGTCGACGTGAGCACGAAACAAGCGTCTTGCAGCTCTGAGCCAAACAGACTTGTAATAATAATTCTGATTGTTTGCAAGGCTGTTTTGTGGAGTCCCAGCACTGTCCAGCGTTTTGGAGCCATGATCCGGCATCTCGTGGCCTGACGGTACCAGATATTCCAACTGACTTTACCTGTTTCTGAAGTATTTATTTCTTTCCGAAGGACAAATGACTCTCTTTGCCACTGTTTGGGTTTCCATGTGAAATATTTCATTGTGCTGACTAGCAGAAGGAAAAAAACAAGTGCCCTGTGCCCACACAGATTCTTCCAAATCAAAGGGAAGTCATGTGCTTGTAGTGTTTTACTGTTTGTGCGATATGAAAAGTTTTAGTGTTTGCATTCTGTGAAATGCCTTTTTACATCATGCATCTTCAATGCTCCTTTCTTTGCCTCCCAGCTGTTTTCAACTACAATGTAACTAGTAAAACCTTACTGTTTATTTAGGCCCGTTCTATTTAATTATGCTATACAGAGCCCCTTTTGTGGGTTTAGTGCCTCATTAAAATTTTGATCCGAAGTGGTATTGCTTAATTGATTTGTAGCATTATTGTGATGGGAGCCGCAGAGCTGGCAAACTCCTCAAAGGCAAAGTTGTTGACCAGGTGGTAATGTGGAAGGATGACTTTCTCCCACGAGAACGATAAGCCTTATCTAAGAAACAGGGTGACTTGGTTTGGCTTAGATTGAAGGGCTTGCTACTCACAAGGGCACCTCTTTTCAGTTGCAGCCTCAAGCTTCTGCCTGGCAGACTGAGGCAATTATTTAGTGCAGTCTGTGG
This sequence comes from Penelope pileata, assembly GCA_013396635.1. Classification (NCBI taxonomy): domain Eukaryota; kingdom Metazoa; phylum Chordata; class Aves; order Galliformes; family Cracidae; genus Penelope; species Penelope pileata. The sequence continues at coordinate 230,578 of WBMW01005641.1, read as the reverse complement.
AAACCAGACAGAAGTCAGACTGTGAGATGTTTCGGTGATTTTCTTGCTCCTCTGAAAGCTGAGTGATTTTCCTGTAGCTCCATGGCACAACTTTGCATTCTGTGCTAGGCTTGAAGCTGTTATGTCAGGATTATAACCTCTTTCTTGGGCTGATGAATTACTGGAGAAGAAAAAGAAAGATTTCAAACCTCTTATCAAAAGGGTTGCTACTTTTACTTTACTTTTACCCTTAACTTCTACCCCTATACCATCCGCTGAAGTGTTTGACAGGTTTAGTTCCCCTTAGACTGTCTTTGCCTTTATGCTTGTGTATTGCACCAGACCTCCCTCTTCATTTCCTGCATTTAATGAATGACCCATCCTTCCCTGGAGATCAGTGCAGGAGAACAGTAAGAGACAGGTGGCTTTCCCAACATGTTGGTGTCATCCCAGGGTTTTGTTGGTTGTGTTTTCCTCGGGGCTCTGGAGACCTTCTGGAGTGACTCCTCCTGGAGAAGCCATAGCGTTGTCTTCAGCATCAAAATATGTGATCCCGTCTCCGTGGCCACAGGGTCTAAGCAGCTCTCCTTATCCTACTGACAGCATGAAGCATGTGGAAGATTCGCCTTTGGAGATGTGTATTGTGTCCCTCCCCAACCAATCCATGTGCTGAAAGCTTGGGGGAATGGACACTCCAGTAGTTGCTCCATTGTGATTTTTGTGAAGTGTAAATCAGAAATCTTGAAGGTCACTGGAAGATATAAAATGGTGTCTAAGGCCTTCCTGCGGAGCAGGAAGAGCTCCTGCCCTGGCCAGCCAATACCTGCTCTGGCCCGGGGGTTTTTGACTTGGTGGGGCAGGGATGAAATATCAAAGGGAAGTTCTTCCCCAGCTTCACTTCTCATTGATTTCCAGTGCCGTCAGGTTCACTCCACCCTGCCTTTAACCTCAGTGGACAGCGTGTTGGGACTGGAAGCCTCCTGTTCTGCTATAATGCCTTTGATTTTCACAATTTCACCTGGATCTTGCTTCATAATTCAGGGTAGCTGTTCCCTTCCATTGCCTGCCTGTTTACGTAATGACTTCAGCCGCTCGAGTCAGCAGATCTTGAGTCAGCCGCATTTGGCCGAGATCCCTGAACTCTGCCGTGCTTTTACGAGAAGCTGCCATTTCAGCTGCCTTCCCTCCAAGCTCTTGTCAGCAGCAAGGATGAAGATCAGCTCATTAAGAAATATCTAAGCAATAGTGTGGCTTTTGAAAAAGCTGAATTAATGTTTACGCTGCTGTTGAATATGTAAAGAAATGTTGATTTTTAAAACAAAGCAGGAATGCAGAAAAAAAAAAAAGAAAGCAAGAAAGCTTTTCCATGAGCTAGCCTGCCAGCTCTTCTGGCTTCATTGCTTGCCAGAGTGGATGCAAGATGGTTTTAGTCTATTAATTTGGTTCTGGCTTTAGGAGTATATTAAGCTGGCAGACACAGGTTGTAAGGTTTAAAGCGTTAAGATGCTTGTATTTGCTCCAGTGTGAAAACTGGCAATAAAGCAAATTGTAATTAGTTCCCATTGCGCTGCTTTTAGTGCTTGCATGAAAAGGGAAGGTCGCTTTGATGTCTCTAAATTTGCGTTCTGTGCAATCCTTTCATTTTCAAAGAGGTTCATGAAATTCGGCTATAAAATTCAATGGCCTCCATCTCACTCAAGGCCTTTGAAAGTTGAGGGTAAGAGGCAGATGGTCTACAATGAATAGATTAAAATCGTCTTGCGTCTACTAATGCTGGCTGTGCTGCCAAAGACATCATTTTTAATACCACTGCTTGATAGACAATGGAGAAAAAATCTCACTAGACTCCAAGCTTCTAAGGGATTTTATTGTAAAAAATTCAATTCTAACTGCTGGATAAAGATGCTTTGAGTGCATTCTCAAAGACTGGCATAGGTTCCTTTCTCTTTGTGAAGTCCTAAATGGTTTATGACAGTATTTTCACCTGAAGCTGTGTGCTCCTCCTGCAGAAGTTGCTGTCCCCCCGTCTGGATATGAGAGATGCTCCAGTGCCCGTGGTATGAGGACTTGGTTAGCAAAGCTCAGAGCCAGGAGAAATGAGGGGGAAAACGTGTCTGGGATCATCTGCTCTGCCCCAGCCAGAAAGAAGAGAGCTGTTGGTTTGTTCAGCTGTTCCAGCGTGTAGTCATGAGATTTCTGCTCCTCCCCGGGGAGGCCATTTCACAGCTTTTACAACTCTTGCTGTTAAGTAAATTTCCTGATATTTGGAAATGACATGAAGGAGATAAAAATCTGTCTTATCATGCCATTAGGATTCTTATTGGAAGTTGCAAGTCAGGGTTTGTATTGCTAAATAGATACAGGGCTGCCAAACCCCAGCGTTCAGAAATGATGAGTCAGGTCTTCTGAAAATCATGGCTCATTCAGAAATCGAGAGCTTTCCAAAATAATAAATGTCAAAATCTTTCACTCCTCATTTTTTTAACATCTGGATTATGAATATTTCAGATTCTGACTTGCACTTCTCCACATCAATAGGAGCTGGAATGTCTTGTTATTGCATTTTTTTTAGATGAAAGCTAGGGTCTGTGAATTGATGCGAAGCCAGGCATTGGAGCTTGGAAAGAAATGCCAAATACCAAAAGATGAATGATAGAACAGAACAGAACAGGAGACATGGGGTAGTGTGTGTGTACTTTTCCATCTCTTCCTATTCTTTCTGTACAGTCACCACAGTGTGGTCCCTTCCCTTCCTGTCTCCAGGCCCATATAACAGGGCATGCAGCATACAGAGGACTCAGGAGTGAGAAAGGTGAAGAGGAAGGCTGGGGAAGGCGTTGTATCGTTGCCGTGCATAGGGCTTGTTGAGCAGCATTTCTGACTCCTGCATCAGCCCTTGCACAAGTGTGTCACTTTTGCCTTCTGCTCTGCCGTCCCCGCTCACTGCACTGCGCTCAGCATCACCCCTGGGCTGCCGCCAGCTGGAAGTGCCCTGCTGATGGAGCCAAGCCCATAGGAGGAACGGGAGGTCGATAAGTGTGGAAGAATGAGAAGTAGGAGTTGGTGCTTAACTAGCAAACAGTGTTGGCAACTTGAGGTCCTGAATGAGGTGGTGGGGACCCTGAGACAGCCAGAGTCCTCGTGGTGAACACTGTGGAGGTGATTGGGGCCAGGTTGGGTAGGGCCCTGGGCAGCCTGATCTGGTGGGGGACAACCCTGCCCATGGCAGGGGGTTGGAACTTTGAGGTCCCTTCCGACCCAAGTTCTATGATGTCCATATGGAAGCTGTGGGAGAAAGCCTGGATATCTCCCCTCTCATGCAAGTGTTTAAAACAGGAAAAGAGAAGGGACTGGAGGGTGTTCTATGAGAAATGGAGTCACAATTCCAGGTTGTGACCAAGAGGGTGGAGTAAGTTTTAGAAGTGCCTAAGGCTGCTTGTAGGCAGGTAGTGAAGACATGATAAAGTTGCCTTTTCATCTCTGCCCGTATCCGCGCTGGGCAAGATAAAGCCATTCCCTCAATGAGAAGAATTTGATCTAGGGGAGCACCAGTCTTAGGGACGGTATCAGTTAGGTGCTGTTGTGGCAAAAGGCTACTGGGCAGAATTGCTGAGGAACATGCCCCAGCACCTTGAGTACCAAGAAGGAAACTTGGGTCAGACAGAGAGGCTTCACTGCGTGGGCTCCCTTGGATAATATGTTGGCGTGAAGGTTTTAGCCCTGAAACAGTTTTAACTTGCCTGTGGTGTCAGCTCTCCTGCTCCAGCTCGGAGCTCCCACGACTGTTGTTGGCAACAGGTCTTGTAAAAGTGGGCATGAGAAATTTTAGCAGCGAGTTCAGGATTGCTCAAAACTAGTGACTCAGCTCCTCCGGAGCTTCCGTCCCTCCCTCCCCTCTCTTCAAAAGAGGGGTTCGTTCTTATCTGGTTTCTCATTTCCAAACGTTTGATGTGAACTGGGCTCAGAGCTTCAGTTTTTCTACAACAGTGAGAAATAAAATTGTATTTCTTCTTAAACGAAACCTGCTCCCCCTTCATCTCACTTGCTTCCAGGAACAAGATTTCGAAGTCCTCAAAACCACGGCAACAAGTGCAGCACAACCACTGTGGCCACCAACTGTGGCAAGGCAGAAGCAGCAGTAGCTGGCAGTAAAGCCATTTTTGGAGACCAGACGAGGTGTGCTGTGGTTGAACTGCACAGGAGTGGCAATTTTATACATTTACTTCTTAATCCAGTTCTAGACTCAAACGTGGGACATTTCCAGGGCTCCTAGCTGTTACAGGCTTGTCTACTGCCCAGGGCTACCTCCTGCCCAGGTCTTGCTTTTTCCCAAATGCAGAATCTGGAAGAAAGAGGATCTTAAGAACCATGGAGCTTTGTGCTAACCACAGGTTTCTTCTGAACTGAGAGTTAGTGCCACATTCACCCCAAGAACCGTGTCACTGGGTTTACAAATGCCAGCAAGCCTCTGGCTGAGATCTCCTCTAGCTTCTGGGGCGTTGGCGTCTCCCAAACTTGGAGTGAACACAGCAGCATCAGTAGCTCAAACCTCCTGACTTGGGGCAGGGAGACAGCATTAGGGATGAGTAAGTATTTCACCTAGAGCTGAGTCACCATTATTTTTATGCTCTGTGAACACACTCTCGGGCTTGTGCTTGAGTGTTGTTATCTGATAGACAGAACTGAACATGTTGCTCTCCTTGGGGCAACCTTTCTCGTGCCGCTTCTCAGGCCCTTGATTCTTGCTCCTCACTAACCCTTTCTCTAAGGAAAAGGCAGAGTGCTTGTTTTGTTCAGCTCACAGCTTCCACCCTTCGCTAGATGCTGGAGAAAACTTGCTTCCAGCTGCCTACAGAAAGAGGACAAGTGAGCCCTGTGTCACAGGACGATGTTCCGTGCTACTCTCAATAGGTTGAAATTCAATTTTAACTGGAGGAAAAAAGGCAAGTGTGGCCTTAGACCTGCTCGACTAAGCCTGGATTTCCACTTGTGGGAACTTTCATCACCGAGAGTCACTGGGGCTCCATGCAGACCCATGAAAATTGCCACATAGTGCCTGGGTCTAAATTACACCCTGGCAATTGAAAGCTGTCTTCTGTTTTTGCTCCTAATGAGCAAGAATTTCCCCTGCCAGCTCGGGATGCCTTCTCTAATCTGTTGCCCTGACTCCTCTAATTTTCCTTGCACTGCAACAATTTACCATGGCCCTGAGTCTCCTGTGCACAGCAGGCGTTTCCCTGGTGCAGACAAAGGGGGGCTCAGCTACTGCCCAGCTGGTGAAGGTGCCGTCACCCAAACCTGGGTTGTCTCAGCTCCTTTGGTGGAGCCTGGTAAGTTGTTTGAGCTGGAAAATCCCCAAACTGCAATCACTGCCTGGGACACCCAAGTGGAAAATGACAAAATTATAACGCGGCTCATCTCCCTGTGGTGAATTACTGTGTGCCTGCATATAGATCTATCTGTGTGGGTCTGGAGCAGCCAGCATGACCGTAAAGGTGCCCTGGGTCTTTGTTTAGGCTCTGGAGCCTCTACAGGGGATTAAAGATAGAGGAAGTGAAGCACTCATGACTATGCTAACGATGGAGGGCTGTTAAAGCTGTGTGGTCCTGGGACAAAAGGCTGGTGATCTCCCCCTCACTCCTGTTTCAGCAGGGATGGATGGATCTCTCTCATCTCCTGCCAGAGTGGGGTCTCCAAGGGGCCTGGTGACATTGGCGAAATTCTGAAGGTGACCTCACATAGGTGCTTCTTGGCTTTGGTGAAGCATGAATGTATCTCCTGAGCACTACAACGGGCTTAGGAGCCCCAGCAGCAGCCAGCCCATGGTGGGGACTGGTTCCTACAGGACATGAGGCACCAGCAATGAGGTGCCTGGAGTGAAAGCCTACACTCAACGAGCTCGTTAGTGCTCAGCTGGGCTGGTGGAGGCATGCAAGGTCACTCAGGGATTTTGCTTCGGTCCTCCACTCACCCATGTCCTCAGGCTGGGGCACGGCGAGCAGCTCCTGGGGCACAGAGCCTGCCTGGTGTGCAGGACCTCACAGCTGGGACCCTGCACAGCTGGTGGGTGGAAGTTCCTGCATCTTGGTGTCCAAATCGAAGCAGGATTCTGCAGCTTGGTTTTATTGCCACCATGAAGTGAATATGGCAGCTTTCTAGGATGGGGTACAAGATAAGTGCACAACAAGCCCAAGTGTACAGGTGATTTTCCTGTAATTGCGGTTGTAGGGCAGTAGAAATGAAAACCCGTGTGTCTAAGGGTATACACGCCCTCATCCCCTGATTAGATGCATATAATGAGATGGAAAGCTAATCTATCATATTTAGAATCAGTCAATTAGAGGGTTAGGGCTATGGCTGCATTTAGCTTTAGCATTAGGGAGATATTTAAACCATGGGCTGAACTTAGTCATTACTATGCTAAGTGATAGTAGATGCAGGTCACCCTATATATGGGCCGTGGTAATCAGCTTGAAGTATTACTAATTAAGCCTTTTCACCTTTGGGCTCCCTTCCATGCCACCACGCACAAAGTGGGCCATCGGGGTCACGGCGACATGCTCCTTCAAACCCAACGCCCACTGTTTGTTGTGGAGCTGAGAGCACAGCGAGCAGTGTGGCTTTCTGGTTCGGGCCCCGCTGTGCGGGGAGGGCTGTAAACAGGCGTTGTTCGTCAGGCACCTGGCTCTTGGTCTCCACCAAGCCAACGTGTGGTGTCAGCTGCCAGCCGAGCACGGCCACTGCCCCTTTACCCACCTGGCTTTGTTTGAAGCCCATGGACCACTGGGTGTGGAAACCAGATCTGACTTCTCCCTCCTGACCATCTTTGCTCTCATTTTTGGAGAGGCTGAGCACCCAGTGGAGGCCAACAAAAGCTGCACATGCTTTAGGTGCTCTGGAAAGCGGCTTATGCGATTAGGCAGCAGGTCAAAAATAGAAAAGACCGCAAAGGAAAGCCTAAAAGTTGTGGGTGCGACATGATGATGCTCGGTGAGGGCTCTACCTGCCTCAGCTGCCCCCAGTGGGGTTGGCCGGGCGCTCCGAGGTCCTGACCTGCTCAGGTGCATTCATTATCCCTGGGCTTTCCGAGACTCCCTCAGGCCAGAAGCCCTTTGTAGCTTTATTTTTCTATGAATGAGGTTTGCAGCTCTCTTTAAGCCTCCCTGGTGTAGTGCCGGTGGCCGATCTGCAGGCTGCCCACTGCATGCAGCCTGGAAAGATTTGCAAGGACGGTGGAACTCATCGCATTGTGACCATGCAGGGGGTGGAGCATCTCCAAGCACTCTCCAACGCAAGCAGAGCTGCTGTTCTGAGCAACGTCTCTCTCATGGTATTACTGAGAAATTCCTGACAGCATCCGGCCCCACTTTGCTGAGAAACAACCGCCCTGACCTTAGAGTTAACCTCCCTATCCCTTCATCAGATGCTAATTGCTTCACTTCAGCCTAATTTCTGGGCTGCAAGGAAGCATTGCTGGGCAAAATCACCCAGCCTGTAGTGGCTGAATCTGAATATGTGCCCACAACAGCAGTTCCAGACAGATAAAACCCTTTTCCCTCCGGGATGAGTCCTTGCGAGCAGGTACAAGCTCGCACGGAGGTCTCCAAGGAAAGTGCAGTGTTTCTGTCTCAGTTCACCAGGCCTTGGCTTTGGCACAGCCCGGAGATGTCCCCAAACCCCGGGCATTTTGGAGAGCACAGAGGGAGCATTTCCCCATCTCCTCTCATATGGGTGGGGCTCACTGCCCAAGTGCCCCCTGGGTTGCTGCCAGGTTTGGTGGTGCTGGAGCTCTGCCCTGGGGCGGTGGCACCGAGTGATGCAATGGGCTGCGGCTCTTGCACCACCAGGGCAGGGAAAGCGGCCGCAGTGCCCGTGGTTCTGGGGTGGTGCGGGGCGAGGGAGCAGCTGCCAGAGGGCTGCCAGGGCAGTTTGCTTCCTTGGCAGATCCCTGGTGTTTCCCTACCTGTACTCCTGGGGCTGAGGATGGAGGTGAGAAAGTGGTACTGAGCTGTGCCCGGTGGGCATGTGCTGTGTGGATGCTTACAGCTCCTTGCAGCATCTGTGACTGCTCTTTTAGGCTCCAAATGGATTCGTGAACATCCATGACTCAAAGCCGCTCTACAGACAGAGCATGAAATCCTGGAGCTAAGTTGGTTTAGCAGCAAGCACCTGTGGCAGCAAGCACACCGTGACAAACATTGTGTTTTCTCTGCGTGCTGACCCATGCATTGGTGGGAGAGATATCCCCAAATCCCTTGTGTACAGCCACACTCCACAGCGTCTCTTCATCACTGGTAGTGGCTGCCATAATCCGAATGGTGTTTGACTTGTGCTGATGGGAAAGCTCAAGCAGACAGGCAGGGGTTAGCATTGACCACTTGATTTTTTTGCCTACTTGTTAGTGTTGGAGGGACTTTCCATCTCCCTCTGACCTGGTTGGCAGGTTGTGCTCAGCCGCACCTGGGCTTGCACAGGCTGGTCAGTCCCTGGACGTGTCTTTGCAAAGCCACGCTGGGTCACGTCAGCCCGCTGACATGCCTTGCTGGGCACCTACACACACTTCTCTTTGTCTCACCTAGCCTCCTCCCTCTCCTTCCGCGTTTTTGTCCATCTGTGATCTTCTGTGTTACTTCATCTCCCTGTTTGGGAAGGAGCAGTGTTGTACCAAGGAGAAAGTTTAAACTTGATCTGTGAGTTCATTTTATCACTGATTGTGCTGTGATTTTTGTTTTGGGGGTGTTGCTGTCCATCTGCTCAGCTCACCAATGTACTTCTGTGCTCCACCAGCATTAGAAGATGGCGTAAATGAGCATGGCTCTGCCCATCTGAGCACAAGTCTTATGAGGAGTGGCTGAGGGAGCTGGGATGGTTCTGTCTGGAGAAGAGGAGGCTCAGGGGAGACCTTATCGCACTCTACAGCTCCCTGAAAGGAGGTTGTGGTGAGGTGGGGATTGGCCTTTTCTCCCAGATAACAGTGATAGAATGAGAGATGATGGCCTCAGGTTGTCCCAGGGAAGGTTCAGGTTGGATATTAGGAAAAAAAAAATTCTCCAAAAGAGTCGTAAGACACTGGCACAGGCTGCCCAGGTGGAGTCACTGTCCCTGGAGGTGTTCAAGAAATGTCTAGATGTGGTACTAAGGGACATGGCTTAGTGATTTAGTGGGCAATATTAGTGGTAGGTAGACAGTTGGACTAGATGATCTTGGAGGTCTTTTTCAACCTTAATGGTTCTATGATCCTGGTAGGGATGCATGGGCATATGTCTGCTATGGGTCTGTGCTGCCTGAGCAGAGTGCTGCCATGGCTTTAAGATCCAGCCCTGCTAAAGACACCAGGATGTTGCAGGGCCCTCAGCCCCACCTCCAAGCTCACATTCCTGGTGTCAGCACTGGAAGGCGCACCCTCAGCCTGCAGTGCCGGTGGCTGCTCAGACCCAAGCCCCATGTGGCATGGCCTTCCGCCCCTTTTCAAGCCTTGGCTGGTGGGGACTGCACCTCTTACATCACCCCTGGAGGAAGCAATGTTGGTCACCACCTCCACCAATGTTTTCCTACCAGGACACAGCAAAAAATGCTTGCTGTTTGTCCTGGCCTCCTGCCCCAGCGCACAGCCGTTCCCACAGGATGGAGACCCACAGGAGCACTCATCTCCCTGCTTCATTTCCACGTGAAGGCAGCCCAGAGGCTGGTTTTGGGGCCTGGTGCTGCGGATGAGAAGGCCCCACAGCTCGGCGATGCCGGCAGAGGCTGCAGCCGTGCAGCCTGAGGCTCTGTGCTGCTGCAGCCAGCGAGTCCAAGCCGTGCTCCTTCCTCGATCAGCTGCTGCCGCATGACTCAACGTTTGCTCTGATTACAGGGCCCTTCTTATCCGAGCCTTTTGCTCTTTTCCGTTTCCCCCTTCCCACTTGCCATGACGCATCTCTCCTTGCCGCACAGAACTGGGCTGTGAGCACCCAATGCCTTCAGTCCCCACTGCTGATCCCGAGCCTGTCCCACATGCTTGGAGCCAGCACCCTGACCAAATTTATCCACATAAAATCATGCTCAGGGAGAAAAAGAGGCCCTAGGATGTCAGTCTGCCACGCCTGCTGAGCCAGCGCTGCTGCCCCATGCTGCACAGCCTTGGGGAGGCCATAAATCCCACTCCTCTGGAAAGGGAGTGGGGACATTGAGGGGTGCAGGGATCAACAGGAGGTGCTGGGGGCTCACAGGAGCTGCTTGGCCTCCTCTGAGGACAGCTGGGATGTGTTTGAGCCCGCTTGCCTCACCGCTGCCTCGGGCCCAGGCAGAGCTGCTGAGGCGGCCTTCACTTGGCGATGGCTTCCAGTGGCAGCTCCGGGCGCTGAGGTGTCCCCAGGCCCTGCTGCCACAGGTTTTATTTTCTTTCTGACACTTGGGTTTACGCAGATTTTTCTCCTTTCCCCCTCAGAAGTCTGTGTGTCATTCTGGCTTCCACCTGGATGGATCCAGATTTCCCGACTGCTGCCGCACCTTCCCATCTCCTGGAGCAAGAGAGCGGTTCAGACAGGCCGCAGTGCAGGCATGGCATTCCTGTGCCTCTACACGTTGTGTGCGCAGAGATCCTCCATTCCTCTCAGACTCGCTTTGATCAGAGACATGCTGGCAGGAACACGCTGGCATGAATTCCTTCACAAATCTTGCTTTTGTGGAAAAAAGCTGCTTGGCTTGAGCTTTTCCCTTTGAGTTATATCCGACAAACTGACCCTGCTGCTTTGCTCACAGAGTGGTGATTTACTCCGCAAGCAGCAGCAGAACAGCTCCCTGTCCCCACAGCACCATGTGTTCTGCTATCTGCTATCTGCTGTGCTGCCTGCCTGGGCTTCCCTCTGTATTCTAGGGCACACAGAGCAGCAGGGAAATGCTTTTCTTCATGTGGGGAAACTGAGGTCACCACAAGAGTGGGTTTGTCCCCAAGGGCAGCCCATACAGCTCCCAGCAAGCCCAGTGAAAGCAGCTGCAGCCAAGCAGACACCACTGGGGCCCACGCGGTTACAGAGCCGTGCAGTGCTTGGATGTTTCCCCACGCAGAGCTCCTGTAAACACGTCCTGCAGACTTGTCTCCCGTCCAGCCCAGCCCCCAGAGCCATCCAAGCTGAACCAGCCAAACAAAATTCCATCAAAACCTCCCAAATTTTTCTGGTCTGTGTTTTGTGCAGGACTCTGATGGGAAAATATTGATTCTAGGCTTTAAGGCAGCTGCTTTGTATATTGGCTGATTTAACAGCACCCAAGTTTGGCCTGAGTGCTCCTTGTCTGGTTCTTTTTTTATCTTTTTAATGCAGCCCCAAAAGCACAGTAGGTATTGACATTAGGAAGAGCCAAATACAACAATGATGCAGCACAAATCCTATAGTCAGGCAACATTGGCCAGCTCAGCCATATGCAGCTCAGAACAGCATTTCTTTTTTCCCTTTCGACTTGCAGATTGCATTCAAAACAGAATGTTTTTAAAAGCTATTTTAGGAGAACCCCAAGCATTTGTGCAGAAAAAGAGAAAATTCAGCCTCAGCTGTTTCCTGATTGACCAAAAATAAAAGTGTCTGTGGTATGGTGGTGTTGCTATAGGCAGCGAGAGGTGCTGAGCTCCATCTGAACAGCAGCGCACTTCCCTTTTGGTCACCTCTGCCAGCCTCAGCCATTGGGTGATGCTGGGCCAGTGGTGAGTGCTCTGCAGGAGGCAGCCAGCCCCATTGCTGCTGCCCTGGTTATGTGATGGTGCAGGGTAGGGAGGGGTGGGTTGGTGTGGGTGGAGGGAAGGGGAGAGGACTCCTGGCCAGGACACTGCTCAGTAACACAGCACTGAGACCTCAGACCAAAGAAGCAAGTAACTGCCTGGGGTTTATATCCGCTGCAGAAGGGGCCGTGCCTTCACTACACGATTCTTAGGGGTTGCAACTCCTGCTCCAGCCCTTGCTTTGTTTTCTTCCAGCATCCTTACACAGGGCATGTCCTGGTCTCCTAGGAACCAAGGATTGGATGCTGTGGAGCACTACCAGGCTGTGCCTTTCAGCAGGCACTGTGTCCCCAGAGGTTCTGGAGGACCTGAGCATGTATATACGTGTGTATATATATATATACGTTCCAAAAGCGACTGCAAGAGGGCTGGTATCAAACAGTGACTTAGGGTGAACCAGGGAACTGCAATGTGCTTTGCATCTCTGCATCTCTGGTTTCACTGTGCGGTCTGCCTGCCTCCTGCCCGGCCTTGTCTTTAGCAAATGAAGGCAACTGAAGGGCACTGAAAGCTGTGTGACGCTCTGGAGTCCTCTGCTTTGCCTTTGAGGCTGATGCAGCTCCACAGTCACGCACAGGGGGACAGGAGCTGCTTCCGCACACTCACACCGCTGTGTTTCTGTGTCTCATCCAGACGGGGCACATTTTCACTCCCACATTTTCCACAGGACTGCGGTGGTTTTGATATTCTCATTACGTCTTCCAGAAAATAAAGAAATGATACAGAAAGCATCAGGGATGGAACTGCCCAGGAGTTCCCGTGCTTTGCAAACCTTCCCACAGGGTTAAATCCAAAGTGTGTTTCAAGGAGGTAAGTGAAAGTCTCGCTCACCATTCACCAGGCACAGTCAAAGCTCTTTTTGGTTAACACTGGCTCAGGGGACAGACTCCAGTCTCCAGGTGTTGGCAGTTCCTTTCCCTGCACAAGGATTTACTCCCTAGGGGCTATCCAAAATACCCTAATGTGATGAGAGGGGGGGAAATCTTTTCATTAAAGATCTTGCTTGAAACAGAGGAGCAGGAGGGAGGCTAAAGGGAAATTACACTCAGAAGAGAGGCAAAAAAGGAAACTCAGCTCAGTATCTGAAGCTGTTTGTGCCCTTTCTGAGTTAATGCTCTTGATGGATGTCTTCTTTACCACATCGAGTAAATGAAGTCTGAAGCCTGTTTAGGCTGCCAGCCTATTCCAGCAGTTTATTTTTAGCAGCGATGGCTTGTGACAGCGTAACGGTGTTGCAACACTACGGCTCTTGTTTGTGGCTCCCTCGCACTTTGGTCCTGGATTAAGACTCCTGACAGGGTCTCATTGTGCTGGAAACTGCACAGATGTCGCAAGAGACAGCTCCCTCCCAGGCAGAAGACCTGCAAGAAGGAAGAGGGATGTGGGGCGAGTGCCATGCCACAGCGTGAAGCAGCTCCACAGCCCAGCTTCTTTGCTGGTGTAAGAGCTGGAACTTCAAAACCAGGCCTCCTTGGTTCTTCTCCCTTCATTTGCACGTGCTTTGTTCCCATGTAAATCCATTCACTTCTGCCCAGGCTCATACACGAGTGAGTCCCTGGTGCTGCCTCTCTTCAGCTCTGCACATCGTGCTGTGAATCTCGCTGCTGGTTCCCTCTCTCCTCCTCAAGTGCTGCAGGATGCCAGCAGCTTTCTGCTTGCTTTCTGATTTCATGGCAGTTGCTTGACACATCAATACAAAAATTAAATAACTTTGGCTGTGGAGTAAGCAGCAGCTTCAGCAGCCCAGGAGCGGACAAGGTCAGGATGTCGGCATGATCCCATTTGGAGAACTCTCTGGGGCTCAAGTGGAGCCGCCGTGCTGCTGTGATTTGGATTTGGATCGCTGCTCCCTTGCCTTGTTTGCAAGTCCTGTCCTGTCAACAAGGCCAACGCAACAGCAAATCCCAAAGACAATGGCGGATGACTCTGTTCCACGCACGGAGCAGCGGCTGGGGCTGGGGCACCCTTTGGCTCACAAGCATACAGTCACTACAAAACAATTATTGACTTAAGAAAATTCTTTTGCTGGTGTCCTGGCTTTCATTCGACGATGTTAAAAGGTCAGAAGGAAAATTAGAGCTCTTTTCACCCTAATCCCTTTAAGTGCTAAATTCATTGTAAGCAATTGAACCAGCAGTTTAGATTAACAAAATAGCTTCAGATGATGGAGAAACTCTGATCCTCAAAGGATGCCTGAATGAAGAGCGGCTTTTCAGAAGGAGATTGAAATTGCCCTTGGCCTCCTGTTACAGAGATCCTCCCCGTTGGCCCAGGACATGAATAAAGCGAGGGCAGCACGCTCAGCTCTGCAGCGTGCCCTTAGACCACAGCGAAAGACTCTGAGAGGCAACCATAAATACAGGGGAAAAGAAAGATCCGCGTCAGACCGACTCCAAATTAATCTGTTTCCCAAACAAATAATTGCTGCTGCTAGTGAATCACATTTATCACGTTGATGTTACAGTCTGGTAGAGCTGAAACATCGCTGGGTTTTTTCCTCCCTGTCTAGACCTTTCCAAAACTTCCCCAGGATCTGCAGGGTGCAGGGTGAGGATGCATCTCCCAGCCTGGCCTGGATGAGGAGCCCAGCGAGCGTGAAGCACGGCAGCAGCCCAGCGAGATGATAGATGGGATCTGTTACAGTTCAACTGCTTTCCCAGCCAGCTTATTTCCTTGGTGCCTCTGTTGATAGAAGGGCTTCTGCTTCACACACAAGCCTTTGCAGAGACAAAACTCACATCTTCTCGTAACGGGGGAACTGGCAGATAGGGCACCGTCAGCAAAATGCATTTCCCACGGACGGCTCTGGGTGAGGAGCTCATTGCTGAGGTTGCTCCTCACAAACCAGGGGAGCCCCGTGGGGATGGGAGGTGCTGGTGTGTCCCCCAGCACAGAGCAACAAGGGTTGAGCTGAACACGGGTCCCACTCCAGAGAGGTGTCGGCACCACTGGCCAGTGGGAGCAGAAGATGCTGCAGTGGAGATGCAGCTTCTCCTCCTCCAAAGGGATTGTTCAGTCTGGAGAAGAGGCTCAGGGGAGACCTTATCACACTCTACTACTCCCTGAAAGGAGGTTGTGGTGAGGTGGGGGTTGGCCTCTTCTCCCAAGTAATAGTGATAGGACGAGAGGGAGTGGCCTCCAGTTGCACCAGCGGAAGTTCAGGTTGGATATTAGGAAAAATTTCTTCTCCAAAAGAGTGATAATGCATTGAAATAGGCTGCCCAGGGAGTGGTGGAGTCACTGTCCCTGGAGGTGTTCAAGAAATGTCTAGATGTGGTGCTAAGGGACATGGTTTAGTGGACAATATTGGTGGTGAGTAGACAGCTGGACTAGGTGATCTTGGAGGTCTTTTCCATCCTTAATGATTCTATGATTCTAAGGCCCTGGTCAGGACCAAAGAGGAGGCCGTGCAAGGAGAAATCCATCCTGGGCTTCTGCACCGAGCCCAAGGGGTGATGGATGGTGGTGTGTGGTTTTCTACCCTATAATCCGATGATGAGCCCCTATAAACAGCCAGTTTGACTGTTGCCATTCCCACGTGAGGTGGCCCATTGTGATCTGAGGCACAGCCGTTGGCCATCCTGGTGAAGGAGAAAAGTCCTCCTCCTGGCAGCAGCAACATGTTGAATTCCCCTGCACCACTCACGCACTGCAGATCCAACTTGGTCTCAAGCCCATGGGTTTCAATTTTCATTTTGTTTCAACTTTTAGATTTTCCTAGGAAATTTCTTTTCCTGAGAACAGTTCTGAGAAGCGTATTTTCCATGACCGGTTCCTTCAGAAATGTTATTACTGGCCTGGGATAATTCTTATACAATAATTGAATAAGATTAAATTTCTCTCGGTGGAAAATTCAGACAGTACAAATTTTTAATATCAAAACCCAAACAAGTAATAACAAGTAATTTTCTCAGAACTCACACCACAATCTGGCATTGGTAGTCTTTCATGGGAAAATGCTTCGTTCCAGTGCCTATGTGTGTTTTTGAGGAAACCGATGGCAAATGGGGTAAAAGGAAAAACACAGAGGGTAATTACAGAACCTCACTTATCAACCTGCTTCTCACCATTCTTTGGGGTGGGAGGTAAACATGCAAAACACTGAACCACGCTGTATTTTTAGGCTGCTTTGAAGTGTGAGCTCCAAAGAAATTTTTACTCGAAGCGATGCAGCATTTCCATAACCGAGTAGTGCAAGTGCCTTTGGACGGCAGCCACCGCCGAGCTCTCCAGAAAGAAGCCCCAAACAGACAACCTGGTTGGAGACATGTCCTTAGCTAAGAGAAGGGACATGCAAAGGAGGGGGCTGTTGGAGTCTCACTGATCCCACCTTGGTCCTTCTCGTGCGCTATAGAGTATTTCCAGTGAGCAGCTCCTGGTGATGCACAGTGGCATCTCCCAAGCACAGATTCTCAGTGTGCAGAAGGGGAACCAAGGTCCCTAAAGACATTCAGAGGTGACTTCAGGGGTGCCAGAGCTCCCTGCCTCAGCCTCACACATGTGTTTCGCACTGCCCTTCCCTCAGGGTGCAGCAGATAGCCCTGCGCAGGTCTCGCTGCGGTGTCAGCGCTCGGCAGCCCGTGCCATCGGCAGATGCAGGTGTTGGCAAGTGCAGGCGGGCTGCTAAAAATATCCCGCCTGCTTTATTCTTGTTTCAAAGGCCATTAAGTGTTTCTATTAGAGTCTTTTTCATCTCCAGCATGGAGAACTGCCTAATACTCCCACTCATCCTTTATAATGCCCTGAATCTCGGGTTGTTGCAAATGGGAGGATCTGGGCTGCCGATCTGTGCACCCAAACGCTCAGCATTGTGCCAAGTGCCATGGGTGACAAGCTTGGTTTTCTCCTGATTTCATCTGCTCTTACAACACAGTTGTGTTGAGTGTAGGCTGTGCCTGTAAGGAGCACAATCAAATCCAATTACTCTTCACCTGAGCATAATCCATGCACACCAGTTTCTCATGTAGAATATTTAAGCCTGCTTCTTAAATAGCACTGATCTGAAGTGCTGTGGGGAAGTACCTGCTCACCTTGTTGGTGGTTTGTAAAACTTAAGCTCAACCCATGCAAAGCTGGGAGAAACCAGAGGCAGCAGGAGAACAAGGCTTGGCCTCTCCCCGTGCTCTCCTTGGACACAGAAGCGCGGTGCTTTCCTCTCGTTGTGCCCCGTGACGGACGCCGTGACGCCGAGCAGTCCTGCCATTTTAGTCATCCTAATGTGTTTGCTTAGGCACTAACATTAGTGTCAAAAGCACTTACTGCAAAGGAAGCTTCCCAGGAGAGCACCATTCGCTGCCAGAGCAATCAGTCTTGTACACAGAGAGCATAAACCGTGCGGTGTTTACTACAGCAGGATGGATAATGAATTACTCAGAAATTCAGAGTGGAATTTGGAGGTCCACTTCCAGCCAGGACATCTGCAAAGAGTCTGCATTGCCCCTTATTGGGTCAGTGGCACATGATGGCATTCAACCCGAGCTGAAAATATTTATTCTTCGTTATCTCACTTGGAGCTGCTCCTTCCAGCTGGTATTGCTGAAGCTGTGATATGGTGACCCCCTGCACCCCAAGCTTTGCTCATCAGGAAGCGCCTGCTTCATGTCAGGCTAATTGGGATGGGTAATTGGGGTGAGGCTCAGCCATGGGGAACTTGGGGGGCTCGGATCCCCAAGCAGCCTCATTGAGGTCAGCCCTGCAGCGCCCAGGGCTTGTGCTGTGCACCCAGCCCCTCTTCCATCCAACCAACTCATTTTTGGGAGCACAGCTTTAGGACAGACTCACCTGAGCTCAGCTGCAGGTTGTGGTGGGGAGCAGTTAGCCAACAGCCTTCCCGTGTGACCTGAGCTCTGGGAGCAGCTGCAAGACTCCGTCTTTGGGCTCTCCATAGGCAAATGAGCAGAGAGCTGGCTGGCTCGCTGCTTTGAGAAGTCCCCGTTGCTTTTTCATTTGTTTGCTGCTTTGATATATATTTTTTTTTCAAGTTTCTTTGCCTTTGATGTAACAGAAACAGTTAGGAGGAATTTGAGCTTAGCTGTGGAGGTGCAAAAGTAATTGGAGATTACGTTTAAACTCGCTGCCTGAGTTTTAAGGGTAATTCTTAGAATCATTTTTGTTCTCTAATCTCTTCTTCCAGAGCCGCTGTAATTGTAGCTAACCCCAAAACACACCTCTCCTGCTGTGTTATACCTGTATGTAGTGCTCAGGGTGCGTGGGCAATGCCAGCTCCCTGCAGAGCCCACAGCCGTGCCCTGCCCACTCATCAGAGCGGCTGTGTTTCTTCCAGGGGATTTTTAGGGTGGGTTTGCCTAAGGCTGGTGCCTGGGCTGGAGAGGCCATTAATTAGCGCAGACAATGTTGAGTTTCAGCCTCTTTTAGAAGCTGAGGATCCTTTTTAAAGAGATGACTCCATGTGGGTGAGTGAGTATGGGAAGCCTTCTCCATCCCATCCCCTGGCTGCACACCCCGCTGCAGATCCCAGGTGTCGGACTGTGGGCTCCTGCTGCTGCCCATGTCCATGTGGGATATTATGGAGGAGGTGCTCAGGCACTGATTTCTTCCCACATATCCCCCTGAGGAAAACTGAGGTAATTACGAACAATACAACCATTTGCAATGCTCACATCACAATACTTAAATCTCAAATCCTAGAATTCTCTTCCCTGCAGAGAACGGTGGGATTTGGCAGTGCTGAAGCCAGCGGTTTCCCAGGGAGCAGAATTTGGAGCACTCACATGTGACAGCAGTGGCAACGGTCCCTGCATGACTGTGTCTGCTTCTCCACCTCCTGGGGCAGCCTCCACGTGTGGCCCCACTACGGGCACTCCACCAGAGGTGCTGCCGGGCAGTTCCCCGGATCCTTGGCGTTTTGTAGCCCTCAGAAAAGGTTTCTTGCTTAGGGCTGTGTTAGATGTTTCAAAAACACAAAGCAGACACTGCGCTCCTGATCCTGCCAGACTCGCAATGAAGCAGATATGTAATCCTTGGCAGGGATTAAATTTAATAGCATATTTAAGAATTACACTGTCAAATGCCTGCCTAAGCAGAGGAAAATATTCTTAACTTAAACTTCTTCAGAAATCTATTTCCAGTTGTTATTTTCTGTGAAAGCCTCTGTGGTCCTGGGTCACTCCTTTCCGGACGCTTGTGGAGAAGCTTTTTGCTGCAACACAACAATATCCGTGTGCACACAGGGCTGTGTAACTGCTGCCTTATGCATACCAGCAGGTGCAGGCGTGTGTTTGGGGGCACCCCTGAGCACAGGGAACAGCCCTGAGCTGTAGGATACATATCCTATATGCCAGGATAGCTGGCAGCTGAAGGATGGGGGGGAGTGGGAGGAAGATGTGCTGGGGGCTGTGGGAGGGGTGTGGAGGTGCTGCAGGCAGGATCAGCGAGCTCTTGCCTTGCATCATTTGTGGGGATGTGAGTAACAGATGGGGTTGAGTACGGAATGGGAAGCACATCCTCCAGGAACAGGCAGAAGTCCCCAAGCCTCTGGTTTTGGATGTGATCTATCTCAGGGGCTGAGGCTTTGATTTGCTTGGGGTTTGGCCCAAGCATCGAGGAAACCAGCCGGGTTCCCCAGCTGAAAAGCAGGTTTCTAAGCTGAGCAAACAGCTGATTAACAACTTAATTTAACAGCAGCTTCAGGAACTGATTCGAAGCTTTAACTCAGCCTCTGCATGAGCCTGAACCAGATGAAAGGTCCCTCTCTGTCCCACTCACCAAGGCTGTGTCTGGGAGCCCCGGTGCTGTGGGAGGTGAGGTGGGGATGCTGCTGCACTGGGTACCCCAACACATGGTTTGTGGTGCTGGTGGGGTCACGCAAAAAGGTTTGTGGGAGACTTCAGGTCAAAAAAATACAGCACTACCCTTACTACAGCAGGAAGCACTTTGGAGGTGGGTCCTGCCGAAATTCATCTCACCCAGAGCATGTGGCCTCACACAAACAAATCCTGTCTGCCGCTATGGCCCTGTCCCCACCTCCACTTCCCCTCCCAGCCTGCCCAACTGCCAGCCAAACATGCAGTTTTGCTGTGGTTCAGATGAAAACTTTTTCCATCTGACAAAAGGAACCACGTGGCATTGCCCAGACCCATCTAGCAGTTAGCGCAGGAACTGCCCGAGACCGCAGACTAATTAAGGAGCCTTTAAATAGTTTCCGCCAGCGATACGATAAAGTGCTGACTCTCCAAGTGAGGAAACCTGGAGAAAGGTGATGGCGTGCCGTGCCACCCTCTCCTTTCCTGCCCTACGAACAGCTATCGCAGCCGCCTTCCCAGGAACATCGCTGAGTGTCGGGGCCATGCCTGAAGGTGCTCCTTCCCTATCAGCTGCAGTCGTTATCTGCCCCACGGGCTCCAGTGCCGCAAAGGGGAGCGGGGAGAGCAGCTCCATCTGCAGTGCATCCGCATGAGGCTGAGTGCAGGGGACCCGAGGCAGCCCAACAGGGTCTGCCTGCCCCATGGCCAACCTCCCTTGTTGTAACGGGGTTTGTTTAACGGTGGTTTAGTGACTTAATGGGCAGACTTGGTGGTAGGTGAACAGCTGAACAGTCTTTTCCAACCTTAATGATTCTATGATTTGCACCCAACACGGGCTGGTGGGGGTCAGGCACAGCACTGGGATGAGTTTTGGGTTGATCCTGATGTGAGGAGGGCAGGAGGAGCTCCAGCCAATGTGGCACATGTTTCTCTCAACCTCAGATGACCCCATGTAGAAGGCTGAGCACTGAAGCACCACCAGCCCTGGGCTCTAGGTCTATGTACACCTCGTGTTTGTCTGTACAGTGTGACATGAGCTGAAGGTTTGTTCCCTGGGAGATAAGCATCTCTCTTACAGAGAAGCAGAGCTGCATCCCACCACTGAATAAGCAGAGCCGTGCCCCCTACGTCTGTTGGTGCAGAGTTAGAAATGTGTGATAAAAGGCACATATTTTTGTAGCTGAGTCACCTCTTGCAAACAGAGCATCACATTTATGTTTGTCTAGAAGCACCTTCCCTCACAGGAGCCAGCCTTGACCCTCTCAGACAGCAGAGCAATAAAAATACATGCATATAATTTCAGCGGCTGCTCGTACTGTCTGGAGGGCCGCCAGGAGCCGCCCAGGAGCTGCCTGCCTCTGGAGGCAAGGACACCAAGGGGAATCTGAACTATGTCCTCTGTTTCCTCTTGAAAGGTAGAACTGACTTTTTAACAAATGAGAGAGGTCGGCTGGCGGCGGGCTGTTCTGTGATTGATGCCGCGCAGCCGCCGATGGGCGAGGGCTGTAAATAAGCAGCGCTGCCATTAACCCGACGGAGCGGCGCTGATTTACGCGGGCTGAGGGCTGGGATGGGTGGATTTATGTAGGACAGTGTGACTCCTGACTGCCGGTTGTGTCACTGGGAGCAGGAGAAAGGGAAAGCTCATCTGAGCAAAGGCGGCCGCTCGCCTTCGCCGCGCCGTATTGGCCTCTTAATTTCCTACTGATTAAACTGTAGGAAAACAAAATCTGCTTCGCCTGGGGCAATTTGGCTTCTGCTCAAGAGCTTTCTCATCAAAATGAAATATCATTTGCTGCGAAACCGTTAGCAGGAGGATGAATGTAGTTCTAAAAGCAGCTATTTGTAAAACCCAAATGGGGAGCACTGATCTGCAGCAAAGCAACATTATTTAGGGGGAAATCTCTACAAGAGCCTTGGGGGGCAAAACTTCCCTATAAAGACCAAGTTCCCTTGGGATTACCTATTTACTGGTTTCATTCAGCTGAGCATATCTACGGATGGGCCATGTGGATATGGATGCCTTCCCACTGCTAATGTTGTCTGTGCTCACCCAATGCAGGAGCTGGTCGGGTTGGCATGGGGTTATCAGGGCCCTCCAGCTCTTGCCTGCAGTTGGACGTCAGTGTCCCCAGACCCATGCTGTAGACTCAGTGTTTCTCAGCTTGCTCTCTTGGGGATTTGTGTTCCTGGTGTGGTTGGTGGCACCTTGTCAGGAAGCACAACGCAAGAAATTGCATTGTGGCCCCTCAAACATCCCCTTGCTGTCATCAGCAGGGTTCAGTGCTGGGAAATTCAGCACTAGCAAGAAAAGCAACCCATATGATCCCGTATGATGGTGAATAAAGAGCAGGCTGCCTTCGTCCTTGGATGTAGCCACAAGAGGGAGATGTGATTGGGTGTTCCAGATCGGAGTCTTTAATATGCAGAAATATCGAGGAACTGCGTCTTAAGTCAGAGATCGTCAGCAGTCCAGGCAGAGATTTCCTTGTAGGAGCGTGTAGTTTCAGAGCCACCTGCGCTGAATGTAGGAAGAACCTGTACAGCAGCCAAACTGCTACACCATGGGGATCTTTTTTTCCTGAAGCATCCTTAGTCCTGATGACAAAGGTTTGTCTGAATTTGAATATCGTCTGAATTACATTAATAATCCTGAGTGAAAGAAAGGAAAATGTCAGCTTCCCCCGAACCCTAACGAATGAGGAGTGAAATTTTCATTTCAAATTGATTTTAAATAAGTTTTTGATCAGTGAACCAAAAAATCAATGATTCAGACAGCACAGCCTTAATTATCTCCCCCCTGAGGGCAGGGGGACGGAGCGATGCTGGAGCACTTTGGAGCGCCTTACAGTCAGGGCTTGAAGCTGCCTTCTGCAGCCTGTGCTTCAGGCTGAAACAAAATATGTTTTCTGAAGGTGATCAACCTGTCCCATTTCTCCTGGCTGAGAATTTCTTCCAGTAAAAATAAACTCCTTTTTTTCTCTTCTTTTTTTTTCTCCCCCATCCTTCACAAGCTCAGACTCTAAAATCAAGAGATTCGGTGAGCTGGAGGTTTAGGCAGGGATGTGTCAGCACAGCCAGGGCTGTGAGTGCTCCCTGAAGGGAGAAACAGAGGAAAACAGTGTTTTTCTCCTCCTAGCACTGCTTCTGTTAGGTAATTGCTCGTACCGCATCTGGCTCAGCCCAGCCAGCAAGTCCTCGGGGCTCCGAGACCTACTTACACACAAACAGACTAACATCCATCTGAAAGTCATCTTGGGCACAGAGAAACAATCCTCCCCAACAGAAAAAGCCATTTTGCAGGGCACTGAAGAACCATTTGGCAAACTGTTTGCCAGGCTGGCGCTCAGATTAATCTGCTTACATCGACTAACACAGTTGTGCAAGAGCAGAAAATACCCGGTCAAGTAAATTACATCATCCAGGGAAAAGCTATGCTAAAGAAAGCATGCTTTATAAGCTTGAGCTTAAATGTTCAGCTGAACATTTTAATGTATTTATGAGCAGGAGCACAGGCTTCTTTCCTTGTTAAAAAATAATAATAATAATAACAATGGGATCTCTGAAGTTTTTTCTAACAAAAATGATTCTGATTTTATGTTTTTTCTCATATTAGCAGTACCAGGTATGCAAAGCCCCCAGTCCAGAAGAAAGGAGGTCGAGGTGTTGCATAGCGTTGTGGACAAGAAGCTGTGTTTCCCTGGCTAAAGTTGAGGCTGGCTTTGAAATGTTTTATTCCTTCCACCATCAGTTTCCCTTTGTAACAATTTGCATTTCTTGATGCTTCATTAAAATCTGCTCTTCTCTCTGCAGTCTTAAATACACCCTGAAAAATCAAAGTTTGAGGGGGTGAGGGAGTTTAGAGGCTGTAACCATGTGTGGATTTAAACACTCAGCTCCTGTTGACTTCTTTCTTGCTGCAATGAAGCGTTTTCAGAGGAAGATCTGTTGCCAGTGGTGAGAGCAAAGGGCTGATGGTGCTGCTCCCAGTTACAAACAGTTCTCTGGTTCCATTTCCTAGGCTGGTCCCCTAAAAACATTCACCAAAGAACATGCCTGGGTTTTAGCAAAATAAAAGATGGGTCGGAATGGAAGGTTTTGTCTTGCAACAAAACCTGGGCCGCTGCCATCACCCCAGCACGACCGCAGGGCACCTCGGAAGCCTCTGCCCACGTTGCAAGCACAGCAATTGCCCAGAAAAGAGGAAAAACTGCTCCCGTGGATGTGTAGAAGATCAGCCCCAACAGCTGCACCGGACCTCTGTTTTGGTTTTGCTTTTGCAGAAAGTGCTGCATCATAGCAGGAATTCTGCTTCAGTTTTTTGAGGTTTTCTTGAAAGCTCTCCTCTTGCAAACCTTCTTGCTGTGGGTTGAGCCTTACATCGCAGTTTGGTCCCAAATAAGCGAGTGTGTCATATGGAGAATTCCCACAGAATGGAGTAGAAGTATATAATGTGGTTGGACTAAGACTATATTTACACTTGGTGGCTTTTTGGCCCTGGTTGAACTTTCGCTTGATAGAAAATCAGATTTGTGCTCAAAGTTTTCTTTTTTTCTCCCCTTCCCCACACTTGTCTGATCAATCCCCCTGTAGTTTTAAGTACACCTAGAGGCACATGTATAGTTATTTTATTTTGGAATAACCTCTGTTTGCTAGCTTTCCCTCCCATCCCCTTTTCATCCTCTTTTTCCATCTAATTCCCTGTAGCCTTGATTCACTTCAGCTTAAACTCGTATGAAATTTAAAAAGCCACATTAGTAACAAAAAAAGATAAAATCTATGCAAGCGTAATCGAGCCCTTCAGGATTTTATCTGCCTGCTCGTGAGTGTTAGCAGAAGGCTTATTAAGCTAATGTGAATTTTAAAACCGGGTATTGTGTGTAATCTATTGACTTCTACACGTGATCGGGGGAGCCGTGTGGCCGATCCATCGTTTAAAGGCTTGATGTTGCTGAAGGGTTGAAGCGGGCAGCATTCATCAGGGCTCTCACTCTGACTGCCTCTCCCCTGCCTGCTTGCTCTCCTGCCATTCTGCAGCTCCTCCTTCCCCTTATTCATCTGTTTGATCTCACAGACACTCTCAGAGATCCAGCTTCGTGCCAGCGCTACAAATAACCACGTCTGTCTGCTGTGTAAATAAAACCATATATATGTCTCTGCGGGGTGATGGCCATGATATAATGCGCTTATTGCTGTGGGCAACACACAGAGCTCTGCTGTTCGTAAGAATGAAGAAAGCCCTTCATAAGCATTCTTATTAATTATTGCTGTTTAGTGATGGTCTTGTTACTGGCATAAGTGTTCCTGTGTGTGTACTTACTGCATTTCTGAACTCCTCTGTCTATTCCTCTACACTGCAAATGAGCTGATAAATGACTGCAGCCTGCTCAGATTGTAATATGAATTGACACACAGAAAAAATGGTCAAACCCATCTGTTTACGTTACATAACTTGTGATCTCAAGCAATTTCAGAGGCAGGATTTAGTGCATAAATAGTACAATTTCCAGTAAGGAGATTAAGGCTTCTTTGCTGGGAAAGGAAGAAATTACCAGAAAAGCTGTCATTTCAATGAACACAAATAAATCATGTTCCAAAATACACAGGAAGACAAATGTATGTCATTGAGTCCCTCTGCCCCTAGATGCTCCCTCCACACTTGTCACAGAGAGCAGTGTTCTGCCACAAAATACCATCCATCCCTTAAACATTTATGAAATGTGGCCAGCTCTATTTTCTCCTCATGTCAAGGCTTTTAAAAGTCAGGGCTGCTATTAATATTTTACGTTTTTACGTGTTTTTTTTTTTTTTTTTCCCCTAATCCCGATGCCTTTTTTCTCATATCCGGTGGCTTTCCACGAGCTGCCGACGTCAGCCGATCCCTGCGCAGGGAAGCACCAGGCACGTTCTGCGAGCAGAGGCATGCAGCTGCGCGGGGCAGCAGATCCCGCTGCGTGTGGCGAGGAGCAAAGCTTTCCTCTGATGCATCCCTGCGAAAGCACTCGAGGATTTTAGGGTGCTTCTGCCCAGCTCTTCGGTGTGCCCTGGGAGAGAGCCCCCTGCCCAGGCTGTTTCTGCAGACAGACAGGCGGGTGTTTCTGCGGGCTGTAACCGCGTGTCACATCCTCCAGAGGCAAACGATGCCGTTAACAGGCTGCTTGCAGAGAGCAGTTATTAAACAGCTGAGGGTAGTGATGGCAGTGCTGCTCCGAAAGCAGCAGTGCTCAGAGAGTGGCTGCAGCTGGAGGGGAGAAGCACACAGCCCCGACACCACCCAGCCCTTCCCAGCCCGCAGCCTTGCCCCTGTTCTGCTGCTCATTTACTCACTCTTCCCAGCTGCAGCTCTCACACTTACTGGCCCTGGACTCTGCTCCAGCCCTGGGAACCCCTCGAGGCTGTGATGGGAGCTGCTCACCTTTTGCATCCAGTGTGATGTTTTGGTACGGGCTGTGCCATGGCTCCTCAGCAAGATCCCTCCTTCCTTTCCCTTCTCACTGGAAAGCCGAGCAAGTCTGCTGTGTGGTGAACAGGCAGCATTGTGTTGGTAGCTCCCATTTCATTGCCTGTGCACTACCATCCCTCTGTTGAAACCACCTTGTTCCCGAGTCATGTGTTTACCATTTCTCTGCTCACTGCCACCTCCATCCTCTTCCCCTGTGCAGCTTAGGACCTCAGGGACTTCCCCGGGTCGGCTTAGCAGGATGCCCAGGGAAAGGCTCTCTCCTCCCACACTCAGCTTTTGCTTTTCCACCAAAGCAGTGCACAGAAAAGTGGCGAGGCCGGGCCCCAGCCCTGCTCTCACAGAACCCTCTGGGCTTTGAAGTAACTTATTTCACCACAGAGAAAATGAAGCTGGCCATGCTGATATGTAGAAGAAATGGAGCAGCAGAGGGGAAGCGGCTTGCCTGGAATCTCACACACTCAGCAGCATTGGCCAAACACAAAAGGTTTTGTGGAAATGTCCCGTTTTGTTGTCTGGAGAGCTGATGCTCATGGCCTGCTGGAGCAAAATGTCAGAGATTGCCTGTGAGAGTGGGGATTTGGGAAGGGAGAGAGCACAGTTAGCTGCACCTCACACCCGTGTGTCCCCTCAGCTTGGCAGCGGGAGGGTCCCAGGGTCCCTCCCTGTGTGGCTGTGGTAGGTGACACACCTGTCCCCCAGGGTCAATTTGAGTAAGTGGAGGCACAGGGTAACACAGCTGGGCCCAGTCTGAGGACTAAGTGCTGGATTTGACTGCTCACCAGGTGTCCACCAGGACCCTTACACCAGGCTGGGTGGACACAGGGGCTGGTTGCTGCCCAGGAAGGCCTTCTCCCAAAAGCACAGCATTTGGTAGACGTGCCAGTGATTGCTTTAAACCAAAACGAGACCAGATCACCTCAGGAAGGATGCTGCTTCTGCCCATTTTTCTAATTGTTCGTGTTCCATCAAGATAGTCCCGGTTCCTGTGGTACTTGAGGAGCTGGGCAGAACCTCCCAGGAACTGCTGTCACCATCAGCCAGGTGATGTCACCCGCTGCGGGGCTGAACTGGCCTCCCTCACCAGCCTCGTGCAGAGAGCTCGGGTGCTCTGTAAAGGCCAGGACAGCGTTACAAGGGGACATGAGCCCCGATGACGTCTCTGGTGAGTGACGGGTGTTCCTGGGAAGCAACCAGCAAGGAGGCAGAGCCCTGCTGTCACAGCCAGGCTTCTCTGTGGCCTGTGAGCCATTTTATAACACGGGGTTGCTAATACACTTATGCTTTAATTGCTGTTTAGTGATGAGGCATTTGGGAGGAGTCTCCCAAGCAGGAGAGATTAGAGAGGGCCACCAGAAGGAGAGAGAACAATCAATGAGCTTGACTTTCTCTGGTCAGATGTGTTAGCCAACTCCAGGAAATGCTGTTTTCCTCATACCCCTCCTATGAGGCCGCAGGAGCATGGCCTGATTTCTCTGACACCCTCTGGCCACCACATCCACTCCCAGGAAACTCGCCTGTGTCTGGCACTGGTCACAGCCCTGTGACCAGCAGCTGGGCTGCGTGTGCAGAGCAGCATTTTTCAGGTGAGCGTGCATATGCATGGGTTACGTGCATACTTATTTTAAAAAAGCAGCCCGGTTGTGCTGTCCCAGACTTGACAGACAGAACTTCATTAATATTTCCATAGGGCTATGGTAGCAATTTCTTTACCATCGTATGCAGCAGATGCTGCAGGAGGCTCACACATGCTCCAGAAACTCTGAGGTCATGTGGAAACTTTTCAAATTAAGGAGGGCTCCTGGACATAACATCACTATGTTTTGCAAGATAAACATTGCTCCTTGGTAGTTTTCAGCTTGTTTAAATAACTTTCAACTCATTTTTTAAGATAAGTGTGCTTTACAAGGAAAAACCTTACAGTCATATGATGCAAACTACTTGTCTTTTCTTGACAGGGGAAAAAAAAGTGAGGGACTTTTTGCCTACAAAAATCCCTGCCAGGAAGATTAGTGGTTATTACACAGATCTGTGAATTTGGAAACTTGGGATGCATCCCTGAGAATTTTTCTGGCTGTGTACGTGACCTTGAAGAAGTCAATGGACTGGCAATGAGCTGACATTTTGGTTGAGCCAAGCCTACTTGTCTTCATTTCAAGAGAAGACGAGGCATTTTCTGCTGGGTTTTGTTACTGTGGCTGTGTTTCCAATTTTCCACTGAGAAGCCCCACAGCTAGAACAGCATGGCTGTGCTGGTCCTGCTGCAGCACTGCATGAAGCATGGAGCTGGGGGCACTTCACATCCACTCTCCTCTGCCTTGTCCTTCTGCACATACCTTCAGGGAAGCAAGGCCATGCCAAGGTGCAATGTGAGAGGCACTGCTCAGCCTCAGGTGGGCTACAGAGGAGCCTGAGATATAACCAGTGTGTTCGTTCCCCTTAACTCTACCTCTTGCAGGCCATCTTCTGTCTGTCTGAGCCTCAGGGATGCCTGGGAGAAGTGTGAGGGTGCAGTGCTCTGGACACGTCAGGCTGGGAGTACCAGGTGAGCTCTGCATCACGTGCACTGGAGCCAGGCGTATGCTCCTGCCCAACAAATCACTTATACAGACACCTCTAACAGCTGCTGAGACTCTGACTTGTGAATCCCTGGTCCAGTTCACGTTGATGATCTCTCCTCTTGACCTTGGTACCTAATGGGTCAATTTGGTTGGTTTGTTTTCGATTCAAAAACCTGCAAAAATGTTCCTGTTACAGCAGAATGGATTCCTCCTTTGCTAGAAACCATGCCCTGCTCTGCCAAATAGATTCCTTCTGTCGCTGCTTTGGGAGAAGTTGGCTTTAAGTTCAGCTGCTAGTCCTATCAATAATCCACGAGCTGTTGCACTCAGGCCTGCGCTTGCTTTTACCTGGGGGAGACTGTTGGCAGTACTGCTTCCTCTCAGCTTTGTGTAGCAGTTTCAGTGACATAAATGAGTGGTAGAGATGCTATTGCCATACTCCTTTGCATATTTTTTTAAATAATGGCAGCAAGCAGGAAGTAGTGACAAAATGAAACTGGTTTCTGACTCTGTTGTCTAGATTCTGGTTAGATGTTTTTCTCACGATGAACTGATGGCTTCTTAAGCATCTAAAACTGAAAAACACATCCATGAGCTAACTTTTCTTCTTCTTTCAAAGGCAGGAAAAAGAAAACTTGATTAGCCTGCGTACATCGTTCTCTGTTGGGTGCATGAATACCCATATGCATTAAAGACCAGTATTGAGCAAAAGATAGCAGCATAAACAAATTTTTATTTCGTTCTGAAAATGGTGAGGTCTGTGGTCATTCTTATCTAGATCCAGTTCCTATGAAATCTTTGTTTCCCACGCTCATGAGTTGCTTCTTATTGGTAAACAGTTTCATTACCTAACATTTGATCTCAGATAGCAAAGAGGGGTTTGATGCACCAACTCAGTCATTATGGTTCTGAATTTTGCTTACTCAGTTCCTTGGCAGGCACTTTCCATCCTGTCTTGACATCTTTTGACATATGAACTTTTCCAGGGCTTTCCTGTCCTCCAAAGCGCTGTGCTTACTGGCTCCAACCTACCAGAACCTGGCAGGACTGTCGGATTCATCACTGACAATGTAGGAATACCCCCAGTCCATTCTATGCCTCAGCAAGTTTTCCTTTTATTTTCCCTCCTGCCAAAGTGGTGGTCCCTCTTCCATCGCCCCACGCCTCACCCTTCCTGTGCTCTGTAGTGTGTCTGGCTGCAGTCCTTGAGAACAAAGAGTTTGAACCAAGGAACAGCTGGAAGCAAGGAAAGGGCAAACTGTTCTCTGCTACATCTGATGGAGGCAGGTTGCACTTAGTACGCCTGGAGAAGGCAACGAGCAGAGTGCTCAGATGCTGATTGTGGTCAAACACCTTTGGAGGTGTTCATTCATTGCCTTCCCTCAGCTCTAACTTGGCCAACGTCTTCTGTGACTGGAGTCGTAGATCTGCTGCAGCACTGGGAAGTACCTATTACCCCTTCGTAAATAGGGAGCTTGGTCTGTCTCCCAAAGGCCCAGATCCACAAACTATTTATGTACCTAAGTCCAGCTGATTTCTATCTCAGCTGCCTGAATATCTTTGCATATCTGGGCTTAAGCGTTTTGTCTGTGGTCATGCAGGAAGTCTATAGTAGGCAGAGAAGTGAAAACACATCCCAAGCTAAAGTTGTAACTACAGTGCCATCCTTACCTTCGTTAGGATATTTTGGGGGCAGATTGCCATTTGCTGTGAAAACAGCAGTATTTTGCCTCTGCATTTTGATATTTGGCTTTAAAATCAAAACCCATATCACTACTGTAAATTATGCCTATTGATTATCCTCTCATAAAGCGGAGACCTCACTTCAGCTGGCATTGCCATGGCTGAGAGCCAATACTGTAATTGATCATTTAATTAACTGGAAGAAAATTAAAGGAACCGTAATCTGCTGCGTCTCAGCTCTCTTGTTATCAGGCTGGCAAAGTGCTTGTTTCTGCCTAGAGCAACGATCAGCTCCTTGACCCTGTGATTTAGAAACAGAGCATCATGCATCCCCCCTCACCTACCCACCTGGCTTTCTGCAAGGCAGGAGGCAGAGAGACCTGACCCCTCCTTCACCCATTTCTGGACCCCAGGCTCTGCAGTACCTGTGTCTGAAAGAGAAATGGATGTTCTATGAAAGTCATTTTTTAGAGGCTAAGATTAGAGCATGGAAGCTCCTGAGTTTACTGTAGTGCTAGCACTTCCTTAGAGGGATTGAGATATTGATTTTCATTTTGTTACTTCAAATAATTGAGAGAACAGCGAGCTCGAGACAGAAATTACTGGTCCTGAAAATATGGCTTTGACTTAAGCAACCTGAGTGGTCTGTGAACACCGACAGACAAAAAAAAAAAAAAAAAAAAAAGATTTAAGAAGTCATTGTTTTAATGATTGTGTTGCCATATCAAGAGAAGAAAGACAGCTGCCTCTAACTTGCCTTTGCATGCCTAAGTAATAGATTAATTACCTCATTCCCCCATAACTGCCTGCCATCCTCCAAAAGGCGTGTTATAACAGACAGTCATTAAAGCTTGCGCTGCATTTTTGATGTGCTGCGGGAAAACAAACAAACAAACAAACAAAACCTCAACCCCTTTTTGTTTCAGCTGGATCCAAGCTGGGGAAACGTTAAGTAGAAACATTTAACAAAGTGCATCATTCGAATGCGTGTTTTAGTGCCAAAACAGGAAGAAAACAGAATTTGAAATAGTTCCCAATGTTTGATCAGGCAAAATAGTTTTTTCCCTTTTGCATTTTAATTACAAGAGAAGCCTATTCAATTCCGTCTTTGCATTTATTTCAGTCTTTTTGATTTTGCGTGAGAAACTTGCAGCCCAACCTGTAAAATAACAAAGGACGAGGTAGGAGGGAGAAAAAGGATCAAAAAAGGGAAAAAGAAACCTCTTTCACAATGCTGCTGCTGATCATAACTAGCTGTAGGAGTCAGATATCTGCATGAAACTGAAACCACTTCTCCTTTTGAGACACTCATTTTCCCTCTGCTCTAGGTTATAACTTGTGTGCAGACTGCAGCACAGCTCTCTCTGCCTCTTGTGTGCTCTCAAGGCATTTTGCTTGTGTTTACAATACCTTCAAAAAGGAAGCTGGGCAAAGAAGAAAGTAAAACTAGCCAGGTAGGTATGAGGTACTACGGTCTGATTGGCAGGTTGGGAGTGTCTTGCTGGCTTGTGGGATGGAGGCTGGCAACACTTTGTTGGTCACAGGTAAAAACAGCCAGAGCCCTGCTTGTTGGTGTGATGACAGACAGAGCCGTGCTGCTCTGTGAGAAAGTCATGCTCTGGGTGTGTGAGCAGGGAAAGGAGGAGGAGGCATTTGTGTCCCTGTGCCACAAAGTGAGACAGACGGAACAGTGCCTGGTGTGCTCAGAGGGACTCGGGACCAAGATGAGGAGCACCAAACCCGCATTTTAGGCAGCCCTGCACCCTTGAAATGTGGAGTGGGGCAAAGCTGTGCCCAGATCTCTGTTCTGCAAACCCAGTTCCCTCACATTCCCAAGTGCCTCCCTGGAAACAGGAGTTATGGGGCCAAGGCCAGACAGCTCCCAGAGGAGAGGAGTGAGGTTTCCCAGGGTGGGTACCAAAACTGGTCTGCACTGGGCAGGACGGAGCAGCACCTCTGACCTCCAGTGAGGGCTGCACCCCAGGCTTTTGGCTACTCCTTCCCAGTTCCATCACCATGCCAAATGGAGATCTGAAATCTCTCTTAAAGTGATTTGTACAGAGTCCCACAGGAAGCCTATAACCAAGCCTAGCCTCCCGGAGCCCTCGTTCAGGGCTTCGACCACAAACCTTTTTTTCTGTAAGGATAATTTAAAAATTCCATCCTGCTTTTTGTCCACATCAGGAAAACCACCGTACAATTGGCAATATCTGCTCAGGAGTGGCCTGGGGTTAGCAGGATGTAGGCGATGGGTGAAACTGCATGGTGTAGCCTGCCCAGCGCCTGCTTGCAGTAGGCTTTCATCTGGTAAATTCCTTTCATGGGTAGAAAATCCTTCCCTCAAATCTAATTACACTGAATTGGACATAGTGCTTTCATTATACTTTGTTATCCACATTGGTGTACTTCTCTGTGCAGGAATCAAAGAAAGTATTTCCCAATGCCTGGATGTCCGCTGCATCAAGCAGCAGCCTTTAAGATGTGGTCATGTTTTAAAAAATTTGTATTGTGCAAATGCAAAAAGAATAAATAAGATCCTGACAGAAGGAGAAGAGGAGATAAAGTTAGAAAAGACCGGTGGAAATAAGTTGCCAAGGAGAGATTCTGACTCCCATCACGTACTCCTGTTTCAGGCAATATTTTGTGTTTGAGTAATAGCAGCATTAGCCTTTCACTGTTACTGTTGGGGTTTGAATTCAATTCAAATTCCATTCCACGTTTTCATTGGGAAAGGAGCTGATGGTCAGAGATCTCAGATTCTTGCACTATTGAGCATGGGAAGTCGTTGCATTGGTTGTCAGACAGCATGCAGCAGAGCCAAGGGTCTACACAGCCCGAGAGACCTTGTGGCACTGCCCTTTGAAGGAAATGCATGAGCACGGCATGTTTGTGGACAGCTATCGATAGATTGGTATGTTCCCTTCGCTGTAGCACAGTGCTTATTTAATGAATCAATGAGCATGAGTTCCCTGTATGCAATGGGCTGTGCTGCCAAGCCAAAGACCAGGAAAGGCAGTGCTGTCGGTGCGGGTTGTTGCAGTGGCATCCCATGAGACGCGAGTTGGTGGAGGGAGTCCTTAGTTCTCTTTAACATCCTCTGTCTGCAAGTCCATACTCAGAAGCTGTAAAAGTGTTCTTCAGAAGGAAGTTGTCTGAGAAAACTCAGGCCCTGTTCTTTTCCCACCGAAGTCAGCAGAAGTTTTGCCCATCAGTGTCGATGGCGATGCGATAGGGTCCTGAGAACTAAAGCACACAGAGCCCATCACGGTGATATTCGACCCATCAGCAGAGCTTTCTGAAGCCACAGACAGAAGCCTATCTATCTCACATCTTTGTGTTGATTTGTTTGGCTGCTGAATCCCTGGCACTGTCCCCACCGAGCCGCTTGCTGACTCACCAGCTTGCCTTCTGAGCATTTGCCCTAATTAGTCATATGCAAACTTGATTTTATTCCGGAAGTTCTTTTAACGTAAGTTGGAGTATGAACTTAGCACAGCAATAAAGATGAGGAAAAGTGACTACACCGTACTGTAATAAGCTCTGTTATCAGCCACTGGCAAAGCGGAAAGGAAAAGGCAGATGCAGAATTTGAGTGGAGTGACTCAAAAGTTTAATAAAGGGGACAACGGGGGAGGAATGTTTGCTTAAAATCCCTCCAGAGCTGCTATAGCATGAAATGTTCAACTGCTGAACAAGTTTCCACTAACATCATCATGAAATACAATTAGTTTTTGATGCAGTGTTCTTTATTATGGGCTCGGGGAAAGCAAGTTCGGAATGAGAGAAATGTGCCTGGTAAGGAGACCACAATACTCATTCACAGCTCCTCAGCCAGTTCATGCTGGGAAGTCTGACATCTTTGTACAATTAAATTGAGCAATGCTAATAATTTGTGTACTGAGGTTTTTCTGCAGTGTGTTTTGCCCACAGACTGCTAACAGATCCAGATCCTGGGTGATTCCATTATTTGAAACGATTGGAACCCAGCATGAGAGTATTCAGTGAAGAACTGTTAGAACGCACTGTGTGGGATCTAAGTTTAGATACTGTTAACAAAGTTGCACAAGTGAATCCTGAGATGCCAGTGCTTCCTGGCATCAAAATTAATCATTCAAAGGAGCATCCGTTGTAGGACTGAAAATAAGAGCCCACTGGGTGGGAGCAGGAGGGTTCTGCAATGTTACAGCCAGGCAATCTCTGGATGGCATGAGTGCTGCTCTTTTCAGGGAGCCCAGTCATCTTCCCCTGAGCACTGAGAGTACAGCTGAAGTGCAAAGCAGCCTTTCACTTCTGTGCGGCAACTCATCAGGAACTTCATCCTCACACCCAGGTCAGAGAAGCTGAAACAGTTGCTGTGAGTTCCACCACCCTCCCCTGAGCCACTGGAAGTACCCCTGTTAGCAACACTTCACTACCGAAACTCCTCTGATGTGTCCCAGTGGCGGGGGCTGTGGTGACACTGAGCTGGGTGTGATATTTCTGCACCTGCCAGGGCATCCCCGTTTCACCGGGGAAATTCCTTAGAGGCTGTTGTGGTGATTCTGTGAGTGCATTAACACAGCACATGGCTGCCACGTCCCTGTGTTCAAACTGGCTGCACCTCCCCTGGAAGCTCTGTGAGACTGTGGGACTTCTTGGTACTTATACAAGAGACGTGAGTGTGAGTCTGATTATTTCTCTTCCCGAGGTGCCAGGGAGCACAGCACAACGCAGTGGTCCACAGCCACGCTGCCACGGGCTATCGCGCTGTCACATCTCATAAGCCAGGTGAGGCTGGGCTTTGCCAGCATGTGGATGGGAATCCTTAAAGGAATAAAAGGAGTCTATAGCACCTGTGTCTCTTCTGCACATCAAACTGCTGTGGGCAGAGGCAATTCTTTTCGTATGGAAACTCCCTGCAATTTCTACTAAATGTCACGGTTGCTGCTTTTACTTCAAAAGAAATTAAAAGAAAAACCAACCCATGCTTGTATGCAAAAATGAGTGCTCGTCACATGGAAGCTCAGAACCCACTGCAGAAGCGTTAGGAAGATTCAGTACTGTAACGACATCATTTTGCCCTGCAGGTGTTTCCTGCAACATTACATGTGCATACAGCATAAGCAAGGATGTTACTTATGCCTGTCAAAGCCCCTTCTTAACAGGCATCATTACCTCACAGCTGTGAACTGAGTGGTGTCATATGGCTCAGGCCTGTGTGATCACTTCTTGTTGGAAGATCCATGCTGCCTCTCTGCTCCCAGTGAGGGGGCTGTGGGCTGCCATGAGGCCTCCCCTCAGGCCCCAGTAAAGGGAGCTGGGAGCTCTGTGCAGTGCCTTTTCCTTTTTCTCCATGGAACTGAAAATGCATATGACTCAGGGAATGTAGCTAAGGTCACTGTGGAGCCTTTAATTTTAAATGTGTGGATTCTGGCTGTAAATTTCCTCCTTCTACACCTGAACAGCTGTGGCTCTGCAGCCGGCTCTGCTTCTCCATCCTAGAGGTTACCTGGGAATGTCTGCACGGCCACTTTCGAGCAAGGCCAGCACTGAGCCTGACTCCCCTCAGGCCGAGAGGTGGGCACAAGGCCCTTCCCCTCAGCCCCATCCCCACTACAGCCACGCTCTGTCCGTGGTGCCAAAGCGGGGACGCACGGGTACGGCCGCTGCCGGGAGGGGTCCGGGCGCTGCCCCGGGGGCGCAGCGGGCACTTTGGCGCCCCCCTGCGGGCGCGGTGGGGCGCAGGGGCAGCTCGGGGCAGCGGCGCGGGGCCGCGCGGGTCCTGGCGCCGCCTGTCCAACACCGTAGAGGCGCGGAGACAGGGCACACCTGCTCGTTGTTCTCTGTAATTAACTCGAGTTTTTAAACCTATTAACGGGGAGCGCCCAGGTTCTATGACATTGGGAAGCAGAAAGGGGTTAGGAATTGATAAAGACTGGCTAAAGAACCAAAGAGCCCCCCCCCGGGGCGGTGGCTGGGTGAGCGCGGGGCTGCCCCCGGGGGCGGGGGGAGCCGGTGGCGGCGCGTCCCGCCCCGCACACAGCGCTCCACGTGAAGCGGCGGCCCCCCCTTTCCAGCTGTTTGCTCAGCTGACCCCGCCGGCCCAGGGGCCGGGCCGCGCCGCCGCTCCTCACTGGCGCAG
>WBMW01005641.1:40143-194227 GCA_013396635.1 Penelope pileata | reverse complement strand
CTCCCGGTGCCGGGGGCGCGGGGCCCGGGTCTCGGGGGGGCCCCGGGGTGCGGCTCCGCGCTGGGAGGGGGCAGCGGCCTTCGCTACCGGAGGGCCTTAGCGGGTGGGGGTAATGGCCGGGAGGGGTGAGATGCCTCTGTAACTGTGAGAACTGGAACTGAGGAGGGGTTTGAAGACGGGGGTTAGAGGGGTTATTGGGGCCATTGAGTGGAAGGGAAAATGCGTCTATTTGCTTTGGGAAGTCTAGATGCATCCTACATGGTGGTTTGGCGCAAAATCCCTCGGGGTGTTGCATTTATTTCTAAAAATCAGCCCCCAGGGATGAATGGTGCTGTACTGCAGGCGGCCAGCGAGCCCCTGGGTCCCCGTTCTGTCCCCTTTTTGTTCGGGAAGGGATGATTTCAGCATCTGGAGCTTACAAGAAGCGTGGCGGTGGGGGGAGGCGGCGGCAAACAATGTGAGTTGGGAAGGATGAATAATTCACCGAGGATTGTTAGCCTCAATTAGAAAGAGGGGGAAATAAAAGCCTTAAAAGCTTTTGTTCAGCAGCGAAGTTATGGAGTTGGGGTATTTGGGCGATGGGATCTTTGGGTAGCTGCGCTTTGTGAAGGGGTTAATGGCTGTAATGCTGCCTGTGAGGAGATGGAGTTTGTTTGTATGGGCATTAATACCTTTCTGGAGATTGGTTATCTCTGCGCTGCTATCAAAGGGTCATCTGAGTGCGCTGGATGGAGCCAGGAGGAAGGCTACATCGGGCGGAGGGCAGCCTGCCTGCCTGCCTTCTAAAATGGATGTGTGGCTTTGTGCTGGAGAGCCCTGAGCTGGTGGACACGGTGCTCTGCCTGGGGCTGTACCTCCAGCTCAGGGCCACCTCAGCAGTAACCTCAAGTTGTCGGAGTGGGGACCGGGGCAGAGGAGCTCCCGGTCCGATGGAATGCCTTCAGTGGGGCACCGCTTGGTACCCTTTGTGTTTTTGTGCTCAAAGCTCGTAACTGTTGAGAAGCCTCAGAGAAAATGTTGCATTGGTTCTGTGCTTTGCTTTGGTGGCAGCTCTGGAAAGAGGTTTTCAGACTTTGAGCTTTCCTAGAATCACAGAATGGCTTGGGTTGGAAGGGACCTCAAGGCCAATCAAGTTCCAACTCCCGTTTTATCTACTGCTGTTTTTCTTTGTCCTCGAGCGTTTGCTATTTCTTACTTACTATGCTGTCCCACTTGGGTACTTTTCTGCAATTTCCTTATCCTGGAAGTAATCTGCTTTCTTCAGAATGCAGGAATCAGTATGCATAGCTTATCCTGCCCTTCCTAAAGGGAGAGCTTAAGAAAGAGCATTTGTTGCCTTCTGCTTCCTGTAGATCGAGTTCCAGGTTGGGAATGTTTCTTATAAACCAGTGAGGAATATTGAGGTTACCCCTGTTGTTGGGTATGCTTTAATTTAAAACATAAAGCTGGGGCTGTAAGCCTGCAGCTGAGCAGAGATAGCTAAGCAAAAAAGGAAGGATGTGAGCTCACCAGAGAACTTGCTGTATATCTCAAGCATTGCTCAAGAACCTGGGGTGTTTCAGGAGGGTTTGGGTTTGATGCTGCCCCTGTTGAGGATACCTGCAGGGAGAACACCTTTCAGTGCTGTCCTTCGATGGTAAAGCTTTGGTTGTGGATGTAGTGCACCTTGCTTTCAGCCTGAGTTGGGAGCGTTTCCTTCCTCGTGCCTCTCTGTGCTTGCATTTGGGTAGTGCTTAGCTCTCAGTAGTTCAAGTGAAGCTTCTTGTTGGCTAATTATGTGCTGTGAGAAGCAGAAATAATGATTTTTTACCCTGTGTGTCCCTCATTCTTACATAAGTGAAATGCAGTCACAGTAACTGGAAGCAGATTCACTTAGTGGCTTGTTAAGTGCATTCTTCTAGGTCGTCCCAAACTTCTGTCTGTCTCATTTGATTCCTTAAGGAACACAGCTTGACCCCCGTGTATATCAGCAACACAACTATGTATTGACAGTTACTTGGATTTTAGCTGTTCCTCATAGTTGAAGCATTTGTGTGTGCTTCTGATATTTTCCCCTTGCGTTGCAAGGACTCCATTTGTCCCAATGCATGCAGAGAGTAAAACAGCCTTGCTGGGAGCTTTGTTTGCTTATTAACTTCCATCTTATTCAGATTTAAAGCTCTAGTTTAGAAGTCTGATGACTTTCTCCATGTCCTTCCAACACAGTAGCGTGCAGGTGGCTCCTGGAAAAGCTTTTCCCCTGCTCTGGGGTGTGACACTTTGCTATTAGGAGAATGAATCTTGCAACACTTTAAAAACATGGGCCGTTCAGGGTTACAGTTCCTTAAAAAACAATCTTGGATTTAAAAATTTGTGTATATATATAGATATAATGGTATGGGTGCTAATGGCAAGTAGAAGGTTTTTAAACAGTGTTTTACTGAGTGCCCAGTCTGGGTCTTGAGATGATATAAAAGAGTATAATTTAACACATTGACCTGAGCATCTCGCAGAAAAGCTTTTTGGTTTTTCATAGTTGGGACTTGCAGTGTATCATCTGGCACCTAGTAGGCTGACAGGGAAGAGCAATGTTTTTCTGTTGCATCTCTGCCACTGAGGTCAGGCTCCAAACCTGCCCGGGATGCCCCGGTGCTGCCTGTGACTGCTGCTGGTTCTTAAATCTCTGTGGGGTTGGTGGGGTTGTACATGCCATTGCTTTTTGTCTGCGAACTTCTTTCAGTGCTGGTGGAACCCAGCCACCATTAATAAGGTTGAAAGCTAATACAAAACCCTTTTGTACATAGGATAACTGTACCTTTCTGTGTTGTAAGAAGAGGAGAAAACTTTTTCAGTCTGATGTAGAATCTCCCTGCAGGTACGGGGAGGGCAGAGTGTTTTATGGCTTACATGGAAGTGGTTGTTTTTACAGCTTTCTGGATTTTTCTGGGTTGTTGGGCTTGTTTTAGGACTTAAATGATGTTGCCTGAGTTGTCTGTTCTTTGCCGTTTCCTCAAACTTGAAATGGGTTTGAAGTGCCCTCAGTAAAAGCGATCAGAATTGACTTCTCAGCGCTCACTAAAACGAAGGCAGCAGCACAGTGCTATGGCCTTGCCTCCTGGTTTTCACGGCACAGAAAAAGAGGGAAGAGTGGTGTGGAGGGTCTGCCTGCTGCTGATACTTTTCCTTAAAGTTTCATGCTGCTGGTGCTTTGGTTAGCTTTTGTCAGGGAATCTCTGAGTATCTGGTAGCGTGTTGGTGGGAGCAGCAGGGGGCTTTCTGGGTTTTGTTTAGTGATGCTTGCTCTGTCCTTTCCAACCGATCTCCCCAGTCCTCTGCTGGGGCCTTTCTGTTGGCATGCTTAACTCGCAAGTGGTCCTCACCAAGCGGAGAGGTCTGGTGTGGTTGGGTGGCCAGGGCTGTCGAGGGCTGGGATGGGAAGTGGCCTTTATTTCAGATACCTTGAAGCTTCTTTTGAAAGCTACCTTCTGTATTAGTGCTTTCCCTTTCTTGCTTCCCAGAGGCATACCCTGGAACATTTGGGGTGGCGGGGAGAGGGGAACGTAGCTGTGTGCTGATGCTGGCACCCGAAGCCTGGCAATTAGTGAACTACTGACTTCAAGGTTGAGGTGTAATGAAGAGGATCCATTTTATTTCCTCTTCTGCCTGTGATCCCCATTCTCTGGTTAGTTTCTCTTTCCTGAGATGTGTCCATCAGGGGCTTCTTCAGCTTAGACCAAGGTCCTGTTAAAATATGTCAGTGGTAAGCCCTGAGAAACACAGTTCTGTACTCTGCTCCTGCTGCCACCAGACGAGAGGTCGGAGAAGATTGTGCTGTTATCAAGTGTAAGGGAGTCAGTAATGTAACAGCATGCATTGAGTTAGAGGTGCTTGTTCCTCCTCTGCGTGTTGTGAAAACAGCTTGTTGGACCTTTGTTCCTTCATAGCCTTGAATTATGCGCCTGGAGTTCATAAAGCTGTTTCCAGGGCTCTGATTGCTGATGGTGAAGTGGAGGAATAAAAAAAACTCAACCATTAACAATGCTAGCTAATGTTAGTGATGTTTTGGAGTAAGCACAAACTGATTTGAAAGCCTTGAAGACTCTTACTGAGCCTGTGTAACAAAATAGATTAAATTCTTGTGTGTTTATACTGTACAGTAATGCTACACTAATGTGTTTTAGGCTGGATTTCAGCTGGGTTCTCATGAGATTGTTGGCATTTAAGAAGGCATTGCATCACAAACCGCTGTTTTTGTGTATCCAGTTTTGTACTGCAGGGGAAAAAAAATCATCAGTATTGTCTCAATTTATTTGTGAAGTGCTTGGTGTTATGATACGCCAACAAAATGGTTCTTATGCATTGTTAAGTAAGGCCAGGTGGGAGGCACCGCATGGCTCAGCGGTGGCATGAGGGAGTACCGAGATTTTCCTGGTGATACTGCTCTTTTAAGGAGATGCAAATACAGATCAGATTACCATGTGTTCTTTAAAAACAAACAGCTTCAAAACAAAAACAGATCTTGCAAGAACTTCAGTACCTCTTGTGTGGCTCACTGGTGTCCAAAAGGAAAGAGGAATGTTCCAGATTACGAGTCATCAGCTCAAATGCTGCTTTTATCTTAGCATACACAGGTATATAGGCAGGTGTTTACATGCCTCAAAAAGTCCTAGGCAATGCATGGAAAGAACTTAGACCTTAATCATCTTTTCATGTTGTAACAGACCTTTCTCTTTCAAATTTGAGAAGTTTTTGGAGCCTCTCTCAAGAACCTTCTTCCATATTAGGGCAGGCAGAAGAGCGTGCAGGAGAATCTCAGTTTTTCCACTGAGTGTTGCCCCAAAACAGGGGACACGTGAGGTTTTTATGGCATTGAGAACTACAGGAATGGCCAGCGAGAAAAGAGGAGCCTTTGCACTTATTAACTAATGACAGAAAATTCAGGAAAGATACAGGTTTCCAAGTTACAGTTGGATATGAAGGGGTTTCCTCTACTGAGATGTCTGTTAATTTTCGTAGAGTTTTATTTTAAGCTAAATAAGTTCTGAAATGATTGGAAACATGAAATCAAGTGAATATACGCCAGCACATATATATAAATTTAAATACAGTTTATGTAGGTGACGAATGCTTTCAGGTTCTTTGATGTGGAGCCATAGCCTCCGTTGATGTAAATTAGCACAGGTCCATTGAAGCTGTGCCTGTTCATACCAGCCTGGGGATTTGATGCAAGATATCAGAATAACTGCATTGATAAAGACGAGTTTCATCATAGGCATAATCTATCATTTCTTGATGTCGAAGCCTGATACTACTAGCACTTCTACAAAAATGTAGAGTTTTGAAACGTGGAGGTTTCTTACCCAGACATCTGAAATGCTGAAGAGCTGGTGCTTCACAAAGATGCATAAGTTGTTCCTTTAATACAGCCAATACATAATAAATATGTACAGACTGCAGAGAAACTGCAAATTCTGTTTAATTTGGTGCATTATAAATGAATTCTTGTTAAACATTCAGAGGAAAAATGTTACCAACAGATTTTATAATTTCCTACATAAAAATAGAGCCTGAATTTCTAGGGAAGAACTGAGGAAACTGAATCAGCGTGTTTGTGTGAAGTCTGTCCTATTATATTTACAACAGTGGAAAGCTTTTGCCAAACAACTTAGTAACTCACTCGGGATATTTACTGAGTATCCCTTGCAGCTGAAGTTGTAATAATCCTCAAAGTGTGACCCGTTTTGTTTACCAGGATGCATCGTTAAACCAAAACCAGATTGGTGGTATGAGAACTTTTCTTTCAAGAAGAAAGAGGCCAGGAATCTTGTTTGTGAAATTATTTCATGCTGCTCACAACTGAGAATAACAACTGGACTGTTTGGTAGAGAGGAGTTCAGAGACTGCCTTCCTCACATTTTCCCAATGCTTGCACCCACTGGAAGAGATGGGAATATATTCCAAGGAACAGAAGACTTGAAGTAATCCGTGTCAAATATAAAAGCTGCAAACAGGACACTCTAAATGGAAGTGATTTAGCTGATGATAGGAGTGTATTCAGTCCTTAGTCTTCCAGACAATTTTTTTTTCTTTCAAACTGTTGAGTGTGTGGCTGACATCGCTATTGATGTAAGCATTTTTCTTGACTGCGGGTCTGCTTGTTCTTTATTCATATAGAAAAATAACATTTTCTTAATTCTATTTGATTTGTTTTTAAAACCTTTGGTAATACCCTGTTAACTGGAAGCAGTTGAGGAATGTGAGTGAAGAGGGAAGGGTAAGAACCGGTGTTGAAGCAATGAGGAAAATCCTTCAGCCTTTGGTCTGAGAAAGTTGAATACAGTGACATAAAATACATCACATATTTTAAAGCCAACATTTAGACTAAGATTAGGTATTTTGTCAAGATACTACACCTGTCTGAAGACAGACCAGTTTCTAACTAAAGTATTAACTGAGAGCATGCTGAAGTGACGAACGTGTCTCAGGGATGTGCTCTTCTTTGTGAGCCTGGCTGAAGCAAAAGGTGTTAACAGCAGCAGTGCTGAAGGGAGGAGGGTGCTTGGGGGCCAGTTTTGTCAAGCCCGCATCCAGATATCATCTTTGAGTTGTTGTTTTTTCTGTAATAATAAGCAGGATTTAACCGCCATGCATCTTCTGTCCTGAAGGGGTAGAACACAGCTATTTGATAGAAAAAATGCTGTATTCCTAAAAATAAAAAAAAAAAAAAAAGCCAAATTGCCAAATAACTTGGTTGAAAAATAATCAGAATTTTCTTAAAACAACCACTGTATACCATATGGTTATTTTTAAACAGAAAATTACTACGCAGAGTGAAAATATCAGTATGTTACTCTGTGTAGTAGGGCACAGCAGAATCACTTCACCATGTTCTTAATTAGAAACACTAATTTTGGAAGCTTTTTCCTTCTTACGCTTTCTAAGCAGGGAGGTGGGAGGGTTTTCAGGTCAGTTTGAGGCCAAGCACAGGTGATGGATAATCTTGGAAGCGTGGT
Organism: Penelope pileata; assembly: GCA_013396635.1. Taxonomy (NCBI): domain Eukaryota; kingdom Metazoa; phylum Chordata; class Aves; order Galliformes; family Cracidae; genus Penelope; species Penelope pileata. The sequence continues at coordinate 187,235 of WBMW01005641.1, read as the reverse complement.
CTTGCAGTAGGTCCAGGAGTGCCGGACTGCTGCTGGCTCCCCTATGCCACGATTTACCTATTTGTAAAACAGCTGTTCACACAGACTTCGTGGTCCTTGCAGTAAGACCTCTTTGTATGACGCTGAACATGTAGCTTGGTGGACTCCATCGTTTTGCAGACAGAGGTTTCAGAGGCACTGCTCGTTCAGAAAGCTTGTGCTGCTGTCGCTAATTCAGCTTGCGCTGCCTGCCTGCTCTTGGTCTGTCAGGGTTTTCTCAGTTAGGGTTTTTTGATGGTGTTCAAATTATGGTAAATGCCTGTAACGACCCTAATGGGAAGAAAACAGTTTAAATTGCTTTGTCAGAAGAAAATGTACAAAGGAATGAAATTTAACCAGTGGTTTGCATGTAGAAGCATTGTCTCTGTGCTTTAATGTGACACTAGTTTTTGCAGTTAAATCGCTCTTAAAATCTTAGTTATTGTATTTAAAGAATTTCTTCTTCTGTGTTAGATTACTGGGCTTTAAAGTTCATTAATTCATAACGAGTAAGGCTTTCATCTAGAAGGTCACATGCTTGTGACTACGCATGAGATTAGGGTGTTGGTTTGTTCTCACAAGAACTCCCTACATGGATTACAAAATAAGGAAAATGGGTATATAAGATGGGCCGTGGTGACAAAAGCAATAACATTTGAAAAGCAAGTTACATAAAAGCAAGAAGAGATGAAGCTGTAACTCGGAGTTCATCGTGAGCTGAGGGATTGCTGTGTTCTGGAGCACAGCCTGAGGAGGAAGGAGCACCCTTCCAAGCCAACCTGGAAAGAAAAATTCTGGGAAATTTGTATGCAAATATAGTTCCTGGAAAGCTTCTCCCTCAACGTTTTCAACTGAAAATTCAGACTTGGCGTTGTGTTAGTGAGCACAGTCTGAACTTTCTTCCCCTCACTCCCAGGAGGCGGTTTGGATACCGGCAGCAAGCAGTCCTCAGGCGGGCACGTGTGGTGAATGTGGCCCTCCGGGCCCTTTCCTCTCTGCCCCGTTGCCTGCCTTCCCCCTCAGTTAAATGACAGCTCCCTCTCAAGGCCACCACATGCCTGGTTGTCCCCTATCCTCAACTCCTGCCATCCACTACCATTCGCCAACCAAGCACTGCGTAGCGAGGGCCTGAGGGTTCCATGTGATGCCACGCTCAGGGCAGGCCTGGCTCAGGCCTTGGTGGCAGCAAGGCACTGCTGCTCGAGGCTGGGCAGCTTCAAGGGACAGGGATTTCTGAGGGAAAGAGGAGGGCAAGCAGGCACATTCCCTGTGCGTGGTGGCTGGAAGATGAGTGGGTCTTGTTTGTATGTTGTGTTTTGTTTTAATAAATACTTACATTGTTAACTTGCTGTGTGTTTAAATAACTGGATTGGAATGGTGTGTTCTGCTTGTGTTGTAAACCATTTTTTGTAGGAAGGCCTCTGTAGAGAAGTTGAATCAAGCTGTTTTAGTTTCTCTGGTAGGCACTGGGCTTGTCTGGGACTTCTTTCCATGGAAGAACAGTTCCGTAAGCGCTGTGACTAGCAGCCCTGAACTACATCAGACTCCAGCAGGCAGTGAAGAAAATGGAACAACTGCATGTTCAGCACAGCCAGAAGGGTATAGTGCTGCTGCAATAGGCTTTTTGGCAGCCTGGGCTTTTTCAGTGAGCTTGTATCGGCCTGCTGCTGTGTGGGGGCATGTGAGAGCTATCGGCATGGATGTGTTTGGGGCTCAGCTCAGATGTGCTCTGTCCTTGTGAACAAAGCTGGCCATGGTGGGGTATGGGTGGCTGTGAGGAGGGAGCTGCCGGGACCTCTGTCCCAGGCAGCTGTGCAGGCAGAAGCTCCCTTCAGGGTGACCACCAAGTTTGGTACCAACAGAGAATTTGACCTGTAAAGCTAGTTACACTCACAGATCTCATTTCCAACTTCAAATGCCATCAGTGATAACATACATTGTTAATGTTATTGGGATAGCTGCATCTTCTCATTTTTCACTGTGTAACGAAGACAAATCAAAGCTGTGTTACAGAGGATATGGTCTTTGTGGTCTCGGCAGTGCTGGTTTTATGGTCTCAAGAGTGTGCACCTAACATGGAAGTATTGCATATGAAATCTTGTATTGACAAGTGAAGGTAACTAATGTCGGAACTGAAAACCAGTTACAATTCAGTAATGAGATGTCACTGGACTTGAGATGCATCGTTCATTTGGTTTGTTGCTTCCATGTGGTATGCTTTCACAAAACTTAGTAGAGATAGTTTGATAAATACAGATTCACTCAATTGTAGAAAACAATTACAAAGACAAAGGGAATCACTAATGTGAGATGTTTGTGATTTATTTTTATAGAATGTTCTCAAACCTGAATCAGGAAAGAGGAGGCTGGATTAATTCACACATGCACAATAGCTGTTTTACATGGGAGCTGAAAACACCTCCAGAGGAAAAAAATCTACCTGAGTAGGGAAACTGTGAATGAATGTGCAGCTAGAAGGGACAGAAAATAAACAGCAGTAAAACAACATACAGGAAAAACAAACTGATTTCTTACTGTAATACTTTGTGCACAAAGTAAAGTTTTCCTTGACACCAGGTGATGATTTGAGAAGCTAGGAGACAAAGTTCACGTGCCACATGTTTGAAGACCTGTCTGTTGACCAATTTTAATCTTGTTAAGAATTTTTAATTTAAACTTATTGGTTACTAATGGCATTTTTCAGGGTTGTTCTTGGTCTTAGTTACTGGTGTTAGATAAGGAGGAATGAGGGAGCTTTAAATGTGGGCATTTCTTCACATCTGAGGAGAGGGAAACTGGAGGCTATGGTAGAAGGCTGGGGAGTGACTTGTAGAAATAGTGCTGGGCAGTGGGGTCACTGAGATGATTCAGTGAACAATATAGTGTTTAAAAAAGATGCTCTGCCCCAAAGAGTCCATACAGTCAGAATTACAGGAATTGCACATCCAGGTACAGAGGCTGTTAGCAGCTGTAACTAGTGCATGTGACAGCAGCCGGTGTGCTTTGTTCTGAAGGCTGTTGGGCCAGCTTTTACAGAGCTGCTGTAAAACTGTGCTTATATTCATTGTACCATTATTTTAGAGCCTTTCACATCTGGGGCAGCGAGTGGGATCCTGGGTGATGGCCTTCAGCTGAGCTCTCAGTTCAGCAGCAGTGAATCCTGGTGGTGAAATACATTTCTGCTTTGAGTGTCCGACTCAGGTTAACTCCTGGCACTCAGCTGTTTGTTCAGATATTAGATGTAAATATCTTTTACGTAGATGTGCCAGGTATTGGTTTTAAGGTTGTCACTGAAGCACTTTTTGTGTATGTCTTGCAGTAGATTGCTTTCTGCTTCTGTATTCAGCTGCTAGAAACACAAGATGGAAACGAATGTCTGGCACTGACATTGGGCAGGAAACATCATATCTGAAAATGCAGGCAATTTCCTGCCTCGCGTGGGCATTTCTGATATTTTCATTGCACGTGTAATCCACTCAACTGTGATGGTCTGTTTAATCTTTAGGTGCTTTTCCTTCATGCAAAACAAATAGAAAATTGTGATAGAGATCTTAAGTTTCTGATGTTGACGTTTCAAACAGAACTCGGGTTCCTGTTGCCCTCACAGGGTGATACTTGCGGTGTTGTTAAGACCATGACTTTTAAACACTTCCAAAAATCCCTCTTAAATGACGTAACTCGAAGTGATTTTGAGCTAGTTCACGTTTCATTGTTTCAGTCCCCTTCCTTGACCTCCCTTCTGTTCTAGCTGAGAAAGCTCACTTCAGAAATGTATTTTCTTTACAGGAGTTCAACATCCTTTAATTGACTACTCTGAAACTTTCTGGCAGCTACACAGTGTTCTTTTTAATTTACTTTGTGCAATTGGAAGTAACAAAGCTCAGATTTGCAACAGTAAAGGATTTTTTTGCTTTTTTTTGTATTTGGTGACATCTCGTGTTGCGGCAACTCTGACTTCACTTGGTAATTAAACCTCATTTGTGAAAGACCTTTTCCCCATTAATTTGATCCATTAAAGAAATGCTCTTTGAAGCTGGAGGTTAATCTTTCTATTTAAATTGCTGCGTTTTACTCAGATTAGTTACAGCTTAGTTTTCAACAACAGCTAAAAATAGCAACCTGTTGTGCTGTACAGTTTAAATATCTATCTATAGTAATAGCCTTTCTCGTAGGGAAATGCACAGTAAGGGGGAGAGCAGAGTCTGCTGCTGGGACATCACCGTGCTGCTGACGTTAGGGCTGTCCTTAAGTTCTGCCACACCACTGTAACGCCGGGCAGAGCTCCAGCAGGCACTGCTCCACTCATTTGCTCTGGGATTAATTTTTAACAGCAGCAGCGTGAGCTTGATTTGAGCAATATTTAAGTCGGTAATTAATAATTCAGTGGCTGCGAGAAGTTCTGGCTTCTTCTGTTGAAGTCTGCTGTAAGCGTGCTAAAACCAAACACGTAGAATCTGGCTGAAATATTTTCAAGAACGTGGAGCTTTCAGAAAGAAAATAAAGACAAGGGCTAAGATTGCTGCTGGCGAGGTGAGCAGCTATTTCCATCTCTTGCATTGCCCTTCCCTACGCGTCTTTGTTACTTTTGAGCCTGACAAACAAACAGACTTGAAGTGCACAGCACTATTGTCAAGCTGTGATTTTTTACTTAGAAGCGCTGTCTGCAGCTGAAAGGGAAGTGATAGTAAAGATCTGGCATCTGGGCAGATGGAAACAATTGCTTCCAGTAATTCTGCAGTAGAGTGAATGTCTCCCAGGTGAAAGGATCTTGAATGAGCAGTGAACAAAGGAAGAATCGGAGGTGTAGAGGTGAATCTGTCTAAGCCAGCATAATTACTTGTTTTACCTTTGTCGGGGGTGAAGCCTGTCTTCACAGATAAAGGACAGAACCAGGAGTGTTTTTTCACCTCCACCTGTATTTTCCACAGAGAGAAAAGATATTTGAAGAGTGACCTCGGTAAGAAATGTTTAATCAATCCAGGTACATGGCTAAAATATGCTTTCAGTGCTATTAAAGGTCAGGCTTCTCCTCGTGGCTTTCAGGTTACACCTGCACCTCGGGAGCCTCAAGCTTCTCCAACCAAGATGCCCATTTCTCAGTCTTCAGGGCGAGGTTGAATGCAAACAAGTCTGCAAGATAAGAGAATCATCAGTTATTTTATGCTATGCTTACACAGTTACTTTATAGCTACACGAGTTATAGTCACAGGAACTGATAGACTTGGTGCACATCAGGAATTTTTTTTACTAATATACCTGTGAGTTAGTTATCAGAAAGCCTCCATTACTATAATTTTGGTATTAATGTTTCTCCTGGTGTACAAATGCTGGTTCAGTGACCAAAGAGTCACTCGCTTTGTCACCAAAGGAAGAAACATAATGACATTTTTAGCTCTTATAAAACTTATGGTTCTGAAAACTGAGCTCTTCAGCTGTTGGCAGTGACAGAGGGGTAGAAGGGGAGCGGGTGGCGAGGGGGTAGAGATGGATGGGGATGCCTTATAGTTTTCCAAAGTTGGGAAAAAATGAAGTTCAGAAGAAATTCTGATGGCTTACTTTGTCTTTAGAATAACTCTTCAAACTTTAATATTTCAAAGCATTCATGCTTCCAAGGGCAGCCTTGATAGCAGTCACTCGGACATTTCTGCACAAACCAAGCAGGCTGTTGCAAGCAGCACACGATTTTTGTTTGATTTTAACTGCTTCCAGTGAATCTGGTTCATTATTTCCCCAATAATATCAGCTTGTGAGTCACTTTCCTCTGCCATTTGGGGGGCCTCTCACAAGATAATGTGCTAATTGAGAAGTTAGATATTTTGCCCAGATCCACACACTGAGCAAAGATAATTTGGCAGAGGCCTACTGAAATTAGAAAAATGTTGTTCCTAAACTGTTGGTGGCCAATAGGAAACAGTATAACAGCGCTCTGTTTTGTCATCTTCAACTAGTTACACTTGGCCTCTTTGTGGTAACATTTAAAGGCAGGTGCTTTGGGTGATAAAAACAGTGTTTGTAGAGATACATTTATCTTATGACTTTCATGCAAGTAGATGGAAAAAAGGGGATCCTCCAGATGAGTACAATTGCTTGTATCTCAATTATATGTAAAAAGATGGCTTTGAAATCAGATGTGTTTATATATATACATGATGCAAAAGCATATGATATTACTTTCCATAGTCCATTTAAAAATAAAAGCACGTTTAACTGCAGTGGCCTAATTCTCACTGATGTGAGAGCTGGGAAAAGGGACAATTATTGGGATTATCGACTGGCTCCAAATTACTTCTTTCTGTGCCTGCTCTTAGCGAGCTGTCCTTTACTTGCTGTGTTCTGGGGGAGGCAATGGAAGGGGATATACTGGAAAAAGAGAAGTGGGAAGGACTTTTTCCAACGCTTGAAAAGCAGGACACCTCCTGCTAAATTTGCTTATCTGACCTGTTTGGCAGGCTCTGTAAGGATGATGGCTTTAGCATGTGGGGGTGGGGCGGTAAAAAGGGAAGAACTTGGAGAGTGTAAATGATATTACTGCAGCATCAAACTAGAAATAACACAAGCTGTAGTATTTTGGGTGGGCTTTAGGGTTGGGAAGGAAACAGCCTTTGGAAGCTAGAGAAGCAGCAGTCAGTGAGAGAAGAACTGTTCTGAAGAATTGACTTCTTATGGTGTTGATTCTAATTCTGGCAGAGCCTGATTGCAGCAGAACTATATGCACAGAATTACTGAAGTTTTATATTATTCCACTTCAGTAGGTGGTTAACTGGCTACTGGGCAGCTTTGGCAGTTTGAAATTTAACTTAAGAGAATTTTGCAGCTTTCCTATTAATCCCAATCTTGTTTTATATAGGATTAGTTCTGAACGCAGGAAAGAAAAGTCGAGAGATGCAGCTAGATGCCGAAGAAGCAAGGAATCAGAAGTGTTCTATGAACTTGCTCATCAGCTGCCCCTTCCACACACTGTGAGTGCCCACCTCGACAAGGCCTCCATCATGAGGCTGACCATCAGCTACCTGCGCATGAGGAAGCTGCTGGATGCTGGTAAGTGCATAACTCATCAACAGGATCTGGAAAGGTGCTGGAGGTACACTGAGGGAGAAGGTATTTCTGAGATCTGTCCGCAGTTTAAAAATAATTAATAGCTGCATCCTTTCTAGGGGAAGGTGTGGAAGGCCTTCCAGCAGAAGGATGGCACAGGAAGAATAAGGCCACTGCTCAATGGACTTTGTTCCTTTCTGTTCTGACCCTTTTCATAGAGCTGATTTCCTTCATTTATCCCTCTTTTTTTCTTTTTTTAACCATGGGTAATGCAATTTATTCCCACTGTGCTTTACCAAACTGTAGAGGGCTGGTGCAGAGCTGCCTTAGTTTAACCACAGGGGTTTCTCTTGAGTGTAAACTGCAAGGAATTTGTTGTGACTGATACTCTACTGAAGGTGAAGTTAGCTGAGGGTGTGTCTGCCAGACACTGTACCAGTTACTTGGACTCATTTCCACTTACCTATGCCATGTGGAGGAGTAGTTTTGGTCGACATACTCTGAAATGTCTCCTAGGGAAGCTCCAGAGGAAATTCTGCAATGTCTTTTTGAGATAAGTGGTAATATTTTTGCCAACGAGATTTGAGTAAGGTGGAAGGTTTATTGGTGTATGTTTAAAAGCACAGATGTTCAATCTCGCTCTGATTTTCTGTGGTTCATGATACCATTACTAGACCTTGAATTTAACTGATCACGGATCTAAGTAAATTTATACTGTTTTTGAACAGTTCTGCAAGACTGACTCATTGCAGACTGATGCCAGAAGTCATTTCTGATGGTACGTGAAGAGTGACCGATGCTTAATTTAGTAATGTGTGGTTTCTTACAGGTGAGCTGGAGACAGAAGCCAAAATGGAGAAGGAACTGAACTGTTTCTACTTAAAAGCTCTTGATGGATTTGTTATGGTTCTTTCTGAAGATGGGGACATGATTTACATGTCTGAAAACGTGAACAAGTGTATGGGACTCACTCAGGTGAAATATTGACATTTCCTAAGACTGTTTCAATTCTGTCAAAGTTGTTGCAGTTGTGTATATATAAAGTTAGACATCTCTATACCTCTTATTTTGCAGTTCGATTTGACAGGGCACAGTGTATTTGATTTCACTCATCCATGTGACCATGAAGAGCTGAGAGAAATGCTTACACACAGAAATGGTGAGAAGAAACAACAATCTCTTTAATTTACTTATGGATAGTTCCTATTGGCATTAGTACAGTTGGATATCTGCCAGATAAAGGCATTGAGAGAACAAACTAGTGCCTTCTGCTGCTCAGATCTCAAAGTCTTTCAGAGATACTAACAACAGAAATAGCCAGAATGTTTTGGAAATATTCTAATTGTAGAAGACATGAGACTTCATTAGTACTCTGTAATCTAAAAATTAATGACTGAAAATTGAGGGTTGAAAGAATTAGCATGTGTACAGGAATGGAATTAGCTTATAGAGGTAGGTTGAGTGAGAAAGGTCTTGAGTGACTGCTACAGAAAAATACATAGAAGGTGAGTTGGTACATTTGTCTTGGTCTCAGATTGCCTTTACAGAACAACACAAAATGGTTTCTTTCAGAAATTTGTGGTGCTAGATTTAGTATGCAGAGATGTTACATTTAGGACACAGGAAAAACTACTAATTGGGTAGTGGTCTTACGGATATCAGATGCTCTTTTCTTGGATAAGAATAAAAAAGAGCACTTGGAAAGCCCCAAAAAGCAACTGTTAATTCTGAGCTTTGGGATTTATGCTTCACTGCACCTTTTAATTGGTGCATGAAATTGGTATCTTTTCAGATTTCAGACTTTTTCTTTCTCCATGTAAGGGAATAGAACACTGCATTCACATATGCTGTACGCTTTGGGATTTAACAAATGCCCATGAATTACTGCCTTTAAGTCTTCTAAAGGTTTGTTAATGACTATAAAGACTTGGCAACATGCATGCCTCCAAACAAATCTGCTTTACTCGGTTGTTATAAATCTAAAATTGGACCTCTCTAATTCCTGTTTCATCAAACAAGAGGGTAATATGAACTCTGAATCCAGACAGCGATAAATTACCATGTCATTAGGACTGACCTCTGCTTTCTTCTATCACTGTAATTCCATGTAATTCAGTGGAAGTGACCAGATACAGGATCATTGTGTAGGGCCCTGGCTTTGATTTTGTAAGCATTTTCTAAACTTCTCTGCCCCTATTATTGAAGCCTATGTCTAAGGCTAGGTCAGAAATTCCTTGGAATACAATAATGCATCTGGAGGGAGAAAGTCACTAAAGCAGTGTAAAAGCTGATCTGTTGCACAAGCATTTTCTTAAAAACCTATTAGTGAGTTTCATGCAAACAAACTGTAGCATGTCTAAATTGACCAGACTGAAACGCCATGTCTGGAAAGCACTATTACAAAATCTGTTTTGCAAATAAAGCTGGCAGACAAAAGTCTAAATTGCACTAATAATAGTACAGCTTTGTATTTATTAGTATTCCTGGGTCTACTGCACCTCTTAGATCAGTAGAATTATTTTGGTTTGAGTATTAAATAATCCTCTTGGGGATTGTGCAGGTGCAAATGAATACAGCTCTGATTGGCAGAAACTGAACAGCATTCTGATTTTGGAAGGTTGCTTTTTATCTTCCAAAGCTGGCTGTTACAAGAATAATGTCCAACGCTGAATCAGACTTGAGAAAGTTGTTCCATCTTTTATGGTTGCTTCCTAAAGCAGAGCCTTAAGCAGCAGGACTTAGCAACAATAATATTTTGATCTTCCACTATGAAAATCTCAATTGCTTTAGCTCTTTTTAAAAACACGCTGAATGAAATAAGCTGTGGTTGTTTCTCTGAACCATTTTTTTTTCCTTTGAGGATGTTCTAATGCAGCATAGAGTGGGCTTGTACCCATAAGTTTTTGCATTTGCAAGCACCAGGCAAAGCAGCGTAGCGCCTGTACTGTTTGTATGACTTTTCTCAAGCTGGTAGTGCAGACTACCATGCAAAATTTCATTGCAACTGTTGTTCTGTGTGGGATGAGCAAACTATTATATAAGCTTGTATCAGAAGTACGCTCACATGTTCTGACCTTCCACGCTGTGCTGGGATTTGGTCCTCACTCTAAGCACCACTCTGCAAGCTTTTTTTCCACTGCTCCTTGTCCTAGGAGCTCTGCCCTCCTCTATGCAGGGCAAGCTGCTTGCAGCATTCCTGATAGGATCCGTTTATTTTCTGTGCCCAAATTAGGCTCTTTGGTTTTTGAATAGCCTAGCTAGCAATTGACTTTGAGAAGTCCTCCTCTGTAAAGGGAAAAACTTCATTCAGAACCTGCTGTTAGCAAACAAGACCAAAAAAAATTAGTGCTGCTAATATTAATTTGTATCAGGATTTCATGACTTCTTTCTAGAATGGTAATAGCGTGTTTAAAAACTAGGTCCCTGCTAACTCTGAGTGCAAGTCACTGTGGATATACTCAGATGCATTTAAACAGCTGAGCTGTTAATTCTGAATTTAAAAACTTAAAATATTGTACTCTTGAAGAGGTATGGGCCCAAAGCTTTTGTGGACCTCTCTGCAGTGAACTACTGATCTGTTGCAAGGCAAACCAGCTTCGAGTGCTTCTCATTCTGTATATGCTTTTCTTGACCCCTATCACAACTTCAAAATGTATTACATTTTCAGTCCTCCTTTCTCCTGAAGCCTGGGGTTGTGGAACTGACTACAAATATGATACTGATCTTAAACATTAAAACTTAGGTTTTTGCTTCCCTCACAGTAAAACTCATTCTGGAAAGCTTTATTAATCAAAAGTGTGGCTGGTTTTATCAGACTTCATTTATGTTTCCTCCCTAGTTCTATAACACTGGTTTTTGGGTTGTGGTTTTGTTCTGTTCTTTTAATACATGTGGAAGATGATCCACAAGCTTAAGAACTGGTTTACTTTCTGCTTTTGCTAGGTCCTGTGAAAAAGGGCAAAGAGCAAAACACGGAGCGCAGCTTTTTTCTCAGAATGAAGTGTACACTGACTAGCAGGGGAAGAACAGTGAACATAAAGTCTGCTACATGGAAGGTAATGAATACAAAGGGATACTTCCATAGGTTGGCAGCTTCCTTTTCAGATGTCATAACTTACTATGTTTCAACACTTTCACTTCATGTAACTTGAGGTTGAGTTTCAGTAAGTACTTAACGAATTTAATGATTGTGCTTCAATATGCTGAACTGTAGTGCTGAATACATCAGGGAAGTAACTGAAACAATGTTCTAAAATTAGTTTTTCAAAACTCTTTAATTCCCCATTTTAAATTAGAGGTTATTCGCTTATTAGAAATTATAATTACTAAATGTTTGCGTAAAGCCTGCTCCTTGGAGGAAAAAATGCTTGACACCCTTAGTACTGATATTTGATGCCTTTTGATTTGGCACTGTAAATAGGGTGGTTGGGGTTCCTCTGAAGGACTTGAATGTCTTTCTTTCTGAAGTTGCTGGCTATTCCTTTTGTAGTAATTGGAACAAAAAGAGCCTGGTCTGATAACTGTCTGAAATGGATGCATTTCCTCCTTTGGGCAACTTCTTACTGTATGAAGTGGGAATACTCTTTTAACTTAAGCGTAGTTACTCTTGATCAAATAACTTTTTTCTTCTTTGCTCTATGTAAACGATTTCTACTTCAGAATGGTTTTTTAAAAAAGGGGAAAGAAAATCAGAAAATGCAAACCTTCTCATCTTTTGAAGAACACGTTTGATTTCTTCTAACATCACTTCTGCAGAAGATCTAAAATGGAGGCTGCTACTATTACCATAACTTTCAAGCTGACATAGTAGGATGCCTTCTGCAGAGCCAATTGCTTACCAATGTAACATTTAACTTTGAAAGACATTGACAGAAATGCAGAAACTTCTGGCATTGCTCCTGCAAACACGAGAGAGGAAGGAGTTGGCAGCGAGTGTACTGACACAGTCTGTGTAGCATGAGAACTGGCTGCATTTTGACAATCAGTTTGAAAGCACCATTGTGTTCCTGCTGTTGATAACACTGAGTGTAGAGAGGTGGGGAGGGGAGAACTTCACTCTGTGTGCACTAGGGAGGTGCAGTCTGTGCTGTCTGACAGAAAGCAATCTGGTCTCTTTTTAAGTGTAACTGTCCCGCAGGTACTGCACTGCACTGGACACATTCGTGTATATGACACATGCAGTAACCAAACTCACTGCGGCTACAAGAAGCCTCCCATGACGTGCTTGGTGTTGATATGTGAACCAATTCCTCACCCATCAAACATTGAGGTCCCCTTGGACAGTAAAACGTTCCTCAGTCGTCACAGTCTCGATATGAAATTTTCCTACTGCGATGAAAGGTAAATTGTATTTTGTACCTAACAGCTGCCTTCATGTGAAGGATTTGCAGGGGTGGGCCTTATGCTTTTACAATCTTACTCTGTAACTTGATTATCTGCAACATGGAGTTGTCGGTGAGACGCTTTGGCTTTTACTAACTGATCAGGATGTCTTATTTAAAAGCCACATTCTGAAATCTAAGGAGGGTGTAGGGTTATTACTTATGAGTAATTCCTCTCCCTGCAGTTAACTGCCTGTTGGAACTGGCCTTCAGTATTGTAGCAACAATTACATTGAAATGAGAAGATTTTTCTGGATGCTGAAAAAATGGGAAGGATGTGCATGTTGTAATCTTGAAAGGGTACATGTATAGTATTTGTCAGGCACATTCCACTGCTGCTGCTTTCCCGCTCTTTTCTCAGATCGGCACCTGCTCTTTCCAGTCAAAGAAAAACAAGCTCTGTTTTAATGCAAAGCCTCTGTAGTTGAAAATGAGACTGTATTATGGTACAAATCGTGGATGTGGTCTAATACATGCTCCTCTTACTATCCTTTGGAAGCTCTAGCTTGACAAATTTGAAAAATGGAAGCAAAGGAAAGCACTGGCTGAAATTTTTTTTAATTGGATTTTGTTACTGCCTGCTAAGACTTTCCTTTTTTTATATAGCACAAACGAATTTCTAATTAGTTGCTGCAGTTAGATGCAAAGGTATGTTAGTGTGGGTTATTTTCTGGCCCCTGCAGTAACTTTGCCTTTCTAAGGCTGATGGTGTCACATAAAAGGTGCTTACTTGGTCATATTGCCTCATTCTCCAGGCACAAGGAACAGGACGAGATGCTTTCTCGTGGTTAGCACTGCCCTCTAGGGGCTGAAGAAAATACTGCTTTTTTTGAAAGCTGACAGTGAGAAGAATAAATGATTACTAATTTGTCTTAGTTGCATGATTAAAACTGTTATACCATGTCTTTATTTTATGTTCTCATTTGTGTAAGCTGGATGTTCTCATCCATAAGTAGCTTGTCTACCATTTAAGCAAAAAATGTCTAAAAAGCAGGGATTTACTTAATCCTGTCTGTCACAGGACATGATTTATAAATATTCAATGAGAAGTAAAATCCTATGGCTGCTGAAATTTCTCTTTTAAAGAAAGCATTAAAAAAAAAAAAGGCACTTCAAAATGAAAACTGAGAGTAAGCCAGCATTGCTCGTTTTGTACATGGAAGAGATTCTTAGGTTCTCTCTAGATCTGTAAGCACCCATGTGCCCAAGTATTTGCAGTGCTCAATGTCTGCTTCTGCTTAGCAATTTTCTCTTTTCTTAAAGAATTACAGAGTTGATGGGATATGAGCCAGAGGAACTCCTGGGTCGCTCAATCTATGAGTACTATCACGCGCTGGATTCTGATCACCTGACCAAAACGCACCATGACAGTAAGTGCAAAGAGGCATTTAAAGCTAAGCACAAGAGACCACGTACAGCACCAGGGAAAAGCAACAGGATAACAAGGGTTTCCTTTCAATTGCAGATACAAATCTGTAAAGAACACTTTGAAAACACTCTTTTTTGTGCCTGTATTTAAAGCTGGTGTCCTTTCTGTTTTTAGTGTTCACGAAGGGGCAGGTGACAACAGGACAATACAGAATGCTTGCTAAACAAGGTGGCTATGTCTGGGTTGAAACTCAAGCAACTGTTATATACAACACTAAGAATTCTCAGCCACAGTGCATTGTGTGTGTAAACTATGTGCTGAGGTAAGTTGAGTAGAAATTGCTATTTTTTGTCGTGGGTTTTTTAGTAGATGAAGTCAGATTCTGATCTTTTCTTCAACTTGCTGAGAACCTGGTCCCTGTTCAATATGCTACAATACTACTGTTTTCCTACCAGTTAGACTTTTACTTAAAAGGCTGTTAGTCACAGGATTTGTGTTTTAAAAAGACAACCACTTCTTTGATCTAGTGATGTCAGCAGTTAAGATCTCTACAGGCAAATGAGTATAGGGCCAACTGCTTTTGGATTATCATGATAGAAGCATTTGGGAATTTATGTGCATTCTAGACACTTATCTAATCTTTGTCCACAGTTGGGAACAGTTTGTTTCACTAATAATTCTTAGTAATGGAATCAGAGCAGCAATGATGGTACCCTAATCCTATTTCTTTTTCTCACAATTATTCTTTTTACTGAAAGCTTTGACTTAAGACAGCCTTATTAAGTATTTTTCTGCAACTGTAGAATAGTTCTAAGTTTCTCAGTTTTAGTGAATATATCAGTATAAATCCATCAACATATGTTCATTAACAAAAGCTTTTTAGGGAAATCCCTAAGTTTTTCTTTCTCTCTTTCTTTCTTTCCATGTTTTCATGGAAGTAGCATGTCTGTTTGTTACCTTTTATGGCACCAGATTTAGTGGTTGCTTTGTTATATTTGAGGAAAGAATTTTTGGTTTTAATCACTTGCAGCTTTTAAAGCTGAATTTTAGCTGTTCTTTAGCAGTTGTTTACTCATCTTCCTTTGTCTGGCAGTGGAATTGTTCAGAAGGACTTGATATTCTCCCTTGGACAAACTGAGTGCATGCTGAAGCCAGTGGAGTCTCCTGAAATGACCAAAATATTCAGCAAAGATGACCTGGATGACACCAACAGCCTTTTTGAAAAACTTAAACAGGAACCAGATGCTTTAACTGTGTTGGCTCCAGCTGCTGGAGACACAATTATCTCTCTAGATTTCAGCAGTAATGGTGGGTGTGTGTTTAAATTGGAGGCCATGCTAATTAGTAAAATTTAGTATTTGACGGTAAACTTTGGAAAATAACCTTCCAGTATCACTTGCCTAGTGATATTTCAGCCACTGTTGAAATTTAATGAGGTCCGTAGACACGCTCAGTATTGTTACTTAGGTTGATGATCTCTTTTAATTTTTATAGAGTCTGATGAACAACAATGTGATGAAGTTCCTTTGTATAACGATGTAATGCTCCCCTCATCCAGTGAGAAATTGCAGAACATAAATATGGCAATGTCCCCACTGCCTGCCTCTGAAACTACAAAGCCGCTTCGTAGCAATGCTGATCCTGCACTCAATAGAGAAGTTGTATCAAAGCTGGAGCCAAACACAGAGACACTCGAACTTTCTTTTACCATGCCTCAGGTGCAGGAGCAACCAACCAGCCCTTCTGATGCAAGCACCAGCCAAAGTTCACCTGAGGTTAGTTATGTAATTTGGATATGCTGTCATTAAAATGTATTTGCTGTGTTGGGGCTTGTAGAACAAATCTAGTCAAAGATGCAGCCGAGACATGAATTTAAAATTATTTCAAGTTTGTGACTGTGTTTTAAGCTCATGCCGTGCTCTGAGGAGAAAGATAGATTTTCATAGGGACAATTAACTGTTCATGGAAGTGAGCCTTGCAAACATATACAATATTGCACGTGATAGAAAAGGAGAGCAGCTTGAAACTGGCCTTTCTAGAAAGGATGATTCAGAGTTGGCTTCTGTGAACAGCAAATTAGTTGCAACAAATTAGTGTACAGGCTACTTCTGAGTTCCAGCTAATAGAGTGCTTCCCAGATGGGGTAAATCAGCGTTCTCCTTTCCCATTTGAGTTTTTTGAAACTACGGATTAGAATTAGTCTTTGCATTCATACATTTTTCAGAGCATTTGTAGATATAATGCAAAATTAGGTAACGACAGAAACTTAAAACTGCGCTCAAAATGTTTTCACAGCCCAGTAGTCCCAATGACTATTGCTTTGATGTGGATAATGACATGGCTAATGAATTCAAACTGGAATTAGTGGAGAAGCTCTTTGCGATAGATACAGAAGCAAAAAATCCATTCTCCACTCAGGTAATGTACATGTAGAATTTCAAGTTTATCATCTTAATAAGTGATAAATTTCAAGGAGTACTTAGTGTACTCCTTGAATGCCTTCAGGACCATCATTCTTCTTTTACATAACATTTTATTAAAAATAAATTGCAGAAAGTTATTCTGAGGATTTGGTAAAAGGAAGAGCCTTAACGGAGCCATGAAGTCATAGCTGAGATGTTCTGACATATTTGTAAGTTTTACCTCTTTTGTTCTCCAGGAGACTGACTTAGACCTGGAGATGTTGGCTCCTTACATCCCAATGGATGATGACTTCCAGCTCCGTTCCTTTGATCAGCTCTCTCCGCTGGAAAGCAGTTCTTCCGGCTCTCAAAGTACAGCCACCATTACCATACTTCAGCAGACTCCACCACCATCAACTACTGCTGATGAAAAACCAGTGGCAGAACACGTGGATGATGTGAAGACACTAATTGTTCCATCATCTCCTGTCCATGTAATCACTGACACGAGTAGTGCCCCAGCATCACCTTATGGTGGGAACAGGAGTCGAACTGCGTCTCCAATCAGGGCAGGAAAAGGAACATTGGATCAGACAGAAAAATCTTGTCCGGGAGCACCCAGTTTGCTAACAGTCACGCTGAATAAAAGGTATTTTCAAAGCGAAGCTCAAGCCCTAGTATCTGTTCAAGAAATTAGATAGGATACACTTCTACGTACTGCAACTACTGTATGTTGTCTTCAGCATTCTACTTCAAAGTAGAAAGGAATGAGTTGAAGTACAGATACTTCAAACTAGTTTTTTTTTGTATAATAAGCTTCCTTAAAGTTAATTTCTCAGCAGCTTTTTTTTGCAGTTGCCCTTACATAAACATCTCATGCAATAAGCAGCTACTACATGCCAGCTGTGTTGATAATTTTGTTCTGCTCTTGTATCTGATGTGTAGCCATTTAAAAAGAATGCAGGAGGCAATGTACAGGTAGTTATACCCACACCATATTGCTGATGCTTTTCTTGTCCACTTCATTATGAGGTAAAAGGCATCTACAGTCTGTGCTACATGTACTGCCTTTAAAATTGGCTGTAATTCACCATGATGGACTATGGTATATGTGGCACATAGTTACGATGAGAAAATTCTACAAAATCAGAATGTCAGACCTTTGATACACAGAAACTTTATCCGTATGTAGAAATATTCAGAAGGCTTTTCCTCACCCTTTCCTCCCTCCTTCCTGTAGAAAGTGAATTGCTGAACTTTTATGCTTTGTTTTTAATTTTTTTTGCTAAAACTCATTCTGAGCTTCACAGCAAGATTAAATGCTAACATTTTCTAAGCTCATAAACAATAATTGTTTAGATGAGTCAGTTACAAAAGAAAAAACTAGCATAGTTCATAAATTCAGTTCTGTCGTATTGTATGTAAGTGTCCACAAAAGAATGGCTTGAGGATAGTAGAAACGTCTTAACAGCCTGAATCAATTTTTCTTAGATCTACTGCAATGGATGAAGAACTAAATCCAAAGATGCTAGCTTTGCATAATGCTCAGAGAAAACGAAAAATGGAACATGATGGTTCACTTTTTCAGGCAGTTGGAATTGTGAGTTTTGTTTTACCGTTTTAAAATATTCACTTTTAACCTTGCAATTTCTGAAATGAGGCTTCAGTGCAGACTCCTGAGTTTAGCTGTTGGTGTGCAATGGAACCTTGGGATCAGAGATAATTGTTTGGGCATGAAATTTCCTCATATATGCAGATACTGTTTTTAGTTCTTTTACTGTCAGTCATTTCAAAAGTGCTCTCTGCACCTAAGCACGTTTCTGGGTTAGGTAGAAGATACTCATTTGTGAACATACATAGGAGGAGGCATGCTTCATCACTAGAATACACACAGCTGTAAGGCAAAACTGTCATATTTATCTCACTTCTGCTTTTAAATTCAGTTTTTGTATTTGTGAGTACTAGACAGTGTTCTTATGTTTCTTCCTGTCCTTCCATTTCTCTGTTGAGTCTGAGGTTCCTTTTTTCATTAGGTCAGATAACACTGTCTGAACGATGAGGCAGTAGAAGTCACACAATCTGGCAAACTTACACTGCTACCACATGCACTGTCTCTGTACTTTGTGATTGCAAGTACCTCATCATTGTCCCTAAGCTTTCAAAAGAAACTTTTTAGGTATTGTTGGACTTGTCACTTAGTTGGGGCTATTCAGCTTGGTACCTTCTGTGAGGATATTTTGTTTCTATGATCTTTGATTCTTACCGCCCTTTCTTAGTCCTTTGAAAGCTTGGGCTTTGCCATATACTGTATCTGTCTTAGTTTCATTGTGAATTCCCACTTCCCTTAAGTTTATACACAGTTAATTCTTAGTTCTGCTGCTGCATTGTAGCCTTTGAGATGTTATTTCTCTAGGGATCCATCTCCTAGATCTAGTCCTCCATCATGTCTTACAGTGCAGGGTTTTCTTCCTCTGAGTTATGAACTATTCCTGTGCTAGCATTCTGGCTCACTAATGCCAGAAGTGACTGTGTGCTATCTTAGCATCACTGCCCTCTGTGACAGCTGAAAAAGCATTAATATGTTTTTTGTTTCTTTGTTCTTTTTTGCTATGAGGTTGAAAGATTTAAAAAAAAAAAAAAAAAAAAAGCCATTGATCTGATTTGCTAAATGCTTTGCACTTTCATGCATGTTCTGTTGCTTGCAGTAGCTCTTCAGAATTCACAGCTCTGCTCCATTTTTTTGCCTTTTGTTGCCTTTTTCTCATGCAGTGGTGCCGTGGCTGTGATACAGTGTCGCTGATGCATATTTCAAAGTAGCAGAACACAAGCAGTTCTGTATTAACTGCCCTAATGAACACAGACTTCTAGGTTGAGTGCCTTTTTAATGCTTATAGGTTCGAATTTCACCCTTTGCTAAACGTTCCTTATTTCTGTATCTGATAAGTGTCGTAAATATTCTGACAGTTTCTGCACAGTCAGAAGCTGAATTTTCCATGTAGCTGGGATCTACTGCTGTTATTACAAGCAAGTACTTTTGTCATCTGGATTCCTGAGTGCATAAACTAAGCCTTGCACATGCACAGAAAAAAACTATATTAAATTCAGGCTTGTTTCATGCAATGATTTGGGATTGTCCAAAAACTTTCCCTGAGTTGCCAGCTGTATGAAAACAGTATTATTATTGCAAAGAGTGAAAGTGAGTGAAGACAAAATAAGATACTACTTCAGGCTTCCTAGAAAACGGGAGGATTAGACAAGGATGAGATGTGGTATAGTAAGATTATGAGATAATGACATAACTCATTAAAGGGGGAAAAAAGTGAGCTGTTACCTTTGTTCATATGGACAACTGTATTGCATGCACAGTAGGAAAAAAACAAAACAGGAACAATATAGGTGATTTACCTTATATGAAATGCAGCTTCTAAATCTGAGTTAACTTGTTATGCAACTGTCTTTTTGACTTGCATGCATGTTTTATAATCTGAAAACATGTCCTTTACTGTTTTAAGTGTTCAGGGTAATGGCTGCATTCTTAAATACTTTTTCTTTTGCAGCAGCCAGCATTGCTAACAAGGCAAAACTTTGCAGGTTCAACCCCTGTTGCAGGAAACTTGTTACTAAGGTGGTGTTTTTTCCTTCCATCCCATCTTTGTTTCAGGGGTGGCTTTTTCTTGCTTATCCTAATGATACGGAGCTCTTAAAAGCTGTTTGATGTCCATATCTTATATGCTGCTGTGAAAAGAATATGTAAAAGAGCTGTATCTGCTGTAGAATGGCTCAGGAGTGCATTCCCCTCAAGCCTTAGATCAGATGGGTTGGTGGCAATTACTGGAGCACGAGCAGAATTTACATATCAAATGTAGATCAAGTCAACTGACCAAGGTTCCTGAATCTCCTGTCCAAGCTATTAATTCCAGGGCAGAAAACCATTAGAGACTTCAGTGAAAACCTGACCCTTACTCACATGAGAGCAGTGGTAATTAAATGGGTGTGTATGCATACATGTCCATGCTAATCTTGAGCTTGGTAGCTGGTGATAACCAGGATTCAATAATTATTTTGTGTAAGGGAGGCAATCTCTTGAAATCTGATCCCGTTTTTAAGTAATTTTTAAGGCTGGTGTACTTGGAAGTATATCTTCCCTAAGTTCTACATGAAGTCCACTTTAAATAGCAATAAAGCCTACATTAGCGATTGGTAACAGGGACTGCTAGTTTGGAAAAGGGATATGGAAGGCTGGAAAGATGCTGTATTCAATAAAGCAGTATTGTTTTGCTTTTTCCTAGGGGTCTTTATTCCAGCAGACAGGTGATCGTGGAGGAAGTGCATCACTTGCTTGGAAACGTGTGAAGGCGTGCAAAACAAACGGCCGTAACGGAGTGGAGCAAAAGACAATCATTCTACTATCAACTGGTCAGTATCTCTTTTAAAACAAGTATGCTGAGGGGGGCGGGGGCTGTGTGCAAGGAAACTGATCCAAACATACCCGAGCTCATTTAAGAAAGGTTCTGGAGGAAGGTGAATAAAGTGCGCTTCTTTCCTTCCCCTCCCTCTATAGACATAGCAAGTAAACTTCTAGGGCAGTCAATGGATGAGAGTGGACTACCCCAACTCACGAGTTACGATTGTGAAGTAAATGCTCCCATACAAGGCAACAGAAACCTGCTACAGGGTGAAGAACTGCTCAGAGCTCTGGATCAAGTTAACTGAGCTTTCACAATACTTGTTCCTTTTTTGGACACTGGTGAATCATCACCTAAAGCAGTCTATTTATATTTTCTATATCTGATTTTAGAAGCCTGGCTACAGTACTGCACTAATTCAGTTGGTTCAGTTTTGATCCCCTTTCTACTTATTTTGACAGTCTTTTTAATACGTTCTTTATGTAACAATAACTCAACCTATAGTGCATTTTTATAATTCCTTGGTACATACACTTTTAAGTCCATTACATTTAAAACACTCGCAATAGCAGCTTAGAAATATGCACCTGATTTTAAAAAATATTTATTTTTTGGCTGGGGAGTTGGTCACCAAAATTTATCATTAGTAAAATGTCAGCACATGGAAAACTGGCAATACTTCCATCCTGCTCTTCATAGGTAGCTGGAAGACTTGTGCTCTCTTACTCTTTATGTTCAAGGAAGTTTTTTTTATTTTAATAATTTTTTTATAAGAAACAACAATGCTTTGCAGCAGTGCATTGTAGCCACAATCGCACAATATATTTTCTTAAAAAATACCAGCAGTTCCTCATGCAATATATTCTGTGTTTATAAAAACTAGTTTTTAAGAAGAATCTTTTGTTTGCCTACGAAATCATGTTTAAACCTGGATTATGTCATTATTTTAGTCATGTTGTAATATAAATTGTTCTTAAATGCTGTCTTGTGCTTTTTGACTTAAAATGAGTGTGATTAGTCAAAGGGAAAGGTTTTACCTGGGAAGGGCTAGCAGCATTTTATTTGGGTACATTCTCAATTTAGAGAGAGAGTTTGATGTTCTTAAAGTAGTCACTTTGCCAGCTTAAAAAAATCCCTGCCTGTAGTTGTTGAAGTTAATGCTAATATTGTGTATGATCTTAAATCTAAATGTTCAGCTTACCCCGTGTGGTATAGGTGATATTTCAAGCAGATTGTAAAACATCTTGCATTGTTAGCAAAGTTTTATCTAGTACATCATTGAGTTGCTCAATACTTCGATGTTTTGGTTTTATGCACCTTGTTGCTATTAACATCCGTATATTTTCATGTAGATTTCAATAACTTGAATATATTTAGAAGCCTTTTTATTTAGAAATATATAGTTGTCACAAACATCTTATTTTCCTATATGTACTGTACAAAACCTTCACTCACTCATTCTTTCGCTCTTCGTGGTTGGATCTAACACTAACTGTATTGTTTTCTTACATCAATAAACTATATGTGGACCAGGCCCCCTTGGGGAGTGCGTTATCTGAGAAAAATGAGATAATTTATATTTTTGTTAGTGGTTATTGTTCATCCGTGTTCCCTTTTTAACTTAGAGTTGATTGGAAATCACTGCTTCCTTATTTTGATCATAACATCTCCGAATTAATTATTTGAGCCTATTCAGTACTAAATCCTCCTGGACAGTGTTGTACTACCGCCGGCCAAAGATGTTAAATTTTTTTAATCTGTTATCACACCAGCTAGCAAACTTGAAAGTGAGAAGACAGCGTATTTGTGTTACTGCAAAGTGGAAAGATTTTTCCTTAAGAGCAGTTTAAAGGCTTGTCTCTGGAAGCATTATCAAGGTAACACTGGAAAGCAGGAAAAAGTAAAATTCACAAGAGTGATGAATTCAAGATTTTAAAATTGCAATGAGAAATGAAGCTGGTACTCTACGATAAAGAAAGGTTGTTCTACATTCTTGTGCTGTTGACTCAGTAACTTTGACTAGGTGGCTTATTTTCCTGTCATAAAACATACTACTGATACAACCTTGTAATGTGTAAATAGGGTCAAGATATTCTGTGCATTCATCAAACTATTTTAAGAAACTTAGCTCAGTGTAAGAAATGAAATGTGGAATGTCACAATTGATTTTGGTTTTATGTTGGAAACTTGAGTTCCACTGAACTCAAGGTCCTTCGGAGTACTTTGAAATCAATATAATGGTGTATAAGCTTAATCTGTTTTTAAAATTACTGTTACAGTTTTACTGAAGCAAGAGCACTTTTCACACTGATGCAGCTGTGCTAGTGAAACTAAATGGAGACCACTAGCTGCCAACTTAGAAAGGCACTGGCAGCAGAATATGGTCGCATGCTTCTTAATTCGGGTAGAAGTTGCATAGAGAGAGGAAAGCACTAAGCCTGGAGTTCCAGATTCAGTGCAGAGAACATTTTGAATATACACACCTAATACTGAATATTCAAGACTTGTGGTCAAACATTTAAGTGTGCAAAGCTTAGAGTTCATTGCATAAAAGCAACAGAGCTGGTGCATACCTGCTGTGTGAGGTCTCTCGGACGGCACGCTTCCCACGGCATCACTCTCACTAGCAGCAGTAGAGGCTTAAATAGTGAAGTTAAAGGCTTAGGAGAAGCATCAGTCGGCAGGGGCAACCCTTGTGCTTAGTTCTGCATGGACTGATGTTTCTGTGAGACATGAAGAAAAGGCTTGGAGGTATGAGAAGTACAAGCAGGTTCTGCTTTTTTACTTCTCTGGCAGGCTTTGAGCTGGCCTGGTGGGTTACCCCTTCTCATCTCCTTCACACCATCCTATGTGGTGGAACTAGTCCTGTTACTCAGACCTTACTTTGGAGGAACCTGACCTACCTGGATCTGTCAGTTCCTCTTTAAACTACTTTAAGAGGGCAGTGAATTATCTGAGAAAAATCAGTATTAAATAAAAGGAGGAAAACGTAAGTGACCCACGTGATCTATGGTTATGAGCCAGCAGGAATCATCTCTGGTCTTAAGGACAGCAGCGCTGGGTTTAGGTGAGCACTCTTTCATCTAAGTCTTCCCCACTCATACAGAGTTCCAGTCCTACTATTGAGGCACAGCACTTTGTTTACGTGCTTGTAGAAGGGAGTGAAATAAGTGATTCTTGGTGGGAATGAACTGCAGCATGCATAGTGGTTTGCGCTCTGAGTTATTTTAAAAAAAAAAAAAAAAAGCCTCAGCCTGAAAACTTTTAAATTACACAGATCTTTCAAGTGTTCCCTTTCTTCCCCTAACTCTGGCCCACATCTAATTTTTTTTTTCCTTAGAATTTTGGACTCCACAGCCTCATGCTAAACATCCTTTGGAAGAAAAGCTTTTAGCATACGTTTGTTTCCAGGGGTTTTCTTAGTAACTTTGAGCAAGTTCTTGGACTTGCTACCTTTTAAAATGTTGAGGCACTATTTTAGAGCACTTACTCTTCACCAGTATTATAGAAACTGCAGCTGGATGCAGTACTTGCTACTGCATATGAAACATGCTAGATTGTTCTTCTCATTTTGTGTAAATGGTCAAGTTGGCTTTCAGCAGCTGCAGCAACAGTCAAACGATGCCTCCTTCATGGCATATCACACTTCTTTTGCATGTGGATTCTAATTCATGTTTTTATCAACAACATATGGCTGTGTTAAAAGGTGAAGGACTTTAACCATTACCTACAATAATGCTTTTCATTCATTTACCTGGAAGTATTCCTAAAGTAGTCCTAATTAACTACAGCTGTAGCTCCTAAGAAGTTGCAGAAGTCTGCTGTCCAGCAGCTCAGGTGTAATACACTGAGTTAATGGAGCCTGGAATCCAAAGTGCATACTTCCTACCACCCTTTCTGCCATGAGGGAAGATAGGCTTGGACTGTATATTGACCTTGAAAAACCTTCGGGTATAATAAAAACATTTTACTATTAACAGTTTCCGTTGCTGTTTTGCACACAAATTCCCTGACAGTAATTATGAATTACTTTAAAGAAGCAGATGCCAGAAAGAACAATTAAAACTCTACAGGCTTGCAATGAAATAAAGGTGTAGGAATCCATTATTACAGGTTTAATAACTGCATATTTAGTGGTAATTTCTCATTATTTAAGCAGCTTTTTAAGCAGATAAACAAGGGTAGCTGAAGCCAGAAATGTGGCCTGTTCCACTAGAGTCTGCTGGCAGGCTTTCTCTGTTGTTACACTGATGAATTAATCATCCCCTTTGATGAATCTGGGAGGCAGGAGCACCCTCCCACTGTGAAGCAGGCACTAGAGCACAGGCCTGAGGTCAATCATCTGTTCTCCGTCCCCTCCGATTAGCTGCTACCGGACAGCACGCACAACTCACCCAAATGTCACTGCACTTATGCAGATTATCCAAACTGTAATTATCCAGCATGAAAATAAACATTTTACAGGCCAGGAGTACTTTGTAGGAAGGCCAGTATTGTCATAGGAACTCATGAGTTGCATAGCCAGCTTCCATGTAAAACACCGTTAGCAATCAGGCACTTGACTACCTGGAAAGCTCTGTTCTCAAGAACTGTGATTTTGATCCAAATTCTAAAAATGAATTGTCATTTTCCTTCTGCTTCCCTGCTTACCTTGAGCAAAGCTTGCCAAGTTACCAAAAAGTTAAAGAGTTTGCTACTGGATTTATACAGTATGGTAGATTTTGTGAATAACTGAAGTATTCTCTCATGAAAAAAGTGGTATATTTTAATGGAATTCTTTTCTGGAACCAAGTACAACCGATTGCAATTGTATTTCTCTTGAAACATTTTGACATACTTGTGATTGTACTTCTTTTTGATTGTGTAACAGTACAAAATTCAATAAAAGAGAGGGTTTGTTTCTAACTTGTGACATCTGTGATCTTTCTGTTCCTCAATTATTCCAGTTCTGAAAGATGGACGTGGCAAAAACACCTCAAGAAGGGAACAAACACTACACAGCACAACTAAAACTTGCATGTTTGAGGTGTGACCTACCTGCTACTGAAGTCAACACAAACTTTGACACTACACATACACGTGCTCTGTTATCCAGAAGCATTTATAAATTGTCTTTGCCCTTAGAGCCAAATACTATTCACCTTAGTCACTGTGGTTATCCCACCTAAATTAAGTGGACTACACCCATGAACAGAAGAGGTTAAGCGTACAATGCAACAAGGCAAACACCAGGGATTGTGTGGGAAGCTGCAGAGAGCAGACAGCACCGAGTATGGAGCCAGTGGGACAGAAATTTTAAAAGATACCTCTGAATAATCAAGGACACCCCTAGTAACAGCACAGATGCAATTTCAAATCCAAGATGATTTTTATAGGTGATGCCAGTTGCTCTCAACACGTGCACGTAACCTGACAAGATCTTGGGATGCTTACTGCCTTGTTAAATGACCGCTGCTTCCTATTGCACGGATTAAAAATCCATTGCAATGTTTCTGTTTTGTTGGAAAGAAGCCTGGAAGCAGAAGGAATCCACAAATACTGTCACAGTGGAGCATGATCCTCTTTTTTTAGTATTGGTGATATTTTTGCACGTTTTGTTAAATAATATTAAAACTTCCATACATCTGTGATTTGTTCATGAAAACATGATTTATTTTCATGTTTTCAATTTGACAGTGTTCTGATCACATAAGATAATCAAAAATAAATGAGCAGCCTTGTGCCATGTGCAACCCGAGAAGGCTGTTATTTATAGCCATGTCTGCAGGATAAGTGGCTTCTTAACTTTCATCTTACAAGTAGGAATTAATGGGACAAACAGGACTTGATACAGCTTCTAAACAAAAGGGTGTGAAGAAGATACGGTAACGAGCACGCTGTTCCTTGGAATGCAGTCTATTGTCAATTAAAATATACTAATGGAGAATCTGAAGGAGCACTGAATGAAAACAGTTCATCAAGAAACGTGGAGGATTGACTACCCTAAAAAAACAACACTGCTTCATTGTAAAAGCCGCAGAATGAGAATCCTGCAAGAAGACCCTGTTGCTTTTTTCTCCACCTCTGCATTTTCATTCCTTACACTGTAGCCAAGCTTTCTGCAAGGAGAGATTTATCACATCAACACACAGCAGCCTCCTCCTCGCTCCATCCTCTTACAGAGCTGAGGGTCACGATTGTGCAGCCCCATCTGCCTTGGAGAAAAACCAGTCTACCTTGTGTTTCTTCAGACAGCATCCCTGAGAAATTGGAGCACTCACTGCACACTCAACATTTGGAAAATACACTTTAGCTTTATGAACTGCACTGCTCCAGTGCCAAGCTGTGCTCCTTTTCAACGAAGGGATAACCCTGTAATGAGGCAGAGCAAGGCTTGGCCTCTAATGAGGAACTTGCTTCATGGTGTGCCAGTTGTTACCCGACCTGTGCTTCGAATCCCTAAAGCCATGAGGGAGTGCTATGTATGGGGTTGGAGGTACACTATAACTGTCCTCCCAACAGCAGTGCAATCTGCAAAGGCAGGGTCACAGCGGGATGAACAGGTTCACTGTTGGTGAACATCAAGGCTGTCCGCTGCCCTGTGTCTCTAAGCATTATGTAAACAAAATGTATTTCCACAAACAAACTAAAAACCCCAACCCCCAAATGCAGCTCCCTGGGTCACACGCAGCAGCTCCAGTGCTTCCCTTCCTGTAACAGATGGAAGTGGCAATCAGTGGCACTTCCAAACAGCAGCTGCTGGGCTGGGGGGCATTAACTTCCAGCCCATCTCCAGAGGTTGGAGTCCAGCAGTCTTTTAGGAAACGTGCAGAGATGTTTTGCACCCGGAGCACCGTGGAAGCGACTGCTGCAGCACAGGGTTCACTTGGGACGGGTCCGTGGGGCTAGGGTGGGTGGGCTGGGAGAACACCACAGGAGCGGAGCGCTTAAGAGGAGCGGAGGATTGCGAACTCACTGTGCAGGTCACCATTATTAAGAGCGGAACTCAGGTGGACCCGTCCGGCTGACAGCCGCCTGCAGGCACTGCGTGCAGACCCCTGCCGCAACCCCTCCCTTCTGCCGGGACCCCTCAGCACGGGGGGATCCCCTGTGGGCTCGCAGCCCCCACACAGGATCCCTACGGTGCCCCCCGCTCCCCAAACCCTCCCCGGAGCCGCCGAAAGGCTCCGGACCACCGCCCCGAGGCGCCCACCCTCTCCTCGCAGCACACACCTGGGCTCCGGTCGCTCTCCGCCGCCTCCGCGCCCGCCCGCGCCTACGTGCGCCGGGGAGCGAGGGGCCGGAGAGCCGCCCGAGGCCGCGCCCACCCCCCTACGTGCGGCTCCGCAGCCTCGGCCCCCCGCTCCCCGCCCGCCTACGTGTGGCTGTGCATGCGGGGAGCGGGCACAGAGCTCAGCCCCGCCGCCCTCCTCCTGGAGAGACCCTGAGGCTACGCCGTGCGCGGGCGCGGAGCTGCGCAGCCGCACTGAGGAGTGGCCCTGTCATGGCGGCGGCGGCGGTGGGACGGAGGCGGAGGAGGAGACCGAGGTCGAAAGCCGAGGCCCTGAGCGCGGTGCCTGGGCTGCAGGCAGACTGCGAGGAGCTGCTCGGCGCCTTCCTGGAGGCCGACACCGTCCGCTTCGAGCGGTTCGCTGAGCTGTGGCGGGAGCGCCGTTTCCACACCATTTTTCAGTGAGTGAGCGGCCCCTGGGCAGCGCCCCGGGAGCTGAGCGCGGTCCGGGGGGGGCTCGTGTGCGCGGTGCGAGGAGAGCAGCGGGGATCGGAGTAACGGTCATTGGTGCCGTTTGGTTGTGTGTTAACAGTGCGCGTGGTTTGGTGCTGGTCTGTGGGGGGCGTGGTGCGGTCCCTGTGCCATTAACCGGTACCAGAGCCTTAAAGAGAAAGCCCGGTTAGAATTATACATAAATTTCAATCCCCAGGGCAGAAATTTCTGTGGTGATTCATCAGTCACCCGGAGGAGAGCCAGGCAGTCTCTGTGTACTGCTGAGAAGAAGATGCAGTTCAGCACCAGGCACTGTCACGTCAAACAGTGGCATTTTCATTCTTTAAAACATACATTTGTGGTCCTGTGATGTGCATTTTCTGCTTGGAATCCCACCTGAGGGTTTTCTGAGAGAACATCCAGATGCTGGTTTCCTTAGCAGAGCGTTCCTGCCCGGAATCAGTGCATCTCCCATCCAGTTCTCCATTAAGAGTTATGGCCATGAGTAAGCCTTCACGTCATCCTCCACTGCTATTTCTCAATGTGGATTTTGGAAAACTGTACTTTGCTTTATGGCTTACATGTGCCCTGACATGCTGTTGTTAGTCCTGTAAGTCTGTGCTAGGGTGCCTTCTTGCCTTCAGTGCTCTCGGGTGTAGAATTTGGGCTTTGGGTGGTCCTTTGTGGAATCAGAAGTTGGACTCCATGATCCCTGTGGGTCCCTTCCAACTCAGGGTGTTTTGTGTGATGTAAGGCGTCCCCATTTTCACTTCAGATCCCATTTACTGCAAGGAGTTACACAGCACTGTGTAGGAACATAGGGCCTGCCCGTCTGTGAGTGGCCAGGGCCCTTCCCGGAGCCCTGTGGTGATGTTTTAAAGTACTTCCAGCTTGCTTCTGCATGATGGATTTTGTAAAGCCTGCGTTTTTGCATCCGCTTGCTTTAATGAACTTCCATTTTGTTTACTTCAGTGGTAGAATGAGAGCTCTGGAGAGGAACCAGATCACAAAGACTACTCTGGAACTGGCACAGCAGTACTTCTTCCCCCCGTATACTTTCCAGATCAGAGTTGGTGCTCTGTACCTTTTGTATGGGCTCTACAACGCACAGCTTTGCCAGCCAAAACAAAAGGTAATGTTCCTGAGCTTCCTTCTTGGGAGGTACCAGGCCTAAGATGCTTTGTGTACCTCTGTCTGTTTTGTCATCAGAAGCAGGTAAGGATATTTCACTTTCAGTTTTTTAGAACCAAATGATCTTTTTGGAAAAGGTAACCTTTCTGACACTTTTGGGATTAAGAAGCTACTAAAATAGTGTTTAAACCTCCTAAATTGTATCCATGTTCTCAGAAATCGTGTTTGCGGGATTGAAGAAATGAAGAAGACTAGCTTTCACAATGGGAACTTGGAACGTTCTCATCAAATGTGGGGAGAACTCCGTTACAGCCTCCTTAGAATTTCAGCACAATGAAGACTGGTTTAATTATTTCCAATTCCCATTAACTAGAAGTGGGATTTGTAAATAGGTTGAAAGTTTGAAGGCCTGGACGACGTGTCTCTTTCCTGTCTTTAGGAGAGGAGATCAGTATAGAAAGGAGTTGGAAAAAATCAGTGCAAGTGGTTTATACATAAACTGTTGCGTATGTTGTGTGTCTATCCACAACTGAGCCAAAATTCTTTACGCAGGAAACTGAAAGTATTCTACAATGATACCCATACATCTCATATCACATTATAGTAAGGTCCTTTCTGTAGCTCTGTGGTTCTGTGACATGTTGCACCCTCAACATCCAATGATTGTGCATTGTATAATACAGTCACAGTAGTCAGCTGAATTTGTGTTTATTCATTGAAATATGCAGGGCTGTGTAACAATACACAACTGATTTGTTGCAGATCAGAATTGCGCTCAAGGACTGGCCTGAAGTCCAGAGATTTCAAAATGATCTGATAGATTCCCAGCATTATGATGCAGCATACATCTTCAGAACACTGCGACTTGCCAGAGCATTCCATTTCACAGCAATGCCACAGCTAGTGAGTTACTACGTTAATGACTTGCAACTTTTAATAAAATATCTTCAGCTTTCAATGGTTGACAGTTCAACAGCACTGATGTGTTTTGTTGAGCTTTGATGTTGTGTTGAGATGCACTATGTCTTGCTTTATGTAACTGGGTAT
Source organism: Penelope pileata (assembly GCA_013396635.1). Taxonomy (NCBI): domain Eukaryota; kingdom Metazoa; phylum Chordata; class Aves; order Galliformes; family Cracidae; genus Penelope; species Penelope pileata. The sequence continues at coordinate 156,744 of WBMW01005641.1, read as the reverse complement.
GTAACATAATCTTAGAGGATGTTTGAATGTAACATGCTTCTCACTTGAAATTTTTTTTTCAGTCTCTAATGTTCTTATTAGATTTGAGATGTCTTATGATTTGTGAAAATGTTGAACTCTTTGAGTTTTGGTGTTGGATTAAATTCTTGACTAGGGACTAATTTTCAGAAAGTGCTAACAGCACCTGACAATAAAGATGCATGCTGTTGTTGATGAGAGAGATGGCTTTGTGCCTCTCAGCATCTCTTGATCGTTGCATATGCAGTACACATTGTCAAGAGGAAGTGTGGTTTAAGCTGAGTATTTAAGTTACAAAACCTTGTCCCCTGCTTTAGCTAAACTACAGAACTAAGAAGAAGACTCTGGAAAATGAGTGTAAAGAAGAATTTAAGGACCCAAGTAACAGAGTAAACAGCCTCATCACTAATGATGTGTTGGAGGTACAGTATGGTTTAACCACTGTTTTGGTTTTTTGTTACTCAGGAGCTGTAACTTCTCTAATTAGTCCAAGATAGTCCTTTGTAAGTCTTCTTGTGGAATGCAGACTAAAGTAATAAATAGTCTGTGTTAGCAATTTTTCTGAATATTCAGACACAATATTTATTTTGGAAGAACTGTAGTACCTGTTGGTACATGTACCATACACTGCACTGTTTTGTGGCTTTGCCTCAATAAGGTGTAAATGGTAAAGGACAAAATGATCACTGTCACTTAGGCAAAGAAAAATGGAAAATGATGGGTTAGGGAAAGCAGATTTGTTTTGATATGTCTGCAGGTTGCAGCTGGAGGCTAGGTACTTGTAATAAAAATTTAACCATCTGCAGGACTGTAGCTTTCTCTACCCTTTTTTTTTCTCCTTTAAAACTTGCTTTTCTTTAATAGATACAATGTTTCTGTTCAAAAGAAAACAAACAAAAAAGTAATTCAATCAGGCTTTAGCTTGTGTTGGACATTATGGCTCTGTAGTAGATTCTTACTTAGTTCTTTTTGCTGTTAGCAAGTATGTATCATCAATAAGGTTGACTACAGTGGTAGAAAATTCAGTAATCTGTGAAATGACAGTCTGAGATGACTGTAAAATGGTTCCTCCAAAGAGGTGAAAGCAGACTACCATATCAGAGTGAAACCTCTGCAAGAGCTGATCCCCAGTGTTGCTGAGACTTCCTTCTGAGTTCAAACAACAAAAGATACTCTTTCTTCTTTTGCTTGTTTGATGAATGGATGAGAAAGTGCGAAGTAATATTATTGCTAGGCTTCCTGAACCTGATATAAACAATCTAGAGTAGATTATATAATCTTGGTTTTGTTCCGTGAGAACTACTATTGCTTTACTGCTGTAATATTATTCCTGAACAGTGTCTTTTTTTTTTTTTTTTAGGAACTCATGAATATTCATGAGCACTATCAGAAAATGAAGTGTGCCATATCAGCTGACAAATCCCAGCCTGACAAGGCCCTGAGCTTGATAAAAGATGAATTTGTAGTTTCTCTTAAAGACATAGCTGTGGAACATCAGGAGTGGCAGCAAGAAAGAATGGTAGGTAACACCAACCATTATGCTGTGGCAATTTAACAGATAATGTAATGTGTAAAAACTGGCGTAGAGTGATGACCTGTGAGCATACTTTGTGAATCTCAGGCTTAAGTAGAAGGAACTGGAACGCTGAAGACATAAAATGAGTTAAAACCTAAGCAGAGTTATGGTGTGGGAGAAAGGACAGTGACTTGTATGTGATGCTGCCTGTGTGATAACATAAATGATTGCTTAAAGGCAATCACAAAAGTGATTTGAGGATGGTGTGAGAATGACTGTGTGAAATACCTCTTGTAGCAGCTTGGGGTCAAGGAAAGGCTGTAGTGTTAAGATTGAAGAAAATGGGCCTATGTGGTTACTTAAACATTTGTTTTCTGTTTCACAATTCTTGCATTTTTTAACTGCTTTGTGAATGATCAATGTGTAAAAATATTTTCTTTTGTATTTCTTCAGAAATTATTACTGAATGCTAAAGAAACTGGTGAAATGCCAAAACAAAAGGAAGAAGAAACTTCAGTAAAATCAGAAGTAAGAAAAATGAATTTGTTTGTTACATTGCACAGGCAAAATCTGTTAGTTTCTTAACGTCAGATCACAGGCTAAGTGGTGCATGTCAGGGCTTGATGGTGTCAAAGTAAGTTCCAGGACTAGCTAGTGAGGTTGGAATTTTTATTTTAAATGGCATTGTTTTCTGTTAAGCCTTGAGCATTTGCAGCTGTGATGGTTTCTGGATGCTTATAATAAAAAAGATATGGCCTCTTTCAGGCAGGGAGGGGAAAGAGCTGTATTTTCTTGGCCAAACTCCTCTGTGATTTCTCCTAGAGTTTCAACTAAATGCCGTATCCGCTTTTGATGCTACAAAATTCTCTTATTTACCTGCTTGTTTCAACCTTGAATTTGACTAAGATGTGAAGTTTCATATTTTATTTTCCCTTCCTGGGTTGTGTAACTGAAGGCAACCAAAATTATGCTCTGCATTCTTAATGGAATTTGAACTTTTTAATTTAAGAAACGATTTGTCACCATTAACTACAGAATTACTGCTACAGTGAAATATTGCTTAAGCCTGGTTTAGGATTTCAATATTACTGTGTTAGAATGTGAAAACTTCATGACTGATCTTTTAATTTCTTTGCAGGGTTCTGAAAGAGCAAGTGCATTAGCTAGAATCAAATACAAGTCTTATTCTGCAGTTGTTGAGGTAGGTATAAAATTTGATGATAGGGATGTATTTATTTTTCAATAATAGTTTTAAGTACCAATTTAATGTAAACAATCAGAAAGGAAGGAGTTAAAATTACACTCTGTAATTCAGCTTTTGAATGTTCTAGTTTCCATATCTAACACATGGGGAAAATGTGAAGTTCTCATTATTCTTGTTAGATTTATGGAAACAATGCAAGTGTGACCTGTGCCTGGGGGATTTTCATGTGCAAGGTATCTTTTAATGTCTGTGTTCTCTTTTTTTTTTTTTTTTTTTAAGTAGATGGAATTTTAAGTAAATGGAATTTAAAAAAACCCTTGAGTTTAATTGTTCCTTGAGGCTTAGATGTTCGAAGCTGTGAAGATCCTTGCGAAAATGGAACTTGGGGTTTTAAAGTCAATTGGCAATTTTTATAAATGTTCTTTCTATAAGTTCTACTCTAAAAATATTGTCAAATAATCTTTTTTTATGACAGACCTATGATAAACATTACCTCATTCCTTGTCTATTTAAATTGCTTATTGGAGAATTCATTATTAAATGAAACAGAGCTCTGGAATGTACAGCAGTTCAGACCTATGAATATGTGATGATATTATTTTCTAGGGGCCTGAGGAAAATAGGATAGTAAATAAGCTTTATGATAGAGCAGTTTTTGAAAATGTTTCTTTTGCTTGCACACAGTGCTGTGCAACATGGTGTAGGTTGATGCCTACAGAGAGTGATTTGAGAATAAATGAATGTTTCATTACCTGAGTTTTAAACAATACACCCATTAAATCACAGAATCAGTTTAACCTTGTGCTGTTTAAACTGAAAAACAGGAACTAGTGGGAATCTTCCCTTCTTCTCTTATTCCCTTCTCCACCTTAATGTGTGAGAAAGTTGATGCTTTTGGTCATTGCTGACACGTGAAGTACTAGGTGATGTGCAGTAATGGGTGGCTGTCACAGGTATTTTTTTTATCATTTATACATATATTTACCTTCTAGGCCTCCAGATCCAGAAGACATCGTCAAGTAAAATTAGAATCTACTGAATCGGATCATGGGAAATCTCCAAGACAAAGTAAAAAGAACAGTAGGAGACCACAGCCAGCAGAGAAAAGAGGTTCTCTGGAAATCAAAGGTATTTTTCTGTTACGTTTGTGGATCTTGAGAAACTGGATTGGCGCAGTTCTTTGCACTCACTTTCCATGTATTCGCACATCTCTGCTTGTGCATATTTTTGCTTTTTTTTCCATCTTCAAAGACTTCATTTTGATCTGTCTCCCAGTTCTGAAAAGATGGGAAATGGCTTTTGTCTTCTGAAGGAAGTCTGCTTTCTGATATCCAACTTTTAAACTGATAAAAGTTGCTCAGCCTTTTAAGTCTTTCGTTTGACCGACTATTTATTAAAGGTTAAATAAAATTAGGTATTGAAGTAGTTTGGAATAAAGTCTATTTTTGAAGTCAGTTATGTCATTTCAAAGTTCCGAAGTCTGTCTTCTGATGTACTTAGCTTCTGCTAGAAAAGAGCTATTGAGAAAATTCAGCCCTCTTTGGAGGTGGGCATTAGGCAACATTGCCTTTGCTTCACTTCAGAACAGCAGATGTAGTGTAGAGAGGAATTTTGAATAATCTCTAAACTGAGTTGGTGATTAGTGTGCTTTAAGCTTGTGTTGTTAGTTACTTGTTATTGAGGATTTCTCTAGTGAGCCATATGAAGGTACTGTGAAACACAGGTGTTTCTCCAAAGCTGATATTTTCTCTTAAAAATCCATCTGCAGGTGAGATGCGATCAGTAAAGGAAACTGTTCCTCACCATATTGGGATGCCTGTAATCACGGAAGAAGGTAACTCAGATGTAGAAGGTATGACTGAAATTCTAACAAACTATAGACTTGTTTTTTTAATTGATCTATACTATGCTGTATTTTTTTAAAAACTAAAACTGATATCTTGGACGATGCTTTGCTTTCTTGCAAAACTAGGTGAGTTTTCAGCCTGTAAATTGTTGCATCAAAACTGTAAGCTTTGCTCTGAGGTTTTGTTGCAAGTGTCCGTGATAGCAAAATCCTGGAGTTGTGGTTTTTGTACATAAACTCAGAACTGCCAGTGGAAATTGTTCTTAAGACTGATGGATCTTGCTTACATGAAGGAAGGCAGGCTTGAGAGCTAGACCAGAGATACTTGTTCTTAGCCAGAAATAATAGAATTTGATTACTTAAAGGGGAACAAAGGATTAAGTCCAACACCTGTAAAGGTCTAGTGGCATAGATGAGTGTGAGGAATACCTATTTTGGAGTTAACTTACTATCAAAAACGGCATGTAACAGAAGGTTATTTCCTATGAAAGAATAATAACTATCAAAATGTGTTCATAGTGAGGTAGTACATCCTCTGATCACTTGAGTTAGCTGTAGATGACTTGTATTCTTTCTACTTTTAGATGGTCGGGTTGAAAGCACAGTGGTGTATTTAATATTGTACACGATTTTGTTTACTCCTCCTTCAAGTTGTAGTCGAAATGTTTTGCCTCAAAACCAGTGGCATTCTTCAGTTCTTTGAATAGCTTTGCCAGTAAGTTTTGAAGCATTAAAAAATACCCATAAGCAATCTTGCTTAATCTTGTGAGTATTCTACGTGTCAAAGTCACAATGAAATATTAAAGAAGTTCATGAAAAGCAGAAAGCTCTCAAAGTTGAATTAGTTTGAAAATACAATACTTTGTTAATCAATGGAATTTTATTTAATATTTTGAATGATAATGTATGCCATATAATCTAGAAAGATTTTTTTTTTTCATATTTAAAGTCATGCAGAGAGGGATTAGGAGGGAATCTCAGGAGCTCATCTAATTCATTTCCTTTTTCTGGGCAGAATTAATTCTACTTAATCATTCCCAGGAGGGAAGATAGATTGAAAAGCTTGTCAGAAAAATCTCTTTATTTCCTTTCAGAAGTATCGCTCCCCAAGAGGAGAAGAAGATGTTTGAGGATCCACTTGGAGAACGACTATGCCAATTGTAATGACAAATCATAAATGTCAGATGTAACATAAAGTGCTCGTTTGGATTCCTTTGGATGTACAACAGGAAATGGCTGGGACCAGAGCTACAGGTGACACTGGAATGCTGGTAGTGACTGGTGTACCTTAGCAGTCTCGTGGTACAGCACCTGGTGCCATTATTCACCAAGCAAATTATTCCTGTGGGAGATGAAGTTGCTATGCACTGTTTGAGATGGAAAGAGAAGATGGTTGCTGCTTGTATTTAGTTTGTGCACTGTGAATTATCGCTCGGAACTCATGTTGACTTGCAATGACTTTTTAGCTGAGATTCTTAAAACAACAGCTCACAAAATACTTGCCTATATGAGAGGTGTTTTATCTGTGAACATAAAATTAAGCTTATTGACTGTTTTAAAATTAATACAATAAATTATTTTTCACAGTTTATTTGCTATGTCTTACAGCATGCAGCTTCAGCAATATTTATCACCAATCCCACAGGTGTGAGAAATGAACTTGATAAATCCTTCATTGTATTCAGTTTCCAGCAGGTCTGGTTTTGCTGTTTATTTGAATGAGGAAATACAGTGTGTGTTTATTCATTTTGCAGGTGACACCAAGCCATACTAGGGTAGGACTAGAACTCAGAATGATCTTTATCAATTGGAGCAGTGATTGGAAGAACTAGGAGTGGAAATAAACGTGAAGTTTAGTACTAAGAACAGGTACGGGATAGGGGAACGATTGCTAGGCAACAGTACTGCAGAAAAAGCGAAAAGACTGAGAATCATCAGCTGGAGTATTTTCTGTAAACAACAACATGCACTAGAATTTGTGTCATCATTCAGCCCTATAAGGCCATGGACTTAAATACCCCCCACATGACCATGATAATTGAAGAAAAATGTGGATAATTATTTTCTTTGGTATTTTCTCCCATTGAACAGAGCTGCAAAAAATATGACCTGTTGAGAAAGGCCAAAGAAACTGAGGTGTCTTTTTCTATAAGAATAAATCCAAAATAGAAATATGAAAGATTTTCAATATAAAACAGCCTAAACTGAGTGAATTAGTGTGGTAGGTCTTTCAAAGCCCAATGGAATTGAAGTGCCTTTAGCTAGAAGAAGAGATTCTTAAGTGGAAATATAGAGGGTTTGAATATAAAAAGGGCATTAAATGCATTTGTTGGTAAGGAGGAATGGGCATAAATGACAAAGCTGTTGGACACTGGAAAAAATTAAGCACCAATGTTGCACTCAAACCCTTGGACAACAGGTAACTTATTGAAAAGCAAAAAATGTAACTGACTAAAGAATTGTATTCATTTAATAGTAATCAACATCAGTTTAGCAAAGCTAAAGGATCCTCTAAGCAGACATTTGAATGTGTGGTACGCCATGTTTACAACTGTAGTGTGGGTGGTGAAAAGCAGAATACACCTTGAAACACTTTCAGGTGATAGCAGTTTAAAAACAGCTTAAGTTGAAGGCATTTTCCAGTAGAATTTTTATTCTAATGGAGAAGTCAACAAGGTGTAGTCCAGTAAAGGTAAGTGCAAAAGGCTGCACTTGGAGGACAGATTAAATGCAAATACCGGCTAGGGAATGCTTGACTAAGCAGCTGTTTTCAATCTGGATGTTTTTGCATCTCTCAAACCAAAGGTGGATCACCAGTGTGGTGGTGATGGGAAAAATTACATGCGCTATGGATGACAGTGGCAATATGTACTGTGTACGGTTTGGGGAGTGTACATACATCATCTCTGGAAGAATCCTAGAAAAAAATCAGTCAACAAAAAATAAAACACTCTATGGGAATTTAGTGTGGTTTGAGAGTGAATGTAAGAGTCTTCATAGCTATGTAACGTTTATGCAAATGGAGGGTAGTTGTTCTTCCTGGTCACTGGAGTAGAGCCTTACAATTCACAGCGATACTAAGTTATAAAAATAGAGATTTTTTTCAGTTAAGAAACTAATTTGGCATTAAAACAAGCAGAGTCGCTTGTACTATAGGAATTCAAGATAACGTTGGAAAAATAGTTGTGGTTGTCGGAGGGAGACCTGATCCTGCTTTGGAGAAGAGGTGGATTATAGCACACGTTCAGGTTCTTTCTAGTTTTGTATATAATGGGACCCTCTGTGGATGGTTTATATTCTTTCATCACACGTGCATGTTAAGTTCTTGAAATGACATACCTACTTTATTGCTTATTTTCTGAAGTTCACTCAATTTCTAGAATTACACATTGATGTTTCCCAAAGCTCGCTGCATGCACCTTGAGCGAGGAGCTGGTTTCCTCACCCCTCATTCAGTTTTGTTCTCAAATCTGGGTACCAGGCTAAGCCTGGTGACTGAATGCTTCTGTCCTCCGTCCACACGCAGCCCAGCTCTTGGGCATGGGACTGTGACAAGTGGTTGAGAAACGTGCTGAAACTCCTCCTTGCCTGGGCTTGGGTCAGCCCGCTCTATGGTACATGGTGGATAGACTGCAAAAGAAATGTGGGCAAAGCCAGATCACCTTGCAGCATCTTGGGCTTTCTGTAACAGACCCCAGACTGCTTTCTCTTAAGTCATGGAAGTGTAAATGTGGATATGGAAAATCATAGGATCATTAACATTGGAAAAGATCTGGGAGATCATAAAGTCCGGCTGTGTGCTGCTGTGTCTCTGGGTTAGTTTTTGATATGGGACGTGTTACACATGGTACTGACAGGTCAGGAAGGTCCTGAGGGTCTTGTGTGTGCCAAGAGATGTTGGAACTGGGGCGGCTTTTTGGAAGACACCTGTGAAGAGTGGGTGAAGCTTTAATCCTCCCAAGAAGGAATTTTACAGCCAGTTTCATGCTGTACCATCTATACTGTGAACACATCACGCCGTGCACCCGGGGGCTGTGGGCAGTGGGGTGCAGCCTGGGTACAAAGCGCTGCTTTCCCTGCTTCAGCCNCGGGGCTGGGAGGGGTGTGTGGGGCAGCCGCTGCGGGGCGGGAGCGGGCTGGGGCTTCACCGAGGGTGGCTGCGGTTTGTGGGGCCTCCGCCCGGGGAGGGGCGGGCAGGTGGGCGCCCGGGAACGTGGGCTTGGGGGAGAGAAGGCGATTAACACCGCCTGCTTTAAAACAATTAACAAAGGGCAGGTGGTCCTGTAATGATGGGAGGCTTGGCTGTGTCTGCGTGCTTGCAAGGTGGGGCTCGGGGCTGATGGGTGTCTGAGCACAGCACAGCGCAGCGCTGGCGGTTTCAGGGTAATTCCTTCCGTTCTCCATCGATCCGGTCGTTCCCCGGTGCCATTGCTGCCTGGTTTCAGCCTGGGCTGCGGTCGGGCTCTGTCTGCAGGGCGGGCAGGTGCTGCTGTGCCTACAGTGAACACCCGGCTCCGTGCTGCTGCTGAGGTCCTGGGGAGCCCCCAGCTCTCTGCAGGAGCACAGGCATCGGGGCTTCACAGAGGTGGCTGCGTTGAGCTTCCTGTGTCTTTCCCCAGTTTGTGTGGGGGCACGCAGCCCTGGCAGCCTTTGAAGAATGTCAGGATGGCACGCAGTGGTTCACAAGCTCTTACTAACAAAAGCCTAGGCTTGAGTGTTTCATAAGGATTGGGTTAGTGGGAGTCTAATTTCCCTCTTCCTTTTGTCATGCAGTGATGCTCGCTTGCGTTTGCTGTTCCTCACTGGCTTTCAAGACCCTGTCCCAAAGGAAGGGTGACCTTGGGCAAGGCCCAGACTGACATGATGTGGACACGGCCTTTGGAGAACTGCTCTTGTAAATGTGAGTAGATTGAGCAAAGAGCTCAGCAAATGGAGCGAAACAATTACTGTACATGAGGTGTACATGCTACTGTACATGAAGTGCTGTACGTGAGCTCTTCCCAAGCTTGACAAACACCAGAGGAGGAGTTCATCATGCAGTATGATCTGTGGATTGATTGTTGCAATGTTGAAGTGTTATATTACGTTGGTTGTAAGTGTAAGAAGATAGCCTGGAGACACATTCATTGCTTTTTGCTTCAGCTACTGAAGCTTTGGTGGTGTGGATCATCATTTTCCAGCCTGTTTTTAGCTGAGCTTCGCTTTGGGAAGTTGCAAGCATTCGTGCTCCACTGGGTGCTGTTCCTTGTAGTTCCTGCTGTGCTTTGCTGTCCTGGGGCTGCCTCTGCCTCTCACTAGTGCTGCAGTGAGACCAAGCTAATAAACCCTGCTAAACTCATCTGACTTTGTCCAGAGCAGCTGGAGCATCTTGCAGTGCTTGCTGTTTTCTGCTTGTTTTGTGTGCCAGGTCAGACCTGGCAAAAGTTCCCTTTTTCCTCACCACTCTGTATCTCAGCCTTAGTCTTCCTGTCCTTTAGAGCTACGTGCTCTGGGGTGTGCTGCTTTCAAGGCTGCCCACGTGCTTTATGTTGGTTAGATTCCTTGGTGGTTTGCAATATCTAATCTTTGTAAGCACATCTAACAGTTAATTCCTGATCTGTTTGTCAGTAATTGCTGTGATTGAGAAATAATACCTTAATTACAAAAGACCTGAGGGGTGCTCAGTATTAGAACGAATAAAATTGCATTTCGTGGACTTGCTGAGATGGCTTACTTGTATTAAATTCCATTCCGATATAAGCTGGTTTTTACTCAAGTGGGCAAAGGTGTATCATTCTTTTGAGCTTTCTGTCATCTGGCAGATGCCAACCCTGCCTTTACTTGCGTGGAGCAGTGACACCGTGGGCAGAACACAAGATTTGTGTCAGCTTCTGTCCTTGCATCAGAGCTGTTCCTCAGAAAAAGGAATAATAGCCAGAGTGCCTCTTCCTCTGTGATTCTGAGCTGCCGGAAGAAGTGGAAATGATGACTTGAGGTGATCCAGAGAGATGTGTTTGAGCAGTCTGCTCTGATTTTTATTGTTAAATAATTCATTGTTCCTGCTGGCTGAGGGATCCAGGAGCAAAGCAAGTTTGGTCTCCAGAAGCTTTGGCTTCAAACCAATTTGAAATGAGTACAGCTTGGACACAGTTCAGGTCAGTGCTAGAGTGAGAAAATGCTGCAGATCTTCTGAATGCACTTCTAATGGTAATAAACGTGGTATCCTCACAGCAATAAGTGTGTATCAGGTGTTTTTAAATCAAAAATCTACCAAGAGAATATATCGAAAAGATGAGTTAAATAGACACACAGGTCACTCTTCGGAGCAATCTTTAATTACTAGAAAATAAATTAGTTTTAATTTGAAAGTTCATTTCATTGTAGGTGAGTTTTGTTTTTCCTGACTTAGGAACCTGTGATGTATAGGAAAACTGACAGTGTTGTGGGGATGTCTGTGTTTTTTGCTGCTGGGTCTGTGGCATTGGGGATTAACCACATTTCCCATCAGCAGCCCTGTTTGTTGCACGGATGAGTTGCTGGCTATATTCCATATATTCCACCTGAAGGCATCTTCACTCTGCTAAGGCTTTTAATTAAACAGTGTGTGCTCATGCATTTGAGTCCCTTGATGTACATGGATATAACAGGGCAGTGACATGCTGTTAATACTTATTGGTTCAGTAATAAGATTCCAGACAGAGTAACTGAATCCTGAGTGAGTTATTCTCCTTACCAAAGACTCTAGGAAGGGGATGTGGGTCTGGTATAACGTACTAGAGGAGGGCACTCTTGTTCTCCTGGCTTTTAAGATTTTTGTTAGCATGCTTAGAAAATACAGGCAAGACTGTTAGATGCTTCTTTAAAAATAATAGGTGAATAAACTGCTAACAACAGTTCAGAAACTGGTTGATTGGCTTGCCCCATCTGTCTGGATGGCGTGTAGGTGTGGGTCTTGAGGTTTTATGGTGACGTTAGGCATTAGCATGCCTGAAAGCACTGTCTGGGAAGATAGATACATACTGCAGCTCAGTGTTTCCCAGGTGTGGATAAAACTCCATGTTGTGGCAAGGTGGATCCCTCAGACCTGTGTTTCTTCAGGAGTTCAGCGCATTGTAGCAGAGTGAGCTCTGTCTTACGTAATGTGTGGTCCTGTTGTTGGACTGGGCAAGTGTTCACCCTGCCAGGACAGTCAGGTCCTGCTGTGGAAAGGTGGGAAACAAAGGGCTTAGCGTGGCCTCCTGCTCCTCCACCACCTGGGCAGCCTGGAGCTTGTGTGCTCCTCATGGTGCAGGAATGCTGGGTGAGAGGGCCTCCTGTCACTGGGCCCTGGCTCCAAGGCCTGAGCTACTCAGGGAAGAAGGAGCCTGGAGGAGTTCTGCTGAGAGGCTGTGGTGGTTGGGGTCCCTCACTGCAAGGCAGTGACTTACATCATGGGTTGTTGCCCTAGGAAATTACAGTCTCACTGACTTGCGTTGGAAGGGACCTTATAGCCCTCCCAGCCCCACCTCATGCTGTGGGCTGGGTGCCCCCCACCAGCTCAGGCTGCCCAGGGTCCATCCATGGCCTGGGGCACCTCCAGGAATGGGGCACCCATAGCTCTGGGCAGCTGTGCCTGGGCCTCACCGCCCTCTGAGTGAAGAATTTCTTCCTAACATTCAACTGAAATTTCCTCCTTTAGGCACACTTGGAGCCACCCCTGCACCTGTATGCCAGGCTGTAAGGTTGTGTGTAGCTATGGAGGGCTCTGCTGAGTCCTGCCCCACTGGGGTGTATGAGAAGCCTTCTGTTTAAAAATAGTAGGAGTTGTTAGACACTTTGATTTTCTTGTTACTTCCCTTGTTCCATTTTGACGTCATGTTGCTTAAATTCCTGCTAACAATGGACCTGCATCTTGTGGTGAAAGCAAATCGTGAAAGATGCCTGCTTCGTGCGAAATATTGATTGCAATTGTGTGTTCTGTTCTAAATACTCGAAACACAGTTAATTTCATAAAAAGCCCGAGTTTGTGCTTACACGCTGTCCCCATGAGAAAACATCCAAAGAGAAATACATACTCAGGCTTCAAAATGACTTGCAAAATAAATTGGAGAACATTTTAAATCCGTTTCCTTCCTGTTTTGATGAGCGTTGAAGTAGGGAGCATTCTCCAGGGAAGCTGCCTCCGAGGAGAGCTTGCTTTGGGCATTCTCATTCACGAAGGCATACAGCTCTGCTTGAGGAGAGGATGGGGAGGGAGCCAGCTGCGAGCTGGGATGCAGTGGCAGAGGTGTAGGCAGTGTTATTGCTCTGAGGAAAGGTGAGCTAAAGGGCCTGTGGGCCCTGGAGCCGGGCTTTTTAGAGATATTTTTAGAGGTTTGAAGACACAAGTGAGGTAACAAACCAAGCTTTTTCGGGCATGTAGGACACCTGAAATCAAACCTGGCCCCAGAGCCTTGCCGATAATGGCTGTAGCACTAATTTAGTATGCTTAGGTCATGGCAAAATGGGTCCTTCCAGTGCAGATGGGCCATTAAGGAGGAAGTCCTGCGAGCGTGGTGGTGGATCTGCGGATGCACTGGGCCCTGTGCTGGAAGCACTGCGGCAGCAGGAGGGCTGTGGGCTGTGTAAGAGGTTGTAAAATGAAGGTCTGTGGCTTGTCTTTGCTCTAACTAATGATGCCAGCTTTGCCCTGGGGACCCATCTGCAGCAGTCTGTAATGTTTATTGCGTGTTACTTTCTTGAAGTGTTCCTTTGGTTCCCATGCATGTGGAAAACAAGTGTGTACCATCTGGCCTGGTTAAGTCCTTGCAGGGGGCTGCTCAGCTGCAGAGCTGACTCTTACCAAAATAGGAGCAGTCCTAATTATCAGGGGAGGTTATCTAAAAACATCAGGCAGCTTTATTTTCAAAAGCAGCCTCTTACATGCCTCAGAGAGGTTGACGTCATAGTTGGTGGGGTTAAGCAGTCATTAAGGAGACCTTGTGCTCACTTCCCATTGTATGATCTATTGCTTATTGCTCTTGTGCACTGAGAAAGTTCCATCAATCATTCAGTGAGGGCTTACGACCAATCTGTCTAGGGGCTGGGAGGACACTAGCTCTAGGAGCTTGTTCTGTGAGCTGCTGGTTAGGCACACAGGCTCTGTGCTGACTGTTCTTCATGTCGTTTCAGGAGGTGGATTCTCTCGTAGAGGAGGATATAGATACTGGTTATAAGTATGTGCTGAACTTACTGGAGTGACTGTAAGCAAATCCAATTAGACATGTCTTAATCAGTTGTGGGTGTTACATTAATTGTGCTATCCAGAATGGACTTCTTCCTTTTTAGGTGTAAGATAGACTGTTTTGGTGGTGAAAGGTTAAATGAGACACTGAATTGAAAGTGCATGGATTGCAAAGAGCAATCCTACCATACTCCTTCAGTGAGGGAAGCATGGGGCTGAGCTGCACTGGAGAAGGGCAATGATGGGATAGGGCTGGTTTGTTTTGTTTCATGTGGTCCCTCTTCATCAACACGTGGAGCTGCATGAACGATTGCATAGGGAAGCTTCAACCTATCTGACCACCCTTTCTTTTCTGGGCCCTGCACAGAAGGCATGGCAGGGCTCGTGTCAGGGCTTCACTCCTTGTTCTGCTGCTGACTTCCCAAGGTGGTGTCATTAAGCTAGGCAGCAGTATGGTGTCTTTATGGCCCAGATGTACACGGTACTGAGTGCCTCCACCGAGTGGGGTTCAGCCATAATTGGCCTTCCCTGGCTGTAACAGGGTCTGAAAGCACCTGGGGCTTGGCAAGGTGGTGCTTATTTCTACAGCTGGCTGACATGTTTCTACGTTGCTAGTTATTTGTAAAAGTGTAGTTTTGTGGATACCCAGACTACCTAGTTTGGTCAAAAAATGAGTTTTGAGACACTTGAGCACTTCTTATGAAAATGTGGAAAATGGGAATGTGATTTACATCTCACAAATGTCTAGACAGCACATTCAGATAATGTATTGTATGCAAATTTATTAAAAAAAAAATCCATCAAACCTCTCCCAGCACCTCCTCCTGAAAACCAAATGCTTATGCAGGTGAAACAAAAATGTTTGGTAACTGAACCCAGTAATTTTCATACAGATCTATTCAGCCCTCTGTGGTATCTCAGTGAGATTGAAAGAAAAGAGCTTTCTAAAAGAGTTTATTGCTCCTTGGTGTGGTACTTTCTCTTTTCCTAACCATTAGCTCTTCAAGGGGATTCTGCAGATAGAGGGCATCTGCACACTGCTAATTCCGGTTGGTACTGCTGTTAATTTGATTAGGAGATAAGTATTTGAGCCACTTTAAAAAGGTGATAATCAGGATCTTGGGTTGTCACCTGCAGCAAACAATTTGCAGATTTTTCTGGTATTTAATTTTGCTCTGAGATAGACAAGGAAGCAAGACTTGCAGCAAAGATTAAATCTCAGCAGTGGCTAATGGAGGCCACGAGCCCTGCCAGCAAACACAGACTTGGGAGTGGGTGCTCTTTGAGCACCTGTTACTGTGAGTTCAAATGAGGTTGCAGTTCCTGATGCAGAGATCTCTGGAGCTTTGCACAGTCTGTGTTTTGCAAAGGTGTGGTGACCCTTCATTTCTAAGCATGATGAAGATGTCATACCTGCAGTGTCTATGTGGGCTGCAGATATGATATTGCTGCTTCCTTACCACCTGTGTCTCAAGGACCCCAAGTGCTTTGGTGTTTTGCAGTGAATTCCCTCTGCTGTCACGTGGTCAGCGTTGTGTTGGCTCTCTCCTGAGAGCTTGCAGCGAGCTGTTTGTGGTCTCTCCTGGCCGTTGGCATGAACTGAGGCTCGTGTGTGAAATCTTCAGATAGAAGAAGTGTGCTTTGCAGTGCAGAAGGAATTTAAACACTGATGCTTCTGGCCTGACAGGTGAAAGGGAGAGGGGTTTTTCCCAATGGGTTAAAAAGCCATCAATAACTGAGAGCCAGGGCAGTCATCAGTAGGAGGCTCTAGCTAGTCATGCTCCAGAAACACAAGTAGTAATGAAGGGCAGATAGTGAGTTTCCTTTTGGGAGAAGTATTGTAAGATGGTCTCTGAATTCCTGAGATCACAAACTGAAGAAAAGCATTGGAAGAAGTGTAGGGGAGGGAGATCAGGCACTGAGCTGAACAGAGACCTATGGAAAGAAAAATATAGTGCCTTCTGCCAGCCAGGATCTTCAGAGGAAGCAGGCTGAGTGTCCTGCCTCCAGGCTGGGCCCTGGCATCTTTTGATCTGGATGAAGGAAGAAAAAATTTCTTGGAGCTGGAGTAAAATATATGTGGTTACAAAGTGTGGTTTTCCATTATATCTTTACATGCATCTCCATGCCATGTAATTGTTTAATGTTCTTGTTGCAGTAAGTGGCACAATTCCCTTGGCTCAGCTTCTGAGAATTATGTTGGAGGACTCACAGTCACGATGCTTTGCATCCCCAAGGATAGAGCAAGCCTTAAAATTGGCAGGTGGGATTCTCTGGCAGCACAAAGGTGAAAAATCCCCACGCATTAGCAAAGCAACTGCTTGAATTGATCTGGGAGATGGTAGTGCAGGATTTCTCTTTGAGAGAGGTGTCTTTTGATGACAAGCCCTAGCTGAAATGTTTTTGGCATACATCAGAGCCGAAGAGTATCTGGACCTCAGGAGTTTTGAGTGAGTTTGAAAAAATTGAGTGGTTTTTTTTTTTTTTTTTTTTTTTTTAAATATCGTGGGTGTTTTACCTGTCTTTACCTGTGTTTTCTTTGGTAACTGGACAAAATGAGCCTAAAACTTTTTATCAGACAGTGGCAGAGGGGACTGGGACGCTGACTGTTCAAGGCTGGGTGTTTCTTCCTCTCTTTTGTTGGTTCTGAAGAGTTACTAGGTAACATTTTGTAACAAGAACTTTTGTTGACAGTTCTTAAGAAACTGCATTTTGAAGCCTATTTTGCAAAACATGCTATGGTTACACTAAGTGCTTAAAAACTTTGAGTCAACCCAGAAGAACAATGCGATCACCATAACACACACAGTGTTTAATGTGTGGGAGGTTTTTGTCCTCTTCCTTGTTTTGCAGCAGTTTAAATCCTCTGAATTTCTTTTCAGGGAAGCAGGTGAAAGGAAAGAAGGGATTTTGTTCGTTGCCACAAGGACTTGGAAGTCATTTGTTATAACAGCTGAGATTCTCTCCTCATCATCTCTCACATACCTCAGCACCAGCTAATATTGTTCAATGAAAGCTTGCATTTCAGCTGGTAAAGTTATGATAGTTGCATTCAAACAGTCCTTTGAACAAATGTACATGTTGCATGAAGCTAGGGTGTAGTTACAAGTTAGTTTAATTCCAGTTACAAAAAGGACTTCAGAAGTTCTGTGCCTCAGATCCTGCAATTGTACATTTCATGATACTGAAGTCAGAAGATAGCCTGGAAGCAAACTAAGATGTGTTCCTGTTGCCAAAACTTATGCTGTGTGCTGTGCATTGTAAGGCAACCCCTGAGGAGGGTTCTGACAGCCTGTCTGTGATGCTGTGTGTCAGGTGGCTCCACCTGCCTGGCTCCAAGAGCCACCTGCCAACATTTCCATGCAATGGAGAACACTATGGGGTGCACCTGATGTCATGGAGAGTCATACTGTGGGGCACTTTTTGGATGGGATAATACAGTGAATTCTCTGGGATCCCACTCCTCATTTAGAGGAGTCAGTATCTGATGGTGCTCTCATTTTAGCCCCAGTGCTGACAAACTCTCACCTTTTTAACTGCACAGGAGCTCTGTGATTGGCCACATGACTTAGTCTGAAATGCTCCAAGATGGCAAAAGAGTCGTAATTCAGTAAGAACAAGTGGAAAGTGCTACCCTGAGGAAGGAGTCCTCAAGCTGTTGGTTTCAATGGCGGTGCTGATACAACTCAACATGTCCCAGTTTGATGCTGCTGGCTATCTCTTATCACTGGGGCTTGCTGTGGTATGTGCTGCAAGGACAGGGAGACAGGAGATGGGCTGTGACTGCTGTGTTTGCTCTGAAAATGGGTTTAGGTGTGTCCAGATGATAAGGTTTAGGCCTTCAGTTGGTGTGACAGTGGTGCCATGTGCTCAGAAGCAATGACTCAAGTCTGCCCCAAGCCTCCAACCTGACATTGAAAATCAGCAGTTTCAAGTCTGGGAGAGCACACACTCTGTCTGACTCTTCAACCTCTAGTCAGTGTACCTCTGATTTTCCAGAGTTCATCTGGAACATGAAATCTGTGATGAGATGGTTCTAGAGATGGAGCAGTGGGAAATTGAGAGCTGTCCTTGGCGTAATTGCTCGCAGGTTGGGAACACTGGGGGAATATTTCTCTCCCAGACGCTGCAGTGGGAACCATGATGGGCTCTTACCAGACCAAGAACACAACAGCCACATGTGGTCAGCCAGGTATCTATGTAGGAATACCTTCGGGCTTCTGAGCCTTCGCCCATGTTCTCAGCATTTAGCATCAACAGCTGCTGGAATGTTGAAGGAGAAGGCAGGACTGCCTTGTGCCAGGTAACCCTTTCACTAATGCACGATGGAGTCGTGCTCCTTCAACATTTCTCTCCTAGGTCTGTTAAGTGGAGCAGCTCTTCAGGAGGCACAGGCAGGTGTTTGAGCTACATGTTACAGGAGAGATTAGGTATGAGGGAGTTCTCCTGGTTGGGTTAATAGTGTCGTGATTTCTGTGAGCACGTGGGTGCCAGGGGAACTGTAATGCTACAAATGTCAGCTCTCCAGGATTAGGCGTCACTTGGCTGGTGATTCTGAGGGCTGCAGTTTTGAATTTGGCACTTGAAAAAAAAATTGTGTGGGATATTGTCATTTATTTCCTTCAAAAATCATCGCTTTTCTGAGACTTTTAACTTCAGGGTTCTGTTGGCATTCAATTCTAGTACGTAAAGATCTATTCACCCGATCTCTTTGCTGTGCTCTGACCCTTGTGTCTCCCTGTGGCATATACTGAACAGCTTCTGCTAATGGGGTGACAGCAGGTTACATGCTGCATGGCAGGGTGAGGAGTGGAAGGCCAAAACACATGGCTGGTACAATGTTTGTGCTGTGATGATCACAAGGTAGCAGCTGTCTTGCCCTCTCTTCTTTTCCTTTCCAAAACCCACTCCACTTCTTCTGTAATAGCTTGGGCTCATCATAAAGGTAAAAATAGCTTCTCTATTTAAAGAGAACAGATGGTTTTTAATGTTTTTTTTCCTTAACATTGAATGAATTGTGGTTGAGTCAGAAACTGCCAGAACAGAAATGTATGTTTTCATTAGAGAAATACTTGATTAGGTTAATTGAGTGTGATTCAGTGTGATGTACATTTGGCCAACTTAAAAGCGTTCCAGCTTGGTCTTGGATGGAGATAACAGTATCTCAGTGTTTGCAGTAGCTCTCAGTAGCTCCTAAAAACGTTGCCTAAGGAGTAATGAAACATTGAAGGGACACTACTGAATTAGCAGAGGGCATCTAATTTTTTTTTGGTAACAAAGCTCCAGCAACATAAAAACAAAACCCAAACCTTTTTCTTTTTTTTTCCTTTTTAGGAAGATGCAAATGGACAATGTGGGAACAAGGGCAGTGGGAATTATGTGCATGTAGTTGTTAGGACATGGTGTCAGTGGAAGACACTTGATAAAGATTTGATATGCAATGTCTAAAGTGTGCTTGCCAGCTTATGAATGGAAAAAATAAGTGGTGATTAGATGCATTCAGATGCATACATATAGTCCTGAGCTATGTTGGGGAATCTTTAATTTATGAATTGAGGAAAAAGAACCAAAACTTATTTAAAAACAAAAAGCACAATGGGAGCAGCATCCATCTTCCTGTAGCCCTGCACTGAGGCCGAATGCAGCAGATCTGAGTGCAGTGATTGCTGCCTTGAAAGGAGCCAGGTAGATCCTTCTGCCTGTGATGCCATTTGTAGGAATAGTTGAGGCTTTTGGGAAGAGAGCAAGTGAGTACAAAATGCAGTATTTGCTTTCACTTTTGTTAGCATTTTTACTTTTGGAGGATAGAAAGATATTGAAAGTCCTTCCTAAAATGCTATGCCTTATTTTATAGATCTGCCTTTCTGAAGGGAGGCCAGGGAAGTAGAGGTTGTCCAAGTACTATTGAGAACCACTTGAAGGGCTGAACTCTCATGTTAATTATTAGCTCTGCTTTATATGCAGCAGACAGCACTCCCCTCTGTGATGTCTTTAGAGCCAATTTTGTAAGAATCTCTGCATCTAGATTCTGGGATGATAAAGTGATGGAGACTCTAGAGGGCAGTGCAGCATCCTTGTGATCTGAGTAGCTCTAGATATTTTTTTTTCCTTAACAATCTTACTCTTTGGGATGATTGCTTAAAATAATTACAAGTAATTTAGAATTTATTTTAGATAAAGTTTTAACTACTGTAATTTTTTTTGTAAAAGATAATGTCCTTTTTAGAGAACTTTGAATGTTAGACTGGCTGTACTGATTTTTAGAAGTTTTTAATCACTTGTAGGATATTTGTGCAGGATTAAGCAAGCAAACAAACCGACCAACCTAAACTCAGCATTCCTGTGCATCTGGCAGTGTCCACGTATGAGCTATTGGCTCCACATTGCTTTCCTCCTCCTCCAGGACAGTCTAATGCAGCATAGCCTTTGAGTGGAGGTGCTGTGTGCTTTCCCTGTATAGAGATAAATCAATAAATCATCATGTCAGCAGAGCACAGCTTGAAAAGATACTTCCCTGTGCTCGATGATTTCGAATTAATTTTGGATGGGAGCTCAAATGTGCTATGCACACGTCTGCAGATAACATGACAAGGCTGCACTCAGGATGATGGGGTGTTGATTCAGGATGGCAAGCTGCTCTTAAGGATATCGAGCTACAACCTCGAGGCTGCTTAAGCTGTCAGAAGGGGTCAGTAGCTCCTTTCTACTCAATAGAGTGTGTGTGTGCAGCTGGCTGGTTATCTAATGAGCATTTGATGTGGACTTTTGCTTTATGACCTTATGTGTCTCTGCAATGTGAACCAAAGCGCAGGTCTGGCAGCACAGGAGGGCTGCAGTTGTCCTCTGAGCATTTCCTTGCTGTGAGTTAGTGCAGGAGCCATGCTCGAGTGCCTCCAGTTCTGTTTTGGAAGTGTGCATGTGCATATAATTATCCAGAAGGATGCTTTGGAGGGTACACTTGGCATACATGACCCTCTTTCCCTGACAGCAGATAGCAGGCGCGTGCAGTAGCACCTGCTGTTCTACAGCATCAGCAAGGGTCACTGCTGAGCTTGCTGGCCTCCTGGGGGTGCCGCTCCCTCGGGCAGCACCTGCACGCTGCATGCACAGATGCATGCACTGGGGATGGTCAGGGCTTCGTTTCCCTTGCAGGCACATTTGGTGATGGGTGCTGAAGGGTTGGTGCTGGAAGCCAGCAGGCAGGTGCTTGAGCAAGCAGCGTGCTCCCAGCATCGCTCTGAGAGTCAGCGGATGATGGATTTCTGTTAACTTCCACAGAAGCAATGCTTCCTCCAAATTAAAACAGGCTTCTTTTCACGTTTTTTTTTGGATCATCCCAAAGGATCATCCCAAATAGTTGCTCTGGGTGCATGCAAACATCTCTGTGAGTGGACTCAGCGTTAAACAGTGACTCCTGTGCCATGCATTGCTTCTGTTTAGGGGCTCTTTGTTCCACGAATGGCATGACATACAACTGCTGCCTTGCATGCTATGCAAGTTACAGAGCACACATCCCTGTGCAGAGTGGTTTTAATTCTCTTTGATAGTTTTGAAATATTTGTTTGTTTCCCAAGTAGAGTGCACCTCGTCAGTCTGTACAAATTAGAATCGATAGGAAAAGGTGAGCAGGAGATAACAGAGACAGGGCTTTACTTTATGGAGCTGAAAAGGTGAGCAGGAGATAACAGAGACAGGGCTATACATTAGAGCTGAAAAATAAGCCACAATATACTGTTGTTTGAACCATCCCTGGCAGTGCTCAAGGCCAGACTGCATGAGGCTTTGGGCAACCTGCTCCAGTGGGAGGTGTCCCTGCCTATGGCGGGGGTTGGAACTGGATGGGATTTAAGGTCTTTTCACCTCAAGCCATCCTGTGGTTCTGTGAGCTGGCACGAAGCCAGGGCTGGGTGTTGCAGCACAGCAGGCAGCAGCAGCCTGGCTGATTGCCCCTGGGATCTGCAGGGTGTTTTCTGGGGGCTGGCTTGTTCAGCTGGCCAGGTCAATGGGAACTGCCTGTGGGGCTGCCCTGCTTCTCAAACACTTGTCCTCAAGTATGTTGCCTATCAGTAAGAGTCTTCTTGAATCCGACTGACTGCTGCACGATGCATTGCGTAGGTATTATGTAGAAATGACAGTTAATTGATGTTTGTACCAATTAATTTCACTGTTTTCTAATTAGCTAAGGTGTGACTTTAAAGTGGATTAACAGAATGATGATAAATCCCTGTGTAAGCGCTTTCCTCATGAATGAAGGCTGTTAGTTCTCTGTGGATAAAAACGGAGCTGTCTTATTTGATTTAAATTAAAGAGTATGAAATCAGCTTAATTTTATACTACTGTGATTGAATGCTGCTTTGGTTTTTGAAGAGGAGAGGTTGCAAAAGGGCTTAATGCTGTTGAGCTGATATGCTGCAAGTTCTTGCCTTTAGCATTTCTTCTGTGCACATCTCTGCCAGCCCTTGTAAAGAGAGGAACCTCTTATCTGCTCCCACTTCTGCCCCTGTAGCTGCTTGGCATTCTCACGCCGTTCCTTTCACTGCCAGTGCTCCAGGTGCTCAGAAGCCAAGGAATAGCAGAAGAAAAAAATCAATTTTTTTTCCTGTGATTTAAGAGTCAAAGTGAGGTTGTCAGTTTTTTAGCACAGTAGGGCTTTTTGTTGCTGCTTTCCCCTAGGTGATTTGGTCTCCATTAGTGGGGGCAGAGCTGCCACTGGTTGGTGAACTTGGCCAAGTTCTCTGTGTTTTGACAACAAAAGATTGAAAAAAAAAAAAACAACACACAAACTCCCTCTAATAGTTCAAAAACATTAAAACTGACTCAGTGTAAGTAGTTTGGCTGTGATTGTATGGGTCTCTCATGCTGTGCCTGGAACTTGTATCTACCAGCTACATTGAAAAGTTAATTGTGCTCCTAATGACAGATGCTTCTGCCTCTTAGCTGGGTCAGTTGGGATCTTAGAGAATTAAGCAGGATGACTCTGGGCCCTGAAGCTTATACACCAGTGTTACTGCGTCTGTAATTCTTGCTCTTGAATGATGACCATTGGGTTTTTAATTCTCCCTTTATACACTGTTACTAAAGGTGTGCTCCTGGCTTACAGGGCTGGGTCTGATGCAGTCATCACAGCTCCCTGACTTCGCTGGAATGAGTCTGCTATCCTGGAAGATCTGGCTGAGGTTTTAAAAATGACATGAGGTTGTGTTTAGCTGGTGGTGAAGGCTGCCCTCCCCTGCTGGGCTGCAGGCACGGGGCAACTTCTGATGAAACTGGGATCATCACCTGCAGTGAAATGGCTGAGTGGGTGAGCAGGGCTGGGGAGGGTGCCCCACTCTTCAAGCATGCTTGATCCCCAGGTGCTGCTGCCTGGCTGGGTGCTGGGTGAGCCCTTTCCTATCTGGCAGCTGAGAGAGCAAGCATCCGGTCTTGTGGTGGCCAGGGCACGTCATGTGTCTTGTAGCATGGCAGGAAATATCCTTTTTGATGCTGAGCTGGTGACGTGGGAGATGCTGGGGAGGCTGCGCTTCCCAGGGTCCTGTGGCAGTGGGTCCCTTCCAGGGAGTGCAGACTGTGAGTGCTTTGCTGGGAAGGTGTGCATTGCTGCTGCTGGAAGGAGAAAAGTGCAAGACGTCCTGGTGGGTGAGTCAGGAACGTAAGCTGCTCAGACTTGACAAGTGTGTTGCAGCGTTGCTGAGCTAAAAGGGCTGCTGCCTGGCTCCTCTGACCTCTCAGCAGTGGGATGGGGTGCTGGAACCATCCAGGCAGGCTGTGCTTCTGTGCCCGGTGTCCTGGCTGCATCCTGGAAGGGTGCAACCTTACTTGGGAGGGGTTCGTGGGAGGCTGAGCCAAGTGGTGTGCTCCACGCAATTAGTGTAGCAAGAGCTCACAGGTGTTGCGCTGTCTGCCCTGGAGTTTAGACACCGTCTTTGCACACCTACTGGGAAGGGCTGGGAAGAGGCAGAAGGGCCGAGCTGGCAGAGGGCAGATGCAGGGCCCATCCCTGAAGTGCTGGCAGATGAGGAGAGGTAATGAATTGAAGCTTTCTGGTCTGCCCCAGGGCTTTGAAGGGCAGCATGACTGCTGCGGTTGGAAGAAAGATGTGTCTAGCCAGCATCCTGTCTGTAAGAGCAAGCGATGTCTGGGAGGAACGAGGAGCAAGGGAGACACCAGAGCTGCTCCTGCTTGCTTGGTTTCCCCCAGCTTCCAGGATTTGCAGTCCTCAAGCCAGAGATGGTTATCGGCTGCCTCGCTTCCCCGAGCCGCACAGAGGCGAACTGCAGGCAGCAAGGTCACACTGCTTTCCTGTAAATGGCAGGGCTGTGCAAAGTGTAATGGATAATTCCATGATGTCAACGACCAAAAGCAAACGTCTTGCAGCGTGTAATTGTTTTTTCTATAGTGTCAAGAGCTTTTATGCGTTCAGCATAAATATCTTTGTATTGATTGGGAGCAGGAGATAAAAATCGATGATTTACAATGCAGAAGTGCTTAGAACATGACATTAAAATGACTCTGGAAGAGTTAGCTCATAGGAGACATAGTAAATACTCGAGAGGTACAGGAAATGAAGAGACTCTTCCCAAGTCCTGAAATCAAGCGATAAATTTAATAGCCTGTCTTTCCTTACCTGATGGATTTTAATACAGACTTTCCTTTTGTAGATTTACGCTCAGTTTTGTTGTTTGGCTGTGGTTATTTTTTACTGCTTTGTTTTAATTTGGATGTTTAGGACCTGACACTAAACCAAGACTGCTTTGTTTGTCGACCTCTCTAGCTTGAATGGAATGGGAACCAAGTCCTATTTTGGCTGGCTTTGTGCACTGATCAGCAAGAGGGTGTCTTGGCCCATGGGTTCTTAGCAGCACAGATAATCACAGAAAACAGCAGAAAGGACCACAGGTCCATCTCCTTGCTCCATGTATAGGTGAGCTGTATCTAAATCACTCCTAACAGATCTTCTTGCTGCATCAAATGTAGTAAACAAAGAGATAGAAAATTCCCCTTCTATACATCATAATTTTCCTCCTCCACTAATCTTCCCTTTTTCAACCTGAATTGTCTCCCTTTCTTTGCCCTCTCCTTGTGCTTCAAGTCTTCCATGACCTTTGTTTTTTTGTATTCTTTTAATGGGCATTTAAGTTGCCCCTTTCCTTAGCCCCAGAGTGTTCCCAGACACTAGTTGCAGTATGGAGAAGTCCTGGGAAGTAGAAGAGAAAGGATTGCTCCTTGTGCTTCGTGCAGGGATGGTCACAGCTCCGTATGACTGGGGAATGGGAATGAAGGGGAGTGGTTTGTGCTGGAAGT
This sequence comes from Penelope pileata, assembly GCA_013396635.1. Lineage (NCBI taxonomy): Eukaryota > Metazoa > Chordata > Aves > Galliformes > Cracidae > Penelope > Penelope pileata. The sequence goes on along the minus strand of WBMW01005641.1, from coordinate 131,678 downwards.
ATTTGTATGTTGTTTTTGTATGAAGCAGGAAAGTGCTGCCTGCCTCTCCTTGCTGACAGCAGCTTCTGTGGGCAGCTGTTCTGGGCTTCTTGCAGGTGCCTGTCTGAGAGTCTCAACCTGAGTTTGGGTTTTAAACTGGATAGCTGCTGAAAGTCAGGTGCTGTGTGAGGGGGTACAAAGTAGGATGGCCCTAGAGTGCATCCACACGAGCAGACAGCAGCATAGGGCTTTACTCTGTTCTTCAAATATCTATAAGCAGTGAGGCCAGGCAATCACCTGGAGGGATTTTTCCATGATGTTTTCAAGAATTTGCAAGCTACTACCTGCAGACACAAGGTAAAAGGTGGCAAAGATCTGCTGTCTCTCTCAGTCTTCCTCAAATCTATACTGGGGAAGGAAAAACTGTTCTCTCAAGACTTTGCCTCATCAATGCACAGGTCAAGTTTGACTTTGACTGCTTGCTTTAATTGCTGTTTAATGGAAAAGCTATAAAAAGCCCGTGGAGCAGCCAATAGGTCAGTAATACGTATGGAAAAATCGCAACGCATGTGTGTTCCCAAAATGGCATGAGAACAGTTGAGGGTGCAATTTTTGTGAGATCTTTCAACCTTCTTTCCCTCTGAAGCTGGGAGGAAGCTGCCACTTGTCCCTGACCCTGGATGCAGCCCAGCTGCCCCAGGCAGAGCGGTGTGGGTGGTGCTGACTGCGCTTCATTCAGCGCTGCCAGGAAGCTGCTGCCCCACTGGGAGGCCAAGAGTGCTTTTAGTGTTCTCATTTTGTAGAAGCGAAGGCTGCTGCTGAACCGAGGAGAGAAGCATGCTGTGAGCTGAAATAATTAACAGTGCTTTCATCATAGAAACATGGATTGCTTTGTGTATGCAGTATGAGTACTACAGAGCTTAAAGGCAAGAGAGAAAGGTGTTAATGATACCTCCTCATTAACCTAATCCTTCAGATTGGCGTTTCAGGGATTAGGTCCTGTTCTCTCTCCCTGCCAGCAGGGATGTATGGTCTGTGATCCTCCCGTTTCCTGTTGTGCCTGCTCCTTCAGAGTGGCTGTGTAGCACCTTGGGCTGCACTGTCCCAGGCTTTGTTGACATCTGCAAAGTGCTGATGTGAGGCAAGTCTCCATTCACCAAAATGGGGTTTGCTAAAGCGTACAGGTGCAGCTGTCCCAGAACTCCAGGTGAGCGAAGCAGGTCTGTCGGCAAGCAGGAAGGCTGCCTGCTCTCTGGGGACTGGGGCTTTTTGGCTGCACATCTCTCACCAAGGACTGTGTGCGCTGTTGTGGGAGTGTCCTGGTTTCTGGGTTACTGGTGGGAAACCAGCCTGGTGTCTGGGTGACTGCATTAGCTGTGTTGACTTGCTTATACCCACAAAACCATGCAGGATGCAAAGGCTGCCATTTGTTTGGTTCTTTGGAATAAAGTAGTTCTGAAGAAAGAGTTCCCGATGCGTTTTGTTAAGTGGTTAAGTATATCTTTCCTTCTCCTTAGTGCTTTTCTTCCTGCGCCTTTCCCATTGCCCCAGTTTGTCGTTTGATGAGGGGTGATGCTGGGCAGAATGAATTTGTCATGGTTTAAAGCACCATTTGGTGGTCCAGCCATGTGGCTGGTGCTGGCTCACCCAGCCCAAGGTCAGCATTGCCTGCTTTTACTTCAGGTGGGGATGAGCAGGATGTCCTGCCCTGCCCTGCAGGCAGGGTGCTCAGCAGGGGTCAGGCCTGGCTGCAGTGCTGCGGCAGGATGCGCTGGGAAGGAGACAGCTGGGCTTTTATTCCTGCCTGGCTATCATCACCTGCTGTTCTCCCCTCCTGCCAGGCTAGGACATCCACAAAGTACTTCCCCTTCTCCCTCTCCTGCGTGCCCTTGAAGGAGCCCTGGAGAGGAAGGATCGCTGCGCGAGCACACAGCAGCGACTGGGAACATCTGCTCAAGGCAAAGAATAAGCAGAAGGAGCAATTTTGCAAAGCTGCTGAGGATTTAGGAGAGTGGGGGTGATGGGGAGAACGTTGCTGTCCAAGCCCCATGGGGTGCGTGGGGTGCCCTGCCCCAGGCAGAGCCCACACAGTGCAGGCAGTGTTCCCTGTTGGGGCAGCTCTCTGTCTGGAAGGCTTGGCTGGAGGAAACAAGGTTAGCAGAAGTGCCTACAGCATGCCTACCAAGTGGCAGCTTAAGTTGGCCCAGGATGCTGGAAAGCAGTTTTCAGCCTGGGCACGTCTCCATCTCCATCCAATCTGTGCAGCATCCAGTCCAGCTAAAGAGCAGGGAAGTGACTCCCAGGGCCTGTCTTGTGGAAGGTAAAGCAGCAGATGGGAGTCGATGGCACGATGTGACTGTGTGAGTGTCTGGAGCGAGAGAGAGGCAACACAGGGCCCCACACCTCTAAAGATAACGGAGGCTGCGTGGGTGCCGCTTCCTCAGCAGCTGAAGCTGTGGCAGTGCCTGACCGAGCCATGGGCTTCAGCCTCTCAGCACCCCTCCTAGGGGCACACCTGGGGAGAACTTGTGCTGCATAATAAACTTCCAGAAGTGAGATTTGAGATCAGAATGTGATTTTTCTTGTTTAATTCACGTTTTCTCTGCAAACACTGAGTTTTTCAGATATGGTGCTTCTGAACGTCTCAATGGAATTTCTGCTCTGAGCTCTGACTGTGTGTTCTTGATATTTTGCATGTTATTTTTTCATGATCACCTTCCAGCTTTTTGTACGCTCCTCTTTTTCTTGAAACTTAAGCACTGAATTTTTTCACTGCTGCAGTACCTTTTCTTTATATAATGTTATTTATGCCCGGTAGTTGCTCCGTCCCGGACTTCCATCTCATTTGCACTAATTTTGATGCCCTTTAGACTCAGTTTCCTTAGGTGCTTTGCAGGCAGAAACTCATGGAAAAGATTGTCACTCAAGAAAATTGGGTAGCTTGTGTCTTTAGGTGGACAAACAGAAACTGAAGTGCCTAAGAGTCCTGAGAACTTTTGGAAAATGCTTCTTTGCTCCCTATCTTTTTATGATACGTGAGGCTGGGGTAGTTCTGCCTTGGAAGGTAGTTGTGAAGATGGTGAATTAATTTTCCTTTTCATCAGCGGTCATCTCCTGCGCTCCAGCAATTCAGAATGACAGCTCATCTCATTAAAACTCAGCGCACGTGTACTTGATATTAAACAAATCAGATAGCCCTGAGATTGCTAATTTCTTCCAGAGAGATAGGGCTGAACTGAACCAAAGCAGCTTGCAGCCCAACGTGCCGCAGCTGAAGGCTGCTAATGACGCATCCTGGAAACACAGAGCATCAGCAAGTCCTTTGTACCTCGCTCATATTTTCCCTGCAGCAACACGAGTGCAATTATAGCTTGGAAGGGTGGGAGCTGGAAGGCTGGAGGAGATGAAGAAACCTGAAGAGGAAAAAGAGGATTGCATGAAGTGAAGTCAGGGGGTGTATGTGGGTGCATGGGGGAGTGAGTACCTATAAATAGTCGATGCTAACAGCTGATTGAGGAATGTATAGGAATTTGGAAAGATTCAGGTGAAACACTTGAAAGTGTGCTTGTTTTGCAGAAGGAGAGCAATGTGCATGCAGATTGAGGAGGTGAACAGAGCTAGGCAGAATCCATGGAAGGGGTGAGAGAAAGTGGAGCCTTAATGGGGTGAAGCTGGGGAAGAAAGAGGCCAATCTGAAGCAGTTTTCTGTAAGCTACAGTGCAGGTGATGGAAAATTGCTAGCGACCACCAGGGAGGTGAAATTGCTGCTGCCTGCCGTTCCTGCCTGCCCTCCCTCCCCCTGATTCATCTTTTGATTTATGGTAATAAGAAACTGTCCTTCCTAAGAGCAGATCATGGGGCTCAGCCGAGGGATCAGAGCCACGTCGCTGACCTCGGAGCGTGCCGCGATGCCTGTGAGTCACCAGCTCATCCGCCGTGCTGGCAGCTGATGGATCCCCAGCAGCCCGTGGCTGGCATCTCCCTGCTGCTGCCTGAGCCGTGCCTTCCCTGCTTCCACTCTGACTTGGAGGAACAAGTTCATTCCAGGCTCTTTGTGTTTCTCTCCTCCTCCTTTTCCCAGCTTTTACTTCTTTAAATGTAGACTTCTTTTGACAGATCATCTCCATGGTAACTAACAGGAGCGGGCTGCCTACAGAAATTGTAGTAATAAAGTGGTTGATTTTTACACATGATGAAAAGATGATGAAGCACAATGATAGGTGATAAAGACACAGGTAATTGCTCTAGAATAATATTGCTGCCAAGAAGATGACTGAACTCCCACACAGAAGATGAACAGATGGTGTATTTATTGAAATTCATAGGCTGCGAGCAGAAAAAATGTAATTGATGGCTGTGTAGGTTTTGTTTCAGTTTACTATAAGTTGAACAGAGCCGGGGAGCGGCGTGCCAGCAGATGGAGCCCGTATGCAGAGCCACAGTGTTTCTCTATGGAGAACTTGTTTTTCTCCTTAGCTCAGAATTCCAATCAGAGCCATGAAAGCAGCAGAACTGCTAATTGCTGTGGTGCATTTGCTGGTTTAGCTTTGCCGCACAGCCTTGTTTTATTTCAGAAAGGGTGTAATGCTTGTGTAAGAACAGTCGTGGTAACTCATCCTCGCACGCTGGGGATGTTGAAGGAGACAGTAGGAAAGCAAGTACTTGTGAAACTTGTGCTCAGCACTGCTTTGCTGGCCCAGGTGCGTGTTTGTGTTCATAAACAGCAGCTGTAGCTTGTTTGCCAGCTTGGTTGCTGGAGACTTTCCTGCTAGGGCAGTCTGTTCTGCAGGATCCATGGGAAGGCAAAGGCAGGATTTCTGCTCCAGTTGCTGTCTCTGCCTCCCTGAGCATAAGATAAAACTGATCAATCTGATTTTGAGGCTCTTGTCAATGTGTTGTCTTCCTGTGGTTTGCAGTGCTGTGGATTTGATTCGAATGGCTCCCTTGCTTCTTTGCAGTGCGGCATAAGGATGCAGGGCTGTGGCATCCCCTTCACAGAGCTTGGTGCCCTGAGTTCCCCAGAAGATCCCTCCAGTGCTGCCAGAGGACAGAAATGCCTGCAGGAATCATTGTCTGAAAGGCATTTCTTGGAGAGGTGCCAATAACCTCTCTCATGACAAGGAGTGCCAGTTTGGAAGCCTGAAGAGTTTTTACCCATGTGCAGCAAACATGCGCGTTGGCACAGCACTGCTGGGAGAAGGGCTCGAGCTGAAGTGCTGCTGATGGACTGCTGCTTCCTGCACTGCTCTGGCACCCCGCTGTGCCCTTGCTGGCCCCCCAGGTGCTGTGATCTATTGGTGAGAATGTTTGTGTGCTGTTGTGCATTCTAGGGCTCTCTGCAGTCTGGTGCTGCTTTCTCGATGGGATAACCCATTTTCTCATCGAGTTGGGTAAGGAAGCCACTTCCCACCTGGGTTTGCATCCAGCTGCACCTACTCATGTTGCCTACATTTGTAGGACTTGCATGCAAGGGGCTTTGAGAAGGAATGTAAATAAAAGAAAGAAGACCTTTGTCTTACAATGATAGTGTCAATGGGAATGAAAATAAACATAATATAGAAGAGACTCTTTGCAGGACACTTTACTGCAGGGAAGAAGCTGGAAATTGCAGGTTTACCTCTCGACAGTGTTTGTGTCAGACTCACCCTGCCTTTTGTCTTCTTCCCCCACATTGTCAGAGCCCCCACATCTTCTGTGGCACCTGAAAAATCTGATTCGTATGCAGATTGCTCCCGTTTAGGTTGAAACCAACTTGCTGTCATTCTTTTTTCAAACTTCTTTCCTTTTCCTACAGAAAAGGAGGGGGAGAAAAAGTTACTTAAGTGATACACCTTCTCCATACAAGATTAAACAGAATTGCGCTGGCAGGAGAAAGATGTGCTTTTTTGAGACCTGTCAGCCAGCCAGCAAATGGAGCATTAAGTTAAAGAGACGCCAGAGACATGTACTATATTAATAAAAGAGAGGATAGGAAAGGAAAGGAAGAACACGAATCTGAGCACTGAAAGGAGGCCGGCTTACCAGCTCCGTTTGAGCAGTTACTCGAGTGCATGAAGCGTGGTTGGAGTCGTATTACCCCAACGTGGTGACTGTCATCATGTGGCGATGGGTTCCTATAGAGCCTTCTGATTTATTTTCAGTGCTGATCGCTCCTGCAGACCTGGCAGGACATGAGGCACCTGGGTGGGTTGGTGGGGTTCCCTGAGGACAATGGTGGGGACATCAGGACCTCCAGAGGCTGAGCATGGACTCATCAGCCTGAGCAAAGCTGTGTGAGCTGCTTGGTGGCCTGGCTGCAGGCAGCATCTCCCTCACTCTGCCCCTCGCTGCTAATTGAGCATTTCCAGCAAAGCTGGTCAAAACATTTTATTCAAAACTCCCTTTCCTGGCAATTGAGCTTGGCAGCATCTCAGAAGAAGGTGCATAAAAAGATGCTGTCAATTTGCTGGAAGAAATTCTGGAATAAATTTCAATTTTCGAAGTTAGAAGTTGAACCATTTTGTCACCCAGTAGGTAGGACCTTTCCTATTGCTTTTCCGCATCCTTCTTCACCTTTTCCCTTTCACTTCCATTCCCCCTTTCCATCCTTTTTTATTTTTTCTTTTTTTTTCCTCTTTCCCCTGCTTGGCCAGGAAGGTGGAGGGAGTCTAAACTGATGTGGAGGATCCCTCTCCAAGTGGAGTGTTTTTCATTCAAAAAACAACTGGATCTTTCTATTTCCTTCCTCTGAAAAGCCCTGGCTATCCTTGGACTGTTTTCTGCTGCAGGTGGGCTGAGGCTCCTCTGGTTTCCATCACCACTGGGGCAAAAAGAGCCTGTGGGGTGGAGCGAGGCCGGTTCCCAGACCCCTCCGTCAGGCTGCGAAGTCCCCTGAGCTCTTGGTGTCCCTTCTGGCATGCCTGGGTGCTAATGACATGCACATGACAGAGGCTGGAAGACGATGCTGTTGGGTCAGTGCTGGTATGACATGACCCAGCCAAGAGAGCTGCAGCTCGTTGTGGTTTGTGCTGGTGGCAGAGGAGAGCTGGGGCTGGAGGAGATCGCTGCCTGGTAGAGGATTCATTACCCGAGCAGTGACCCGAGCAGCTACGCTGCCTGGCATGAATGAAGAGCACCTTAGTAAAATCAGCATGAATAAAGATAAGGCTCCAGTTAATGCCTTGCCCTAGTCTAGGTGAGAGTTGGGGTTATGCAGCGTTCACGGTGCAGTTGAGTTGCAGGACCCAGGGACTCATGTTGACTGCTGTGTACACAGCATGGGGCTGGCACGCTGCGCTGTGAGTTGCCAGGAGATCAGCAGCCTCAACTCGCTTTCAGGTGCCGGGTCTGCAGGGGCTGCTGTCCTCTGGCTTAGAGCAAGTGATCAAGAAGGCTTATTTGACAGCTGAAGCTACTGGAGCAGGTTTTTTTGTTTGATGTACTGAATGCAAGCTGCAAAGTGAGCGATTATTTTTTTTCATGTTCTGTTGTAGCTTGCAATCACACGTGTTCAGGTTATTTTTAAATTTACAAATACTTTTAAAAGTTAAAAATAAAAAAGGCAGTCTGGGGTGCAGTGCCAGAAGCATGGCTGTGCTGTGTCAAGGCAGAGCCCTGACACTGGCTGGCAGCAAGTGCTGGGGGAAGGGTTAAGAAGCAGAGTTTGGCTGTGCATTCCCAGCTTCTGACAGCCAGCAGTTTGGGGTCTTTCTAAGCCAGAGGTTTCAGTGTGACATCTGTGCTTGGTAGCCCATGAGAAACCCACACTCTGTTTATGTTTGCTTTTTGAACTTATTGATGCTGCTTCTAGCTCCTGCAGCAGGGAGTTCCCAGTGCTGTGCTGCATGGAACATCTGTGTGCTGCATTCTGTACCTGATACCTGCCCAGTTTATTGTGTGCCCCCAGCTGTTCTCTAGAGAGGAGCACTAACAGCTCCTTCCTTAGTGTCCTTCTCTATACGTTTTTTTATTATCCCTCCATCCCTGCCCTTATCCCATTATTGCCTCTTTTTCTATCTGAACAAGTCTCTTCCTTGAGCAGCAGCTATTGCAGACCCCTGCTTATCCTTGCTGCCTTAGTGCAGCTCTGTTAAAACCTTTTCAAAACTTCAGCCTTGTACTGAAAAAAAAAAAAAAAAAGAGGAATGCAGCATAGATTCAGAATGGCAATACTGTTTTTGTGATCTTATTCACCAGTTTTCTTATTCCCTTATTTGCCTTGTTACTGAACGCTGATCTATTTTCAAAGAATTGTTTGGAGAGTCATTGAGATCCCTTTTCTGAGTGAAAATAGCTGAATTAGGTCCTTCAGCTTCTCTGCGGGTAACACTGATGCAAAATTCAGCTTTCTTGCTCTAGGCCTATCATCATGAGTGTTCCGTGTACACCTACATCATCTTTGACCCCACCAGCTCTCTGGAAGGCGTCCTATTTCTGCAACACTTGAAAAAGAATTGTAATTAAATTTTTATGCCGTTAGGAAGTTGCTTACCACAGTTGTTTCTTGGTCTGCCCTCTTATGATTCTACATTTAACTTGCTAGAAGTTCACGGTCTATTTTTTTCCCCTCCTTTGAGCATGATATTCACATTCTGAAGGACATTTTTTCCCCTTTTTTTCTTGAGTAGTCATCTTTATCTGCTCTGTAACCCCAAACAACACATTGATTTTTAGCATTTTTTTTTTTTGATCCTTTTAGAGTATTTTGACGTGGTGGTACAGGTAGCCTGGTGCTTTCCTCCAATAGCTGTACAAGCTCTCTTGGAAGTGCTTCCAGCTCTTCAGCTATTTCTTTTTACTACGACACAGATTTTTATGTAGTTCTTTTTCAAATCAAAGTTTGGATTTCTGTGGGCCTTTTCTCTTCTGCAGGGCTGCTGGCAAACAGCCTTCCGTGTGCACCTGAGGAGCGGCTGCTTTTCTAGCACAGGTTTTTAACTCCTTACTTGCAAGGTCTGAATAGACGATGTTTTCATCACCCTGTCAAGATATTTTCCCCAGCTGTGTGTGATCACTGCTGCTTTCTGTCCACACACCCAATCTCCCTTAGCCCTGCAGCCAGCGTCACAAGCTGCTTGGCTTTGCTGTCTGTGCCTTTTCATCATGCACACCGCTTCCCCACTGGCCTCTGTTGCTGTGCTGTCCCTCTGCTCTCTGCATTTGGGAATTTGCAGTGCCCCGTGGGTTTTGTCTGCCTCTGAACCTTGCCCTGTTGCCTCCATGGCTTGCAGATAGGAGCTGTCTTCACGTGGAGGTGGGGTGTGATGGCTAGGGGTTCAGATGCTCCTGGTGCTGAGCACGACTGGTTGGCAAAGTCTCATCAAACAGGAGAAGCAGTCACCTTTGGGGATCTGACCGAGGTCTGCGGACTCACCTGGGCAGCAGCGGAGGGGTGGGAGCAGGGAGTCCCTGCTCGTGGCCTCGTGAGGCCTGGGGGTGTCACAAGGAGCAGAGCAGAAGGACCTTCATGCAGCAGGGAGTCAGCCTGCAGGCCTTCCGCTGAAGGGTGCTGGGGTGCACACTGTTTGCGTGTGTTCAGTGAGAGGCTGGAGAAGACAAACCACATCAGGCTCAAGAGAAACGACCGCAGCTGGTGGTGGGAGGGTTACGCAGGAGTGGGGGCACATGTGGGTGTCCTGCTCCAGCTCTTTCCTAAGGCACCTGCTTAAGGCAGAGGGCAGCTCTGGGAAGAGGGGTCCTTGTGGGGAGGGAAGGCTGCTGCTACCTCCTCATCTCGTGCTGAAGCTCTTGCAGCAGGTTTTGATTTACATCTCTGATCTCCACCAGACCTTCACCTAATTGAGTAGATTGACCCTGGCTCGTACACAGCAGGCAATTAATCAAACACTGACTAATCAGCTCTCTTAGTGGCTGGCACCTTGCAGAAAGGCTGAGAATCATTCGCGCTACCTCCATAAACTAGTTTTATGCTCCAAGATTTATGGTCAGCTAATTCTATAGAATTCAGTGGATTCACCGTAAGCTTTAATTATTGTAAGCTCTGAAATGTAATGAAAGCCACTTTGCTTAGCTAACTTAAGTGGTGTGTAAAAACTAAGTTCTGTAGATGCTTTAAGTAATTACACTCAGTAGTTAGAGCACTCTTAAAGTTCAGCTCAAATCTGTTATCTCTGTCTAAAAGTAAATACCCCAAAAACTGAGTACGAGACTCTAAAGTTGTTCTTGAAGGTTTAAAGATATTTTTGTTCAAAGGTCTTCCTTTTCATCTAGATACCTTTCTAAGTTAAGGTTTGGCACTGCTGAAATCTAGAGCTGGGCTTCAAAGCTCTAAGGTTCCTATTTGCCACGCTTCCGTAGTTAATGATCACTCGGTGATTTTTTTTATTTTTATTGTTTTGCAACGTAGTGAAGTTTTTGATTGAAGATGTGCTGTGAAATAAGGTAAAAATTAAAGTAGGATTAAGTCTAGAAACACTTAGCCTTCGCTGCAGCCAAACTCATTATGTTAGTGCAGCCCGTGCCAGGGCTGAAGCGAAGGGCAGCGAAGGGATGTGGTTGGAGGCTGTGGCACCGTCCCAAGGACCTCTCGGTGCTGTCTGCAGGGGAGCAAGCCACTGTTGCCATCCTTGTCATGAACGATGTGAGAAGTGATTTTGGTTTCATCCAGCCAGGCCAGTGTAGGAGCTCCCAGCTGTTCCTCTGAGCCCCAGTCTGACTTGTTTTTCTCTGCAGGACCAGGTCAGTGGCCTGCACTTGACTTGGTTTGTTGATGCTGAGCTTTGTTGTGATGTTCCAGAAAATCGCATGTTCCCTTCCTGGTAACAAATACTCAAATCTCTGATTTACCAGAATAAATACACTTAATTAAATGAACTAAATTGGCACGGGCAGTTGTGTAGGGGTACTCTTAATGTACATCTGCTTTCCTCTGGTTCACCTTCTCACTGCCCTGAACCCTGGAGGACCCCCGTGAGGTTTTTCATTGCTTCTCATTGACAAGTGGAGGCCGGTCCCACTCACCTCTGCTGTGTGCTTTATGGTCCTTGGTGCCTCGGTTGGAGAAGCTTCCTGCTTTGCTTGGATTTCTCTTAATGACTTCTGTGTCCTTCCTGTGGCTTCTGTGACCGAAAACTGTTACTGAAAGCATATTCATTTTTTGTTCTTCAGTCGAACTCTGAGCTGGGCTACCCTTGCAGCTGTGTTACAGATAGGGGAATGTCTCCTGCACGTTTTGCCTGCTCTGTTAGTCTGCTGGCTGTTTTCACAGCTTAATTTTCTTTTCATTGCTGGTAGATAATTGTATTACATTCACGTGGAGTTGCACAGAAGCACCTGGAAGCATAGCTGACCTGTTTAAAGTGTGGGATACCCCGTGCATGCTGGGGCCTTGGTATTTCCTTCCTCCTTCTAAGTTTCTCTTCAGAGATACTGAAGGATTTTCAGGACCACAGACGCCTGCTGCTGAAGGGTTCCATGTTCCCCCACTCCATTCAACAGGAAGAAGACAAGTCCTTGCTTCAGAGGGCGCCTGGGGCTGAGCATGGCCCTGGCATCCTCCTGCTCGCAGCGCTGAGCTCCTGGCAGGTCCCTGGCTGTCATTGACATGCACTGAGCATGGGCAGCTGACAGTGCCTGTGTGTGTCAAGTGCTGTGAAGGTTTTGTGATAACGTTCCTGGTGGTTTTGGCTCCTTGTTGGCCGCCTGCGTTTGCTCATGCGTCTCTAAACGGCTTTACTGCGCATCGCGAGCAGCTGGTCCCTTTCCTTCAGTCTGATATAGCTGCTTATCAGTGTCGCTGGGATTAGATTGTAGTGTTTGTACATGGCAAGTGTTTGAATTAGTTAAAGCCGCTCTGCATACATCTTTCTTCTTTAGCAGTGTTCCCAATCGGTGCACATGTTGCTGTTGGCTTTTTTCCCTTCCTGGGCTATTTGGTCCTGTCTCGTCCATCCCTGTCGAGATTGCTGATAGAGTGGCTGTTTTCCTCTCTGCCTCTCCTATCACTTCTCATGGCAGACTGGTTGTTGTTGCCTAGATTCTGGGTCTGCTTGGCTCATATCTCCTGCTGCATTGCTTTGGTAGGAGCCCATGTGCTGACTTGGTATCAGTGTTCTCATTTCGCTTCCACCCCGGCACAGCACACTTCTGTGGCTCTCTGTGGGCAGTTTTGGAGGTCCAGCCCGCTCTTCTCCGTGTGCTCCCTTGCAGGCTGGACTTGTGCAGCCCCCCAAGCTCTCTTATTAGTCTGCTGTTTCCAGAGTGCTTTGTGGACTCAATTGTAGGGTGAAGAGTGCTGATCATCTGTTTCTTGATTTCTGGTGAAAAATTGTCGTTTTTCTGGGGGATTCCAGCTTCCATTCATTTCATCTGCTGTTGTTGTGTCTTTGGTTGTACTTCTGGCAACACTCTCTTTCAGTGCTTGTCCTCTTCCTAGTGCTGGAATATTATTAAAAGGAACCATTCACCTTTAATAAGAAATATAAAGTCCTTACCATTGATTTTCAGGTCTCTAAATGGATTTGATTCTTTCTGCCTTCCATCTGTGTGTATGTAGATTCTTTCTTTGGAAATCTGCCTCTTGTGCAGTTCATGCTGGCCTGTCTGCATGCTTTGTTTTTAGGGTACCCTTGTCTTGTCAGTTTCTTTGCTGGATGTACCCCCTGCTGAGTGCTGCTCCAGGCTTTCCTTCTTCCCACGCTCAGTGGCACAGTTGAAAGTGTTTGGGTTGCAAGGAAAGAATAGAGACCCTTAGCTCTGCCTGAAGGCTCTGCCTGAAACTTCTGCTAATATCTGTGAGCTGGACTGCTCAAATCCACTTCAAAAACTGTTGAGTTAGTGGGAGACTTTCACTGGAATAAGTGAACCCCAAAGTCCAAACTTGTGGCAGAAGTCAGGATTGGATCTGAAAATGCCACTGCGAGGCGTGCAGGTACTCGGGGTTGTAGGGAGCCCGGCATCAAACAGCACATGCTGGAATAGCTACAGGGAAACTGCTTAATCAAATTACAGCTGATTTAACAATCTGAACAGAGGCAATTTCTTTCTGTGCGTACTTTGGCAAACCAGGTCAGATTTCTCAACTACAGGCTTAGCGGGTACATGGATTTTGTTGATAGTTTTTGTTGATATAGCTGAAACTAATCTTTTTGTTTGTGGTTAATGACTTATGATCTCATTTCGAGTAGTTTTCAAGCATGCTTTCAGGTAAACAAGGCTGTGCTTTGCTCTGTGCCTCTTCATAGAAATGGGCTGAGGAAGTGCAGTGGGGTCCAGGCGCATGTAGTCTGTACGCTGGTTCTGCTAAGGCAGTTTCCTCTTGTGTTTGGGACCTTGCCATCTGTACCTGTCAGCAAGCAGCAGGTGAGCACGACTTGGGCAGAAATGTGTTGTGTAAGTATTTCTGAGTTCACACCTCTGTAGCACAGGCATCTTCCTTCCAGTGCAGGCAGTGCTGTTAGCCCAGAGAGAGGAGCAACAGGCAGACACAGGTGAGTTCAGCGAGACATGCCTGGCATTCCTCACTGGTGTGTTCATACCTGGGTAAAAGAGCAGAGGAGTGTGCTGACCTGCAGGCCATTTCATAAGGATTTACAGGCTTGGGGCTTGTTGACTGCCCGTCTCCTGACTCACCCTCAGCAGCCTGCCTGTTTCACCAATTCTCTTTTGTCTTGTATTTCTTTTGAATGAGTTTTGGGCCTGAGGGGGAAGAATGGTTTTGCTTTGAACCTAAGAAGCGGGAGATGTATTTGTTTTTGCAAACTTTAGAGAACTTTGAGGGAGGTTTAATGTAGGGAACAAAGTGAAAGTGTGAGATGTTGCTGCCTGTGTGCGGGTGTACTGCAATCGTGCTTCCCCGGCATGTGAATGGCTTTAGTCAGCCAAGTTTACCTCTAGCAAACGCTGTGTTCAGTGATAGCTGTTTCACAGGGAAACTAAAACGGCACTGTTGTGCTGTGTTAAATACTGATAGAGACTCTGGAGGGCTTAAAAAAAAAAAAAAGGTTGGAAAAAAAGTGGGTTGAAAAGGACAACGGTATTCAGAAATAACGGTGACATCAACATACACTGGGAAAAGAGCATCAGTACAATGTGAAACACAGCCAGTGGCATGTGGGGAGGTTTGGGGTGGGCTTGGCCCTCTGGCTCTGCAGGTACAGGGACTTCTCCTCTGGTTGGTGGCTGTAAGGTGGCTGGATGGGCCTGGTGCAGCACCGCAGCAATGTCTCTGTGAAGAGGTGAGGTCAGCCAGGCCAGGCTGAAGCCCCGTGTTCTTGCTGTAATCCAAACTGGGGTAACTCAGCCATGCTGGGGCTGAGCTCTCTCCCCAGCCTGGAGAACATGGACTGTCCTGTACGGGCAGGCTGCCTGCTGAGAGGAGCTGTGCGGCCCAGAGCTGTGCTGTGTGGCTCTGCACAGGGTGTGCGTGGTGCCCAGGCAGTGGGGCAGGGGGCTTTGGGGAGGCCTCGTGACTACTCTCTGGGACCTGGTGGCACCCTGTGGCTTCTTCCTCCCCTGAGCCTTTTGGAATCCCCTTCTCTCCCCACTCAGTAATGCCCATGGGCAGTGCAGGCTTAGCTCTTGGGGTTGGTTCTGCCCATAGTGAGCCTAACTCGTTAATTAAAGGCGGAGACACTCAGTACGAGCTGGCCTAGTTCTACGCTGGGATTATTGTTCTGGGATGTGCCTTCCTACAGCACCAGGGCAGAGGGATCTAAGCAGGGCCTGGCCCAGGCGGGCTCGGTGCTCACTGCCTGAGGATGTGCCAGGTTGCTTGCCTGGCTTTAAGCTCAAAAAGCAAATTCAGATAAATGGGAAAGCTTTTTTTTCCTCCACTCCCAGAGAGATATAAGCCTAGTGCACCTGTAATGAGGAGAATTAGGAACCAGCTTGCGAGGGGCTCGTTTCAGCGCTACAAAGACACGGAGGGTCGGTGCAGCTTTGAAGGAGGTGGCTGCGCGGAGCTGCCATTGAACTGGAAGCAATCCGTGTCGCCAGGGAAACAGGCCGCCTGCCATCCCCGCGAGGGGATGCTTGATCTTTGCAGTAATGGTGTAAAGGTTTTTGTGACATGCATTGTCCGCGTTTTAAAAATAACCGCTTGACATTTAGCGGGGTATAAAAGGAATATTTCTGCAGTTTAGCTGGTGGTTGACAAATAATAATAAATACTGGGTCTGTTTGAAAAGGTGTTTGAATGTCTGCCGATTCTGCTAAAGCTCTCCTAGCACAACAGTTCAGAGAAAAAGAATCAAGTGGGAGGAAAAAGGGAAGTGTTGAGTAGACAAGGATGGGAGCTTTGTTCTCCTCGCGTTATTGTAGCAGTATTTCTGTATTCCTTTTTCCCTTGCAACGTTACAAATGATGTACTCAAAAGTAAAGTTTAGAGTACGAAGTTAACGTGGGAGAACAAAGAAAGCAACCGAGAGCATGGGAGTGCAAGGCTTAAGTTGTCTCCCATTTTCCTTCGTAAATACATCAGTCCTGATGGATTCTGGAGAAATTTGAATAAAAGTGAATTACTACAGTAAGGATGGTAAGGGCCACAGTGGAAGTTTCAAGGTAGAGAGTTCAGAAGTAAGGGAATGGCAGAATAACCAGTGGGAAGAAGTTGGGAGCAAGCAGCTTCTCTGATGTGACTCCAGCTCTGTGGAGCGTTGTGGATGGAGCGTGGTTTCTCTGGGTGCTGGTTAGCTATGTCAGACCTCTGCAGATCTTCAGCCACCTCAGTCAGTGGGGATGTTTCCTGCTGGCTCAGCAGAGCAGGCAAGCCTGCTGCCTGCAGTCATCACCCAGCCAGGGAACCAGACAGCTTGTCACTTGCCCCACACATGGGAAGTCTGGGGTGGCAAGGCTCATGGAAGCCAAAGGGCTTGGTGTCTGCTCAGCAAGGAATTTTTCTACCTACTGTGCTCTGTGTATCTTTTATTTTGAAGATCCCAGTCTGGGCTATTCTTCGAGAATCTGCCAGGCAGCAACTTTCATAAAAGAGTTCATCAGAATACCTTTTTTTTGTTTGTTTGTTTGTTTGGGGTGGAGGGAAGGGTTGCACTAGGAACAACTCCAAAAAAAAAAAAGAAAAAGAAAAAAAGCCTCAGGGAGCAGTTTACCTTGGAGAGGCAAGATATTGCTGATAGCTGATCAGAGCCAACTTAGAGACTGCTCTAGGCAGTGGGACCAGAAGTTGTTTTTTGTCATGAGCAGGCAGGTCTGCAAGCCCCTCCTGAGCAGGGGGTGTATTTCTCTCCTTCCCCATGTTTTCTGTCTGCTTCCCCATGCACTCCCCTGCTTTGAGCAATGAAAATAGCTGGGTTCAGATGGTGTGATTTTATCCTACAGCTTTTCCATGCTGTTTCTGAGAATGGAATATTACAAAAGCCAGAAACAGAATTTTGCAGTAACTAATAAATTGCAGGGAAGAGCTTCAGTTTCACTGCAGGGAGACCTTTTATGGCAGAAACAGTAGGGATGGATTTAACCTGAATGATGGAGAAAAGTAACCCTTTTACTGGGAATCCAGTCTACATCCAAAATCAACGTTCAAAGCAGCAGTTGTGCAGATAGTGAGAACAAGATGTGATCTCACAGCAAGTATCACAAGGCCTTCTTTAAAGTACCTTGAAGATTAAAAGGATCCTAAGTATTTATGATCAAAGTATGAGTTTAAGCAGTAAAGTAAGTGCGTCTCTGTACAAGAGAGAATAATTGCTTAAAAATTCATGATAACCGAATGGCTCTTTTTTAGGCAAATTTGTCAGCAAGGTAGTTGTTCAAATGAAGACCCGGCACTCCTAAGTTGCAGAAGGTTCAGGAAAGCTACATGTAAGGTAACAGTTTTCACACAAACCCTGCTAAGTGGCATAGGCTGCTTTATCTCTTTGTTCCTCTGGCTAACATTCCTTTGGTGGCTGTCACATGTTTACCAACCAGCAGCCTTCCGTGTTCCTTGGGACCTTAAGTCAACAAGCACGTAACAGAGAAAAAGCAACACTCCACTCTCTGAAACTCAGGGCTGTGCTTCTGTTCGGCTTTGCCCAGCTTGTGTGAACACCACGGGTCCAGAGGATTTAGCAACCTGCCCCAGGAAAAAAGCTTTGAAATGTGTTATTTATGAGAAGAGTGTTCTCGGGAAATTTCTTTGCTGGTTTGACTTGTTTTGCTGCTTTATGTAAGAACAATTAGGTAAGTATGGGGTTTTGAATGAGTTGTGGCTGTATCTTGGTGAGAGGATAGCTTTTCCTATTTTGTTACTTCAGTGACAATTATAGTTTTAAAAGTAAATCCTGTGTTACCGCAGTTCTTGTTACTGTGGATTTGCATGCTTCTTGGGTTTTCTCAAAGTGGTCATACAAAAGTCTTGGAAATTGCAAGCAATGAAATAGGAGTTAGTCTTCTGTTTTCTGCTTTGATTTTGTGCTGTTTCCTGCTGGCACTTTGGATTTTATGGCAGAACAGCAATAAGGCCGTTATTATGGACTCATAATGAGTAATGCAAGTGCAGAATGTTTACATTTGTGTTAAGCAGAGTATACATCTGATCTCTCTGTAAGGGAAGCAATCCGTACTTGCAGATACTGGTGACTGGGATGGGTTAAGAGAAGGGCCTAAATGTATCATGGTAATTGTGGGAGAAAATAGCTGAAATAAAATTGTAAGCAGGCCTTGGCCGCATATGTCTGAACACATCTAAGGGAACATGCTGCACTTTATTCTTACGGTCCTCTATGTCAAGTGTTTTTCAGAATGTGTACAGGGATATTTGTTCACGTGGGCTGAAGTATCAGAACTGCAAAAGCCCTTGAGAAATGTGTGGAATCTATTTTAGTTCGTCTCCATTGCATCTATTTTGGCTAACAGTCACTCTGTCTGCCTCCCCATTTCTCACTGTCCTTCTGGCTCTCGAGTGGCATGGCTCTCCATTCTAGGCTCTAAATGGGAGCTGGTGGATGTCATTGCTAGGCCACTCTTGATCATCTTTCAAAGGTCATGGCAATCAAGGGAGATGCCTGAGGACTGAAAGAAAGGAAATGTTACCCCAGCCTTCAAAAAGGGCAAGAGGGAAGACCCAGGGAACTGCAGGCCAGTCAGCCTCACCTCAGTCCCTGGAAAGGTGATGGAACAGCCCATCCTGGAGGCCGTCACTGAGAATGTGGATGACAAGAAGGTGGTCAGGAGTACTCAGCATGGATTCACTGAAGGGAAATCATGCTTAACCAATCTGATTGCCTTCTAAGATGCGACAACTGTCTGAATAGATGAAGGGAGAGCAGCAGATGTTGTCTGCCTTGACTGCAGTAAGGCTTTTGGCATTGTCTCCCGTGATATCCTAATAGGGAAGCTCAGAAGTGTGGGCTGGATGACTGCATGGTGAGGTGGGTTGAGAGCTGGTTGAATAGCAGGTCTCAGAGGGTTGTGATCAGTGACACAGAGTCTAGCTGGAGGCCTGTAGCTGCTGGTGTTCCCCAAGGGTCCAGTATTGTTCGACTTACTCATCGATGACTTGGATGAAGGGATAACGTCTCCTCAGCATCATAAACATTTGTTCTCTGAGATCACTTCTGCTCCTCATTAGGTCAGCGAGAACTCTAATTCTGATTTCCGTGGCCTATTCCAGAGACATTTTGGGCATAAGTCCAAGGGTCTGTGTCTGATTCAGTTTTGGTGAGCTGGGATTAAGCCAGGCTGAGAAGTGCATGGAATAGACAAAAGCCATGATACAGGGAAGAATACAGGGAGCAAGGCACATGCAGGGAACTAGGTCTTTTCCTGACCATTAAACCAGCTCTGATTCTCACTTCCTTATGCCTGTTGAACCGGATTTCCTCTCATTTGTCACAGAGCTTGTAGTTAGCTGACTGATGGCTTCAGTTCATGCCCTTGTCCTTTCAGCCCTAGTAATGAGTTAAATTGTTTGTTCTACTAACGTGTATAGAGAAGATTTCACAGTGGTGTGGTAGAAGGTGGCAGTGCTTTTTGCTAAGCTCTTCACTCTATTAAATACATGAATCTAGAAACCACTGGCATTTTACCCAAGCATTTGTTTTAATGCTATTGTTATTGTTAAGGCATATTTTCCCAGGGTGTAGGTCACTTGATCGATACTGGAGGCCTAGAAATCTTCCATAATACAATCTTTCTTTGAAACCACACCCTGCTTTTATGAACAGCCTTCTTCTGCTTCAGGGCTCCCATTAAATACCAACAATTCTTCCATCCTGTTGCTCAACAGCTGGTGTCTGGGCTCAGTGACTAGCCCAGGTCCCAGGGAGCTGTGCAGGGTGCAGCATGGAGATGGCTTCCACGCTGAGACAAAAAAATATCTAAGGGTCCCCCACACCAACTGTGGCAACACCATGTGTTAGTCTGGCAGCAAACAATGTGCATGGAACAAAACTCAGTGTAGGGCCTGTGGCTTCTAGGTTCAGGGAGTAGAGGGTCTTCTGCAGTAGAGAATGACCTAGGAGGGGAAGGAGAGCCTGAGTGCCAGGATTGGATGTGCTGTTCAAACTCCCAGATTTCAATTTTGTAATTGTGGAAAAGTCGTGGAGCCATGTTAGGTGATGTAAGGCTGAAGGTTGTTAGATGGCTAATTGGTGGCTTTTCACAGACATGAATCTCTTCACCGCCAAGTAAATTGTCTTGCCTCAACAGCAGTGTGACTGTGAGAAATTCCCTTCTGCGTGCCATTTTTACCTCTTTTTGTGGCCCCTTGGTTGTCCTAAATGCCAGACTAATTGTCTATCTGTGGCTGGGCTGAAACACATGAGACAGAAGCATTTAGGGGAATAGTAGAGGGAATGGTCTTGTTTCTACGTCAAAAAAAAAAAACAAAAAAAAACCAGAACAATTACTGGTTGTGCTTTTAAGGCAAAATTAGCCACTGATGCTGCCCTTTTAGCATTTCCAATTAGAGGTTTTCTAATAAAGCAGGTGTTCTGCACTGCCGTTTGACAGCAGCCCTCAGTCTAGGAAGGTCAAGAGCTGGTGAGGCATGGCTGTCCCACTTTTTCTTTCTGGTCAGCAGATTGCCGCTGCAGATGTTGCCTGGATGTGTTTAATGGGAGCTGAAAAAGGGATGAGGTGGGTTGAGAAGGCCATGCTTGTAACAAGTGGCACTAGGCTTGCTGGAGTGAGTGTTACCCATCTTTGAAAACAGTCTTCCTTTCGAGAGAGTTGAGGCACAGAGGATCCTGTTAGGGTCCTGCTGCCCATGGACAGCTCTTGGTTAACAGCTGGTCTTCTGTCCCTCTCCATGACGTCCCAGGAGGCTCTCCAGGCATGTGCTGGGTGTGGGCCTGGAGCTGCCATGCAGGTACCCAGCATATTGTGGCCTCTTGCTGTTCCCTCATCCCCTTCAGCAGCTGTCGGGAGGTGTCCATGGCCTGCCAGGAGCTAACAAATAACAGGGCAAGGAGGAGCCGGGGCTGTGTTCAGAGGGTGCCCTGCTTTCTGTGGGCACATGGCCTGCTCTCCGCAGATGGGAAATTGTCTAAGTATTAAGAGATTTGGTTTGATTAGCTGAAATCTCCTGTTGGCAGCACATTTCCAGTCCCTGGAGCACTGGAGATCAGACAAGTTGCCAAGGCAACGTGCAGCCTTCAGCGAGGGGTTTACTTCTGCATCGTCCTTGGTCAGTTGCTGGAGTAGGGTTTATTTAGGTCTTTGGAAGAAGGAAAAAAAAAAGCTGTTGTCTGTCCTTTTACTGTGGTGAGTCATTCTGCCTTGGGTCAGTGATGGAACTAAGAACAAGGTTTTGCGGATGAGAAAAATAAGTACATGACAGCATAAAGATCCCAATTAGATTCCTCTTAGAAGAGGTGAGAGCACTTCAGTTCTGAGTGAAAACAACTTATTCTTTTTCCCTCCAAATAAGAGAGAAGCATTAACTGAGATCCTCCTTTCTCCTCCCTCTTCTCCCTATTCCTCTCTCTCCCAAATGTATTTACTTTTGTTTGCTAGAGGACTCTGTGCTTATTGTTCAATTCTTGACTCATACCACAGATCTTTCCCTTTTAACTTCCCGTCAGCACTTTGCTTGCTCCACTCCCTCCTCTGCTGCAGAAACCTTGATGAATTCAGCTTGTGTAAGTTTTCCTTCCATTACATCATTCTGCTTTTTGCATGGCCTGAGAGATGAAATGCTCAGCGTGCCAGCACTGTGATGGTGCAGTCGAGGTGTGTGTGGGGAGCTGATGGTGTGCTCTAAGACACTCCTGTCTGCTCTTGGTTCACTGATTTGGACTTGATGCACTAAGTTAATAAAGGTTCCTGTAAAGTAGTTTTGAAGTTGGTAAGGGAAGACATGCTGCAGGGCTAACAAGACCGCACCTGGTGAGTTGAAGATGGGATATGGCAAACAGCATCAGAGTGCCCTTTTTGGTTTCTCTTACTGTTGAGATAAATGTGGATTGTGCTCAGCAGTAGATACCTTATCAGTTCAGAAGGAAGTAATTGCACAAGCTAGAATTATGAAGCATTCGCTGCATGGGAGCCAGGCTGGCATTTTCTGAAAGTGCAGGTGCTCTGGTTCTCTGGTGTGTATGTACCTCAGCTGGTGTCATGTAGCATGGGGAGAAAAGAAAGAATAAAAAAAATAAACCTAGGCACTTCTTGCTGAGAGACTAATTCTGACCTTCTCTGTCATAAAACCAAGGCATGGCCTTTGTAGACTGCAATTTGTATATGAGAGGAAGAAATTAAAAAGGGTAGAGGAGCCTTTAGGAGCCTACGTTGGCATCTTTATTTATTTACCCTTTTTTGAGAGGATGGCAGTTGATAGATGTGTCACTGTGATGATGCACGGTTATATTCTTTCCCTGTCTCAAAATACTGCATTAGTGATACCATGGCAACAAAGAAGTTGTCTTTAAAGCAAAAGAAAAAAAAAAGCATGACTTCGACATTCGAGAGAGGTGGCAGACTGACAGCCCAAGCCTTCCCTTCCTACCAGGAAGGCAGCGGTGGTGTCAGCTGTGACAAAACGTATGTGATTATGAACTCGGTGTTGCACTGTGACTGAAAACAAGCCTGGGGCACGATCAAAGGCAAACCTACTGTAGTAAGCTGGTTGGGAATTTCTGAGACAACATATTCTTGTCAGTTCAATGTTGCTAATATTTACAACTTTTCTAAGAAAAACATTCTCTTGAGGAACCTTTGCTAAATCCAAGTTGTGTCTTTATTCAGGATGGAATTCCTCTCTTAACAGGGCATGGTGTCAGCAGGAGAAACCAGATGTCTCCTGCCACAGCAGTAGGTTTTCTGGTGGTAAGATGGTCAAAGAACACGTGGAAGCTGCCGGTTTTAAGTCTCTGCCCTGCTTGGTTCAGATTTGAATTTTAATGTGGGTCTCATTTCTAACTTGAAAGCAGGAGGTTGGCTTCTAGGGACTCACTTCCTTCTCACATTTGATCTAATGCAAGTTGTATAGTTAATTATTGCTACAGTCTTTTTCTTGCTTTTCTACATTTTAGGTGAAAGCTTTGACTGCTAGGTTAGTCCCCTCGCTGCTTTGTCTGATGGCTGTTTATGTGATGGAAAATGGTTTACAGCGTGTAAAACAGAGAATTTGAGACTAGCTTGGTGATCAGGGTGAGAATTGAGGTAGAGGGGAAATGACAGAGCACAGACTTTGAGTGTAAAGGTTTTCTCCTAGCAGGTAGAGCACTCACTTACACACTCCCTCTGTTACAATTTTCTGAAGATCTTAGTTTTGCTCCAGTGCTAATCTCAGAAGTACTGGGGGTCTAGGAAAATGATTTTCTGCCTCATTTTTCGTTGCTGACCTGGAGAAGCCTTGAGACAGAGTTGTGAAGGCTGCAGTTCACACAGATTATCTCAGATGTTGGTCCAACTCTGAGAACGATTTTTTTTTTCTTTATAGGGATTCTTCATTTGGGACAAAAATGACAGAGAAAAGGCAGCTGAGGTATTTTTGTGGAGCAGATGAAGGCGGAAAGAGTTCAGGACAGCTTCTCCATGGGAGGTAGGCAATGGGACCTCTGTGGACAGTGGGACATGTGGGAGGGTTCAGGCTACTCTGCCCAGCCTGAAATGCTCACGAGCATTGGCCGTGTAGAAACCTAAAAGAGAGGAGGATTAACTAGGTGTATTACAGTTGCTTTCATCTCTGACTCATGAGCACAGTAAGACCCTTTCTCGCTAAAGGTTTCTGCCCTGTTTTCCCACCACTGTTTGGCGTTCCCAGAGCCAAAACCAAAGGTCTGAGAAAGGTCTGAGGAAGGACATGTGTGTGAGGAAGCTGGTCAGAAGGGTGGGTTGGGGTCAGGCAGAGCTGAATGCTCCCTGTGTCCCAAGGAAAGGGGCTCGGTCTGTGCAGAGCTTGGAGCAGTGACCATCCTGTTGTACTTGAGGCAGGGACCAGTGGTTGTACAGGAGAACCAAGGCCTGGGTGGTACCACAAGGTTCCTCATGCTGCTCCTGCTGAACCTCTTCAGCCCTGATATGTAGGGGACCAGCTTTAAGTCTGTGAATGGCAGTTCAAGTGTTGCACTGCTCCAATTCTGTCTCCCTGGCCCTGTTAACTTCAATGAATTTTAAAAGCCATGTTGAATTTTCTAAGGTTATTATTAAGATTATCAATTAGTCTCTGAATTGTCCTTTAGAGGCCTAGGCTGTTACTTGAGTCACCTCCATTAAACGACACGAGTGCTCCCCTGTCTGTTATGGCATGCTTCTGTTTCCTTTTTTCATTTGTATTTGTGATGTGTGTGCTTCCACACTGAGAAACGGGGTGAGAGCCAGGACTCTTCTAGATGCAGAACATCAGGCATCATCGTATGCAAACACAGTGTACTTACTGTTGACTTGACCTAGTACTCTAGAGTTGTTTGAAACACATCCAGCAAAACTAATACTTCATCTTTCCTAATGAGAAAATGCCTTCTGTCGAAGGCAGAATATTTCACAGAACAGTTTGCTTCGTCGTAAACATTGTCAGGAGCATTGCTCAAGACTAGGGTGGCATTTCTGCTGCAGGGAAAATAGTGTGGCCGCAGAGTAGTATATAGCAAATTGCATAGCAGCCTTTGTAAGGTGGAAGTTTTGAGAGTTACTGGCCCCAAAATGCTGTGAGCCTGGCTCAACTAAAAGGGCAGAGGGTGCTCTGTAATGAGAGTTTGGGACGTTGTACTGGGGAAAGTGAGTGGATGGGAGAATTTATCTCAGGCCTTTCATTTCTTAGCCCTTATTTACTGCTACTGCCTCCATGTCCTCTGTTGGGCCTGATGTGCCTTCCCTTGAAGTGTTTCTGGGAGGTGCTGGGCTTCACCTGAGCATCTATTGGATTGTGTCCCTAAGAAGAGTGAGGCTTGAGGGGCAGAAATGCCAGTCCTGTGGCTTCCAGGTGAGTCCAGGTGTCTGAGGAAACACCCAGAGCCCTGCAGCTATTGGTGTAGTGTCATCTGCAGGAAGGTGCTGTAGATGTTGGGTTTGGGAGCCTCAGCCCTTGGGTGAAAAGTGAGGTTTTTTGAGGCACTGAAGTGCCTGTGTAGGTCAACAGGGCTTTTCTTGATTGTTCTTCTGGGCCCATCTTCCACTGTTTTTTGTTCTGTCCATGCTGTGGCTCCTGTTGCGTGGAGTGGTTGCGTCAGTGTTTCCCTGGTTCGCAGAATTGCTGGGAGCATGAACACATTGAGGCCTGCAAGGTGTTTGGATACTGTGGCTATGTGGGTTGTAGAAGAAAGGGAATGAAAGTTACTGTACTGTCTCAGAGACCTTTGAAACTGCGTGCTTATGTCATATGCCGTAAGGGCTGCTTAAATCTGTGAAGGTGACCTGCAAACACAGCAGCAACAGCGACA
Source organism: Penelope pileata (assembly GCA_013396635.1). Taxonomy (NCBI): domain Eukaryota; kingdom Metazoa; phylum Chordata; class Aves; order Galliformes; family Cracidae; genus Penelope; species Penelope pileata. The sequence goes on along the minus strand of WBMW01005641.1, from coordinate 106,941 downwards.
AGTGGGCCCGTTCTTCCACCCTTTGATCAATCCAATTTTGCAGTCAAATGTAATAGAAGTATAGTCAGGTCAAAAGTGTCTTTCAGTCTTTCATATTCCTTATATAGAAGGACTGAAGAACTTCCATTTCTTGCTGTCTGTGAATCGGTGCATAAAAATAAAGCGTGTGAAACCTGAGCCTCGATGCAGGGCAAGTCCTCCTGCCTTGGGTGGGAATTTCACCCTCCTGCTACAGTGCTGTGTGGGGTCTGATGGCGTTTCTGGTAACGTGTTTGTGGATCACCTTGAGGAGAAGAGGAGGAGTTGCAGAACTGTTCCCTCGCGGTGCTGTTAGGAAGGGTCGGCCTTTGTCTCCTTTCATATAGATATCAGGAGAGAGCTGTAATCCTGTGAAAACACACATTTATTTCTGAAGTGTTTGTGCATTGTGTATGTGGTGCACATGAATAGAATTGCCACCTGTCCAGGACTGATAACGCTGATCCTGGGAGCAGTGGTCATGCGTTCCTTATTCTAGCACTTTGCTAGATGGAGAATCTGCTCCTACAACTCTGCCTAGGCTGGAATTCATGAAATGCTGCATGCAATGGGTTGCTTTGTCCTTTATGGCACTTTCTGAGCTTGCACAGATATGGATTCATTATGAGTTCTGATGTTACGCGCTGTTATCTGGGGCTCATGAAGACCCTTTAGCTTATTTTTGTGCTCCCACAGGAAGATCCCATTAGCTGTCTGTCCTCTTCCACTAGGAATCCACATATGACAATGAGTAGAGGAAGTGTCCAAGAAGCCCTGGTGCTCCCATTGCACCCAGCAAGGAACTTGCCCTTGCAGTAGGACTGCTGTCATCATTTCACCCCAGATAACTTCCCTTCAATAGCTGCTGATTATTGCCAGGCGTGAGGCTTATTACAGATGGACTCCTGTGCTTTGCTGTGCTGTCACACTGCTGATAGGAATGAGGATATGTAGGTATGCAAGTGGGAGGAAACTTTCTAATACATCATAATAGTAATAATAATAACGTGCACTTCTATTGCCTTGCAGCTTTCGCTAGAACTTCTGCCCACACATCAGCCTACTTGGTTCACAATGCAGTGTGCATGCTAGACAATTAGTGGTTGATAATGAAAAATGTCATGGGAACCAGCAGGAAAATCATAGCTTACTCCAAATATATAATGAAATGTAATTAGCGTAGACAGTAAAACAGACAATTTATGTTTTTTTCGTAATTAAAAAGTACCAGTAAACATTCCTATTGCAGGAAGCTTGGTATCAAATGGAATTAAAGAGCTATTGTCTGGAATAGGATTTTATGCAAAAAAATTAACCCTTACAAGGCTGAATGGATTAAGATTTTGTTAATTGCAGACTCTCCAAGTGAATCTGTGGTGGTACTTCCATTCATTTGCCTGGTCTGTTTGGAGGTGCCTGTGAAACCTGCTGCAAAGCAAGTACCAGCTGGGGACAATCAATGTCATGGTGTGGCAAATGCTTCCTTGCTGCTCTTCCAGTCAGACTCACCTGTTGACCTCCCTTCCCTCTCTGATCTCTTTCCTGGCTTGGGGCCCTTTCCACTGCACCTCTTGTTTGCTCTTCAGCAGAATACACACAGGAGTGCATGCAGTTATGCTTGCCCTCCACCTGCCAGATGTGTCAACACCATTTCTTGGCTTTCAGTCTTGCCTGGCTCCTCTTCCTCCTCAGGCCCCTCCCAGGCCCAGACATCCCACTGCAAGCCAGAACAGAGCTCTAGCCCAAATCAGTCTTGAAATAATTTCCCAGGCATAGTCTTAGCCTGAAGATTCAGCCTGCAGAGAGATCTCTCGAGCTGCAGGCTGAGCAGAGAGCTGGGACGTGTAGTTAGGACCACATGCAGGTGCAGCTCATTTCTTCCTGATGATGGAGGAGCAGAGAGCCAGTGTGGCTCCCGCACACAGGAGTGTGTGCTTCCAGCAGGAGCCAGGTGCTCAGACTGTAATGTTTCTTTCTACCCACGTATGTGAGACAGCGCTCAGGTGCAAATCTCACAGCCCTCCCTCCCCCTCAGAGATGCCATGACACAAACCTCTAGTATCTGGCACAGATAATGTGGGGGAGAGAAGGGGAAACTTCTGCTTAAAGCTGTGGGACAGAATGCATGAGCTCCTGTGCCTTGTGCTGTAGAACCTCAGGCACCTCCTTGCAGTGGGGCAGACCCTCCTTGGGTGGGCATTGCTGCATTCTGTGCAGGAGGTGCCCTGTGCCCTGCCCATGAGGAGCAGGGGAAGCCTAAAGGGTTGCCCCAGGGCCTGCAGCACTGTGCTGCTATTTCCTTGTTCCTCAGCTGCTGAGCAGCAGGCAAGAATAGATGAGCAATGGGGCTATCGCAGCAGCCTGTGATCCTCTGGAGCGAGCAGGCAGCTGCTGGTAATAGGTCTCTGAACCTTCTCGCAGGATGCCTCCTCTAGTAAGGGTCTGCTTTTTCCCCTCAGATTTTGCAAGGGTCTGTTGGAGAGGGGCACTTTGGGAACTTCTGTGGCTGGGGGTTATGTCCCATATCAGAGCACGTGTTGGGCAAGCGGTGTTCGGAAGTATTGGTGACTTTCTTCTTTCCTATCTGAGAAGGGGGGAAACCATGACATCCCGTTGGGCTCGGAGCTGAGATTTGGTAAAAGGGCTTTGTAGTCAGGAGCAGCACTGTCCTTGCAACCCCTGCACATCACACTCCCTGCAATGAAATCGCTCACACAGAGCCTTTGAAACATGATTGTTGGTTTGCTACGTACCTGCTCCAAATCCACAGATCTTAAGCTCAGCTTCATGCAACATATGCACTCATACAGAGGCACATGCACACTGATGTTGAGATGTGGTGATCCGAGGTGTTTTGTATTGTAAAGACCATAATCCTTCTTTTTGCCAGAGCTGTAATCAAGCAGGGGAAGAGTCAGAGATGAGACCCAGCTGGGCTGTCAGATACATTCTGGAGTTCTGGCTACTTTGATTTCTGCTCAGCTCCTTTGATTTATACTTGGCTCCTGCAGGCACTTAGTGGTGACTTCAGCAGCTGAAAATAGCTGGAGTGGGTGTATCACTCAGCTGCTCTCACATCCCCAGCCCTGCTTGCTGTGTTGGGTTGTGGGGAAGAGATGGGTGAGTTTGAGCCCTGGCAGGCAGACCAGACCCCCTGTCTCCTTTGGCCCTGCTTAGCGCTGGGGTGGCACAAGAGGGGGACGTAGATGCACTTGCCAGAGAAGTGACTGTGCCTTACTGAAGAGAGCAGTGGAGATGTGGACCTGACTGTGTTGTCACTCAAGCTTGCATAATGCAGTGCATGTTGATGTTCCCTTCAGAGGCTGGAGTGAGCAAGGTCAGAGCCAGCTCTGGAGTTCATGTAGCCCATTTCACTCTGAGTTTGGCACCTAACGCTTGTCTGGTTTTTATGTGAACTGCTGCTGTGCATTTGCCATTTTCATTTCCAGTTAAGGCACATCGACTTGTAGTAAATCAGTTTTTTAAAATCCCCTAGATCATACTCCTAGTGTGCACTCTCAGGGCTGTAACTGGAGATGGTTCAGCTCTTCTAGCCTGAGTCTTTTGCTGAGTCAAGTCTTGTAAGCTCCCAGTGGGATGTTTTACAGGCAGGGCTGGCTCTGTTTACATCCTTTCCTCCTGCTCATCTCATCTGTGAGCTGAAGCTTTGCAATCACAGGCATCCCTGGTGTGCCACTGATGCTGCTGATGTTTCATTTTTATGGGAGCTTTGATTTGAATTGGACAACTGAACTTCACCCCTTCTTGGTGAAATAATTACCAGAATAACAAACCAACTTTTTTTTATTATTATTCTTTCCTTTTGGAGACAGCACTTACGGTTTTTGACGTGTGTGCCCTTGCCATCCACATTGGGTGATCTATGTAGTGTTTGTCCCTTGTTTTGGCATTTTGATATGTGTGAGAGAGGTGAAATGGCTTTAAAAGCTTTTTGCTGGCGCCTGCGGTTTTTAGCAGACCTAGTGGCACAGCTGAGTGTGATAAATTGAAATAAGACTGTTTCTCTGCAATCTGACATAGGGATGTTGATGTATAGGACTAGGTTGTCAGCTGATGCAAATCCACCATGCTTGTTACGTGTGGCCAAAACTGACATCAAGGGAGCTGAGCTGAATTATCTCAGCTGGAGGCTGGTGCTTTGCAACAAAGGCTGGGGATGATGTGGTACTGTAATGTGCTTCCTACTAAAGGGTAAAGTAACAGTGTAACGAGGTTCATAGGCAAGACATTAACCTGTTCTTAGTAAATGTAGTGAAGTTAATGAGTGCCATTACAGCGTAGTCTGATTTTACAGAAAAATGTACAAATTGTAAAGGAGGTATTGAGGCCTTCTCACTTGGAGCTCATCCTCCCCACAGCCTCCCCTAAGCACTTTCTGCAGGCTGTGCAGAAATGCTCTAAGGCCAACGGCACTGTCTTGGCTGGATCCTCATTGCCGATGCAGATTGACAGTCTCTCTCCTGAAGCCAGTGGACTTCTGCACTAACATGAAAGTTTATTAAATTCAGTAGGAGTCCCCTCTGATGGTGTTCACCATGTGATGAAAATGAAGACCTCAGTCAAAATCGTGTTTGATGTGCAATTGTCAATGTCCTTAGAAGACTGGCCCAGCGTGGGTCTTGTAACCACTTAACACAAGTCCAGGTTCTGCTGAGTTGTATTGCTATTTCTTCTGGGGAGGAGAAGGGGAAGCAGAACTGTGGATGAAGATGTCATTAAGCACATCTTTCTCCAGACAACTTATCCCAGTTGTGCTGATATTTTCTTTCTGAATTTCTGTTCCTAGATATTCCTGAGGCCGTTGGGTTTTTATCTGCAGTTGGAGTCTTCGTTATCCTCCTTGCAGTTCTCCGTCCCTTCATCAACAGGAAGCTCTGCTTTGAAAAGAGAGGCGCATTCTCATGCCTGGAACAAGAAGGGAGAAGGAAACACTCCAAAGAAAAGCCTAGAGTTCATGAGAGCCCTGGTATGTATCACAATATTATACCACCTTTGATGTACAGAATCTTCTTGAGGCTTTGATTGTGGGGAGGATGGAGATAGTACACCCATTTACTGTGTCTCGGGTTATTTGTGTGGATAACAGCAGGGATTTGGACAGACTATAGTAACCTCCAGAACTTGATCAAATGGATACGCAATTGCTGCCAGGCTTCCATTATCTTTGTTGTCTGGAGTACCCTCTTGAGAAATGGAGGGCAACACTGGGGAGAAAATGCACTCACCGCTCTGTCTGCTATGGAAGTGTTTTGTTAATCCAGTGAAGAACAAAATGTGAACAATTCTGAGTAACAACACTGCCTGCTCCTGAAGGATATGCCCGTCCTGGTTTTCCTGCAGTAGCTATTACATGCTTTTTCGTGCATTTGTTGTTGTCTGGAAACATTATGTCTTGGGTAAACCCATGAGTCCTGGAGTCAAAATAACTGCAAGAGAGCCCATCAGGGAATTTTACTGTGTTATAAAAATAACATTTTAATTTTTCTGAGCTGTCAAAAAAATGCATCCGTTCTGGTAATGGTGGTAAGTGAGAAGTTGGTAATTTCATCGTATGTTTGTGAATTTGCATGTCCTAAGTGTATAGTCATAAAAACAATCAGCCAAGAAGTGACCTCAGAAGTCTTGCAATTAAAAGGTTCACTTCTTAGTGGTTCAGTCATAAAGCTGATTGTGGAAGGGCATAATTGCAAAGCCTGGAGCTCCTGGAGCTTTTTTGGTGCACGTTTTGCCTTGTACTCTGAGTTCCATATGACCATCGCAAGGGGCACAATCTGGTCATATCTTAAGAGTCCAGGACTTCTGAACAAGCAAAAGCTTGGGTGCTACATGAGACAGGGAATCAGTGGGGCTCACTGATTCTTGCTAGATTTATTAGTGGGCCAGAGTCAGGCTGTTGGTACCAACAAGTCAAAAAAAAAAAAAGCAAATAGTGATTGAAAGCCCCCAGCTAAAAGTTCTGACTTCAGTATTTCTAAGCAAATCTTATGATGGCTTTTCTTTGTTGTTTCGTTTTTAAAACTAAGTTTCTTTCATCAAGGTTATATTTAAGTCTTCCGTCCCTTTTCTTCTCCTCTCATCAAGTAGTGTAAAATGTGGCTTTTATTTCAGTTTTTAAGATGACACATCTTGCAGGAATGTGTAGGCGTTGACATTCTATGGAGCTGTCACAGGCTATCATGTAAACATGTATTTGCAATGCCTTTTAAGATGTGAATTATTAATAAACAGGGTGGCTTGCTTTTTTTTTTGTTTTGTTCCTTCTGAATTTTGAAGGACAAAAAATTGCTTCCCAGCTGACACACTCGATGGCAATTTTCATTTCAGACTAAATCTTGTGTGTCTGAGTAATAAACCTTTGAAAACACGGGTTTATAATGGAAACACTAATTCAACTTTAACTACAGCTGTGCCGTACAAGCAAAATACCACACACATTAATGAGGTGCTAAATCTGATACGGCAGAGGAATGTGTTGTAATCATTAATTACAAATGGAAACTTAAAGTTGGAGCCTGCTTTTTCCGTTCAAACTCAGCTTGGTGAGTTGGAGCTAAGAGCTGTTTAAAAATATCAGGTCTCTATATTTAAATTTCACCACACTGTTTGGATACTTGTAAGGCCAGTATGGAATATATGTGTTGGAAATGCTGATGCTTGTAAAGGACAGCATAATGAGAGGAGAGATTAAAACCAGGGCTAACACAACATATCATATGGCAAATGAAGAAAGCTGGAGCCTGTGCTTGGGCTGGGAAGCCAGGAAAGCCAACTTCTGGCACAGCAGTTGCCTGGTGAGGGAGCTCTCCCAAGAGGAGTGTTGACAAGCAAGAGTTGGTTTCAAATTCAGTCTGACTTTGGGTAGAAAAGAGCAGGGTAGGAGTGTTTGTAATGTGTAACTTAGTGGTTAGTAATTGAAAAATGTAAGTTAACGCAAAAATTCACTTTTCCTCTTCTCCGCTTCTTTCTTTTAGTGAGCTGTGTTTATTACAGGGAGATCCTGATTCTACAGGCTCTGCTGTTACCAAGCTGGGGAAATCACTGCTTTACATCTGGAATTAGGAGTGGTTAGAGCAAATTGGTCTGCTATGACTGTTGGCTTTATAACTGTCTAAATAGGTGAGGAGGCATTTTGTATTTGACGTGAACGTAACTTGTACAATAGGAAAAATCCAAACTTAGAGCAGTATTTGTAGATGAAGGCTGTAGCTTGCAAGGATTTTTCTGGGTTTGATGTGTGTTTTTCTCTCGTCCTTGGATCTCGCTGAGTTTTAACTTACCTACCAATAAAGAAGAGAGTTGATATTGAAACATAAGCAATTCTGCCTGCTTTGCACTTTGCAGGTGCATGAACTGACATTCAGAAAATGTACTGTAAACTGCCAAAGTCTTTGTTTTGTTTTGGCTTTTCTGTGAAAAGCCTGACCTCAGACTGGGGTAAATGACAATGAAATAGACGTTTCCATCGTCATGGCTCTATGATGCATCTGGCGAATTTGTTCCTCATTTAATTGTAATTGCACAATTTGTGTCCTTATGAAAGAAACAAGATGAAGGAAAGATGTTTGTGAAAACGACGATTTAATTGTAAACCTTTTAGGGGACTCCAAGACAAAGGCTCTGAATTGCTGGGACACAATGGATTACGTTTCTGATACTGGAGGCTTTTGTGGATCCTATTCCTGATTGTCTCATGGACCTTATTGATGAGCCCATCCCTTGCACAAGGATGTGCTGCCCCTGATCCCTCTCCCTCAGCTGCAGGAGACCATGCACCGCTGGGGCTGGAGCTTGTCTGAATGTCGTCAGCCTGTGTTTTGGACAGACTTGGCACCACAAGGGAGAGCTTAGAGCAGATTGCGAAGGTGGATGGGGATCTGGTTAACACTTACGTGAGAGAAGTGTAGCATAAATAACTTCACACATATCAGGCTTGTTTGGCTATACCAAGCATGTGTATGGTGGCATGGAGGCTTCCTGAGCTGACTGGAGCAGTGTAGATCCATGATGTTGGTCACGTGCAGAATTTGTTAGCAAGGGAAATGTTACCTCTGGCTGGAACAGAGTCAGCTGGAGTTGTCCTCACAGCATCGGTGATCTTATAGGTGGCAGGGAAATGTGTGGGGGATGAAATCTCCCTTTGGAACAGCCTGCTGCACAAGGGAGAGGGCCCTTCCCTTGAAGAGGTCTGGCATGTCAGTGGGGTCTCATGTGAGACTTCTTTTGGTGCTGTGGTGGTTGGTTGCCCCATCTTGTAGTGGGTATTTCATGACTAAGAGATAGAGATTGTGTTCTTACAGGTGATATTTACTGTGTAGCTGAACCCTTTGCTTCAGAAGGTCACGTATGAAATGAACTTCACAGAAAGATGCGGCAATGTTGGACAAACCCTTGTGTGAAGAGCTGTGTTGAACCATGTGCTTCAGTGCTATGACTCAAAAAAGAAAAGTGCCTACTTTGTTCTCTACTTTCATCTTACATAATGACTCGACCTGAGACCAGGAAAGAAACTGTGTTTTTCTGACAGTGCTTTATACAAAAGTATTCCCGTTACACCTTGCCTTGACCACTTAGCACAGTGTTAATCCTGTTCTCCTGGTACGTGAAATCACCTTAAGCATCATGAGATTTGAAGAAACATTTCTTCCATTTTTCCTTCTGTCTCATCAGCCTTGAGAGCTTTTTCAATTTGTATTCTCAAGCTGCTCTACACAGCCCCTGCTCTAGCCTCTGGGGCTGGTGGCATACTTAAAATAAATAAATGGAGATGCAGTTCTTATGTAAACCACTCATCTCCGGTAGCTGAGGCTTTAGGGAATTGACACCTAAAAGTCAAGAGCAGGAAGGTTGGCAGCACTGCCTGTTGACCTTGCTCTGCCAGCAGAGCCTGGACACGGCCTGGAGCTCAGAACTAGTCGTGAGTAATGTGTGAGACAGTTGTATGTTTGCAGAGGCTCAGCTTGATGTTTAAAAACAAGCCATGTGGGTGCAGCATGATGGTACCAGCGTGGTATGCACATAAACTGACTTCTTCCAATGGCATGTTAAGTTGAGAAGGGGAAGAATATACTCTTCAGACACTATGGCTGGTGTTTGTAACCCAAAACTAAGGAACCAGTAGCTTTGAGGCTATGTTGTCCTCAGCAAGTTGCAAACTGAAAATGAGTCCAGGGCTTGGTAGCTGTGAGCGTGTACAGGGCTGGATGACAAGGAGCTGGGTCACTCACCATCCACTCTATTTGCTGCTTACGGCTGTGGTTCCCCAACAGCACTGCCTGCACTGCCTGATGGTTGGTCCATGCCATCAGTACAGCAATTTCCATGGGCTGTGTTACAATGGAGCATGTGTGGGGGAAGGAGGAGTAACAGTAACTGGGTGACTCCTCAGAATGTTTCTAAAATAACTTAATTGTGTTAAACAGCTAGACTTGCTCTCCCACTGCTAATTTCCATGCAAGTAATTGCTCCGATTGACCCTGGCTTTTTCAGTTCCTGCAGGCTGGGTAGCATGACTGCAGGCGGGGTGGGACTCGGTCTATTGGGGCTGCTCTACGAGAACAGCTTGACAGCGCAGGTGGGTGGGTTCGAGTGTGGTGTAAACTGGTGTTTCTCCAGCCTTTTGAACTTGTGATTTCCGTTTGGCTCTTCTGTCTTCGTGCAAGCCAATGAATGACAACAGCTCAATTACAGAATGCTCTGTAATTCCTGACTGTAGGTTTCTACTTTCATTCCCCTAATCCAGTAATTACAGATGTTTCTCACTCCTTTACATTGAAAGAACACAGTTGCCACTACTAACACCCCTTTTCCCATGCTCCAATGATATGTTGCTTTCTTTGTGCCCTTTTTGTAACCCTCAGTTTGAGAAATAAAAATAGTGGAAGTTATACATTGTTGCTTTGCTGTACTGTTACTTAGCACAGAACCCTTTGGTTTTTGTGTCTATGGCGAAATGTAGCTATTTACATGCAAAGGACTTTGTTTTGGTTTGGAGAAAGTGGCTGGCTTCAGTGGAGTGACTCTGGGTAATGATGATATTGGTATGCTGGACTTCAAGGAACTCTTTTTATTTGCCTGAATTTTGGTCACCACTCCCCTATGATGTTGAGATCTGGATTTTTGAAAAAGCTCCATAGTTTTCAGCAATGCCATGTTTGTATAACAACATTTTTCTGCTATCCTTTTCTTCTCCTCCTGCTGAAACTGTGAGGATCAATACTTAGGTGCTGCCATTACTTTTTGGCAAAAGGGGAGCATTCAACAGAGGAAAGGGAAGAAAGAAAGAAACACCATGAAGCAAAATTCACTGACCAAAACCACTTCTATCTTTTTTACAACTGACTTGACACAGCATCAGTAGTAGTGAGCTGCCTGCAAAGACATGAGATGATTTGGGAGTAAGGAATAAGTCTGCAGGCTTCCCCTGCTCAGGCTGAGCCCTGTTCAGCTGGGTGTGTTGCTGTCCCTCTGATCTCACTTTTGGTTTTACTTCACCCTTTTAGGGGTTGCAGGACCAATGCTTTGCTGCAGTGGGTTTAGAACCTGTTGATTTGTAACGCAGCTCTTCTGGGTGTGTGTTGTGTGCTGGTCCAAACTGGTGACCCAGCAACAGTGCGCAAAGCTTTAGGTGTGAAAAGTTAGATTCAGCCACATGTCCATACTGTGAAAAAAGCTGTTGGTACGATCTTCTCGGTGATGGTAAAGAAGGGATCTGTTTTATTCTTGAGTCTCAACATGGACACAAGTATTCTTGTGTTCTCCCAGGTGGAGAGGTGAGGTTGTGGATTTCTTCCTCATCTAATGTTTGGGAAATAAGCACTCGCCAGAAACTTTGGTTGGTGGTTGTATGCCAGAACACTGCTTTCAGTCTGTAGTGCACAAGGCTCCCTTGTAGGGAGGAATTTGGTGGAGAACTTAGGCGAGATCTGTACAGAAAGTGACTGAAGGAAAGGAAGTTTGTGCCTACGCTTCGCAGCAGTCTGAGTAAGGGAAATCATTATAAGAAATGCACATAGGATGGCACTTTTTAGGAGCCTGCATATCAAGAAGATTGAAAGACACTTTGCTAATGTTACAAACCCGTGCATTGTGGTAGTGTTTGAAATTCTGCTAATAGTCTTCTTTTTTTAGCTGTCCAGTAATTGCACCTCTCAATGGGAACGCTGCTCAGGAATAATGATCCTATCAAGACAAGGGAATATAGATTGTAGCAAAGGTTATGATGGTTTCTATGAAAGGCTTAACATTGATCCTTTTAGCTATCTGATTTTCCAAGAGAAGAAAAAAAAACCGAGTTAAGCAGGCGATTCAGCGTGAAAGTTGTTGTGGTTAGTTTTTAGAAGATGGAACTTGAAGTGAATTTGCTAAACTGTTTTTCTCTCTTGTTTTTTGATGAATGCTTTTAAAAGGAAATGGATTTTTCTTTCCCAAACGTCTCAGATGCTCTTCTCAGTTCCTTTATTTTTTCCTAATGCAAGTCAAAATTCTTAGGGAATTGAAAAGTAAAAATCCGTAATGCTGGAAAGGCCATGTTGTGAAATATATCATAAACACCCTGTTAGAGCAGAGCCTGCTAATTAAGGGAGAGAGCTGCTGGGAGACAGCAAGCCTGTAACAGAGATCAGCCGCCTTTGATCCTCTGTAGAGTTTGTTTAAAAAAAAAAAAAACACACAACCTTACCCGCCTAAACTTGTCTGCAGCTTGTTACATGTTTTATCCATCTGCTGCAAGACCAGAAATAAGTGATTTATAATTCACTTGAACTCCAGTGGTTCAACATATCACAGGCTGTGAAGCCTTCGGTAAGAGAATGGGAAGAGGAGCCTAGCACAGGGTGACAGATCTGGGTGCCCTGGATGAGCCTGGCTTCTGCCTGCAAGGATTGTGCAGGTGCTGCCTGAGTTGTGGTCCTACAGGTGTGCTGTTGGTATGACTGCAAAGCAATTCAGATTTTTCCAGTGGAACACAATTGTGATGCAGCTTCCCTCCTGTGCTCCGCAGAGCAGCACCACAGTGTGTGCCTGAGGTATGGGGCAGCCAGCCACGGCATCTGGGGGAGTGTTAGCTCTGAAATCTAGTAACAAGAGGAGCTAATTATTCCCAATGAAAATAACACAAGTCTATGTTCTGTCGATTTATTTTTTTTTAGAACAGATTAGAACTTCGTTTTCACATCCATATGTTTTATCTGCATTGGTTAGCTACCACTCTTGGGTGCCTGCATCCCTCCAAAGGCTACTGCTGTCATGTTCTTTCCTTCTGAGATGGAGGCAGAGCCTTATGAAGTCCTCTTTTTGTCAGAAATCAGAAACTCATTTGCTGCTCCTTGTAAATAAACAACAGGTTAAAAATGTATCTTCTAACTAGTATTTTCTCACCCAGATTTAATTCCTTCAGCGTGTGGGAGAATCTCACTGTCTAAAGCACCATCTCTGCCTGGTGACTTCTGTGGTGCTGTCATTTACCAGTGCAAATGTGCATTATGCCAAAAATGTATAGTTTGGAGCATGTAATTGGATCAGGCCTGCAAGAAGATGAGTTGCACAAAGCAGAGAGGCTTCAACTACGGCAAGGCTGGGTAAGGGGAGTCAGTGATGGGAGCAGCTTACCTGGGAGCTCATGACACAACGTTGTCCTTTGCCAGAGGTATAATGCATGGCAGGGAGTATTACCTGGGTCTCTGGAGCTAAGTCAGTGGCTGGCAAATATGTACTGGAGCAATGCATGCCCTGAGCTAGAAGAGTATGTAACAGTCATCAGCTTTTAAAAGAATCTTAGTCATCTACGTTAATTTACTGTAAAATTTACTGTAATTTACTGTCCTTAGCACTGCAGTTTTAAGTACATGCTGAAGCTGATGATCAACATGTTGGAAGAGGTAACACGATACGTCAACATCACTGGACAAAATTATTCAACAGAGAGCTTTGAGAAGGTTGAGAACTTTCAAGTCACCAAAGTCATATGTAAAGAAGCTGCTTCCCAAACAAGGTGTGATCTCCTTCATCCATGCTCTATCTAAACACCCACAACAGGGGGCTTACGGCTATGTATCTCTGGAGACTGTTTCACAAGATAATACATGTTGCTACTGAAATCATTTTCTTGCTACTCATATTGTATTTATCTTTTTAATAGTGTGATTACATCCTAGGCCTCTTGTAGCAGAAGAAGTGTTCTAACTCTCACAACTACACCATTTGTTTTCATCTGGAGCTGAGAGATTACTTCCTTCTTGACTTCTCCCTCCCTGAGCTCCTTGTCTTTCAGGCTGCCTCCTCCTTATGTTTTCTGATTTTCTCTGTCTACTGAGCTCCTTCCTCGTGCTGCTGCTTCTCCAGCTGCTTGCTGAGCTCAGGTTGACCCTTTCCTAGGCCTGAGACACCCCTGCCCCAGGTCCACCCCTTCTGGTCACAGGGCAGCACAGATGTGAATAGTTTGCCTGTGCTCCCCGGGCCAACCACACCCCTTCACTGAGTGTTCGGTCATCAGCTCTGGATGCGACCTTAAGAGTTCCCCTACACCTCTAAATGCAGCAAGACAGAAATTAATACTGATATTGATTTCTGAAAATGTTTTCCTTCTTTTTAGATGTCTTCTGTGCCTAGATGTGCAAGAATTTAATTCTGCCTTCCTGAACCCATTCTCCTATCTGAAGGTTTTTCCTTCTTTAAGTTCCTGAAGGAACGAGCACAATCAGTGGGTGATCTGTTTTATTAATTCTTCCCCACTGAGACAGTACATCACACAAGAGCCACTGGTTAGATTCCACTGCTGATAGGGAAGACAGCAGTGGATGTTGTAATGTGTGCAAAACACTCATTGCTGCACTGAATTTGTTTATGAATATTTCAGCATTTATGCTACTAAAGACTCCCAGTCCTGTCGCTGTGCTATCGGTCACATCTCTCCTCATGTCTTGAAGGGGTGCAGTTTTTCAGAAAATCTCTGAAACTACACCAGGTGAAGAAGGAGGGTCTGAAATAAAATTTCAAAAGGGTGAGATGGCAGTGGCTAACGTGGTAGTTTGTGAACAAGACAAAGCTGAATTGACACAATAGACACACTTTAGTACTGTGATGCCACACAGGGAGCAGGCCTCAAGGCCGGTGCCACTTGTGTCAGTATCATAGAATCATGAAATCGTTTAAGCTGGAAGGGACCTCTCAAGGCCATGTTGTCCAACTGCCCTGCAATGAAGAGGGACAATTACAGCTCAGTCAGGTTGCTCGGAGCCTGCTCCAGCCTGACCCTGAATGTCTCCAGGGACAAGATATCTTCCACCTGTCTGGGCAGCCTGTTCCAGTGCTTCACCACCCTTATTGTAAGAAACTTTTTTCTTCTGTGCAATCTAAATCTCCCCTCGTTTAGTTTGAAACCATTTCCCCTTGTCCTCTTGCTGCAGGTGAGAGTCTGTCCCCGCCTTTAGATACTGGAAGGCCACTATCTATCAAATCTCCCCCGTCATCTCTTCTCTAGGCTGAAGAGCCCCAGCTCTCTCAGCCTGTCTTCAGAGGGGAGGTGGTTCATTTCTGTGGCCCTCCTCCAGCAGGTCCGTGTACTGAGGACTCTGCCTCTGGACGCAGTACTCCAGGTGAGGTCTTATCAGTGCAGAGCAGAGGGGCAGGAACACCTCCCTCAACCTGCTGGCCATGCTTGTTTTGATGCAGTCCAGGGTCTGGTTTGTTTTCTGGACTGTGAGGGCACGTTGCTCCTGACCAGCTTGCCATCCAGCAGTACCCCCAAGTCCTTTTTGGCAGGGCTGTGCTCAGTCATTTTTTGCCCCAGTTCTTAAGCTGTGGCCCAGGTGCATGACCTTGCAGTAGGCTTTGTTGAACCTCATGAGTTTCTCCTGGGCCCGCTGCTCAAGCCTGTCTGGGTGTCTCTGGATGGCATCCCAGCCCTCAGGTGTGCTGACCATACCACACAGCTTGGTGTCACCTGCAAACTTGCTGAGGGTGCACCTGACCCTGCTGTTGCTGTCATGGGTGAAGTCGTTGAAGAGTATTGGTCCCCATGCACAGACCCCCGAGGGACACCACTCATCACCGATCTCCGTCTGGACGTTGAGCCATTGACCACTAGTGTCTGGGTACGATCTGACAAGCAGTTCTTCATCCATTGAGGGATCCTCCCATCAGATCCATATCTTTCCAATTTAGAGAGGAGGATGTTCTGGGGAACTGCGTCAGAGGCCTGACTGAAGGCCGCTAGGTTGCTCAGGCAGGACTTGCCCTTGGTGGAAGCCCTGCTGGTTGTCTCGTACCTCAACACTGGGTATCAAGCTGCCCTTTGCTGACCGAAGGCTCCCTCAAGCCTCTGCTGGTCTGAAGGCGCGCCCCACCAAAGGCTCGCTGAATGGAGCTGGGCTGGAAGCAGCGGGTCTGAAAGTGAAGATTCAGATGGCCGAGTGTGCAGCGGCTTCCTCAGCTGCATGGAGTGCGGCCTCTCTCAGAAGCCTCTTCCAGTGTTTGACCGCCCTCATGGTAAAGAATTTTTTCCTACTGTGCCGTCTGAACCTAGGGGTGAGCACACCGTTGCTCCAGCCCATGGCTAGAGTCGACTCACCTTATTCTCACGCAGCGGTGCTGGTACGGCCACCTCCTCTTGCCTCTGTGCCGTAAAGAGTAGATTGATGATTTGTAAACCGCTCGTTGCTGCGCTGAATTTATTTACGAGTATTTCAGCATCTAGCTAAGACTCCCAGTCCTGTCGCTGTGCTATCGGTCGCGTCTCTCCTCTCGTCTCGAAGAGGCGCGATTTTGCCCGAGTAACCCCGTTAACCTCCCTGCATGGGATGTACGCAGGAATGGCGAGCAGGCGGGTTAGGTTGCAGAGGTATTAGTTGGCATCAGTTCTTTTACTTGCTTAAGAGACCACGATGGATGAAATCACACTTGTGGTTGGCCTGTGTTTCTGATCGCGTACGGTCCGGTTTCTACCATCCTAGTGCAGATGTGGCTGCAGCAGGTAAATTGTTCCAGAGGTTTTCAGTAGAAATGCTTTGGAAATTCTGGTTTGAGTTTCTGGGTAGTTGATATCAATTCTAGTAGGAAAAAAGAGACCAAAAAAAAAAAAAATAGACAGGATTCTGTGCATGACTGAAGGGTTGTCAAGCATTTTTTCAATGCGAGGGTGAGCGAGCACTGAACTAATTGCCCAGCGAGATTGTGGAGTCTCCCACACTGGCAAATGGTCTAAAGCCGTCTCTGCCACGGTGCTGGGCAGCTGACTCTGGGGGAGGTGCCTTGAGCAGAACGCTCACAGACAGAGCGCTTCTTCAAAGAAACCGTTCATTGGCATTTGCGTAGAGGCCAAAGCTCCCGGGGCAAACGGACACTGTCGGAGAGGCCGGGTGGTCCCTGCCCGGCTGGTAACAGGAGTCTCTGTTTCAAGCGTCCGTGCAGCGGCCTCTGCGTCTGCCGGGTGTGCCTGGCCGTGTCCCGAGGAGCTGTGCCTCTGCTGCAGCGCATCCGCTGCAGCGGCCGCCTGGCGCTGCTGCTAAGCACGGCCCCTGCCTACTCAAAGCTCAGGAAGGTGTCTGAGTCGCCTTGCTGCACCCCGAGCATGAGCTCAATGCAGACGACCCTGGAGGAGGCGGTGGTCAGCCTGAGCTTGCAGAAGCGGCTGGAGGGCAGCACCTCCAGCTGCATGGTGGACGCTTGAGGCATCTCCCGCCAGGCTTGTCTCAGCAGGTCCTGGAGCCAGGCCGCGGTTTTCTGCAGGTCCAGGTAGCCGTCGGTGCAGAGGGTGTGCAGGAGGCTGGGCATCTGCCTCCTCCTCAGCCGCTCCTCGGGGTGGTGGAGGAAGCACAGCATGTCCCTCACCAGCCGCTCCCTTGTGCACGTGCACTGCAGTTCCACGCGCAGGCAGGAGTTCCTCACCCCTCTCGTCACTTCCATCTCCAGGTGGAAGGTGTGTCCTGGGGGTGGCTTCAGGGGCACGAGCATGCGGTAGTAGACCTTATCCTCGTCGAGACTGATTTCTTCAAAGCCGATGCTCGCCCCAAGCGCTGGCTGCAGCCGTGGCATGAAGTAACTCTTGGGCACCATCTGGCAGGCTGAGAGAAGTTCCTCCACCAGCTTCTGCACAGGCCAGCACGAGGATCGCTTCCTCTCCAGTGACCAGATGCAAAACTCCAGGAAAAACTGGTTCTCAGGCAAAAGGTCATCAGCGTCCTCCTCCTGCTGCTGCCGTCTTCTNAGGCCAGCGCTGGCAGCAACAGCCTCGCTAGGAAAGTCCATATTAAATTAAAAGCTTAGTTCTCTCGGAACCTCTTGACTCAACAGGACAGTCTCCTGGACGTGTGTGTTTTAGCCTATCTACTGGGCTGTAAATAATCACATGTATCTAGCCATCTGGAATCTTGTCTAGGTTTTTCCTTCTTTCCTGAGTTTCTTAAGGAATGTCTGTCTTGTGATAAGGTGGGAAAATATATATTGGGCAAAAAGGCACCGTGTCTTTCTGCAAGTTATGAAAACAGAGAAGGTCAATGTTCTTGTTTAGTATTCAGAAGAGCTTTAGGAGAACCATTGGGTATATGAAGAGTGTCTCCACCACCAGTTTCAGAAAACTTCTGTTTCTGAGTTTATCTCAGTGTAAAAGGTTAATATTTACAGTTCTACAGGTATGTGGTTATTCTAGGTGCCATGGTACTTTATCAGCAATTAAAATGAATGCACCAACTTTTAGAGTTCTCTTATCATGACCGCACTGAAGAAATTCTGTAAACGTCTGGGATGGGTCTACCTTTGCAGTGAAAGTGTAGCTGAAGCAAGCAGATTTGTCTAGTCACTGTGTATATAGAGGCCAGTACTTTCATGAACTTCCTCCTGTTGCCAGTAATTTCATATCTGCACCGTTTCATCTCCTGTGATCTGTTCAATATGGGAAGAGTACAACTACTTTGAGTTTTGTCACTCTTTGCATGGAGGGCTTCTTTAGACCCTTTATGGTACAAAGCTTTGAGATGGTTTTATTAAATGGACTGGTTCCGGATACTTTTGTCCTGTCACTTTAATCAATGAAAACATAATTGTCACCATGTTTTCTACTCTGTAGTTTCTGTGGACTTGCTATGATTGTGGTGGAAGTCAGGGTTGGGAGACTGAGATTTTTTGACTGAAGCTTGTTCTGTACTTTTTTTTTTTTTTCCAGGTCTCTTGAGAGCTGTAAAAAGGAAGTCTCTGCTTCAGAAAAGGTACTTTTCTCCTATGTTCTATGTATATATTTTTATTTTTATAGACTTTTTTGCAACTGAATGGAAACTTTCCAGATCTCTGCAGGAATACATGTAATTTGTCTATCATTTCTGGATTTCTGGCCATATTCTCAGTGAATGGAAGTCCTTTTTCCATTTCTCCTCTCAGATCTAGACATCTTACATAATGTGTTGACAGGGTTTGATGGACTAACAATTTACGGTAATCTCTTATGACACTTTATAGCTTTCTGAATGGTAAGTGACATGCTGGCAAAACTGAACAACTGATCTCCAGATACTGGCATAGTATTAACCATGGCTTCTGAGGCTGCTCAAACTTTTCTTCAGCCACTCTCTTCTTGGATGTCTCAAATATATGAAGCTATCCAACAAGCAGGAGGCTCTATATCTGCTTCATTGCTGAATTTGGGCGGAGTCGGTCGTAAGTCAGAAGAAGAAAGAAACCAAGACTTGGAGGACAATGGAGGAGCTTATGAGGATTGTTCTGAGGAATCAGAAGATGAAAGACACATGGACATGTGGGATGAGGAATACATATGTCCTAGAGAAGATGGCCACATTGTGGTTCCTGATCTTACTCCACAGGCCCTCCCTTGTGACTCTGACATGGGCCTGCAGAGGCAAAAATGGATTAAAAATACCACTAGCTTGCCAGAGCAGTGTGTTGAAAGCACCAGGTCTTTGGCAGCCAATGGATCATACTGGATGAATGAAGATCTCCAGCCCCTTCCTACCATCGCTGAAGATGAAGGTGAGCCCTCTGTGAGGATGAGAGGCCATGAGCACAGCTTCAGCATGGATGACTCCTTAGAGATTGATAAAGGGAATGCAAGTTCTGCAGGTAAGCAGAAAACACCTACACCTCTCATCTCTGATATTGATTTGATGAAGTTGCTTATCTGCTCATTATGTTCAGTGTTGTCTTTGTTTCTCACAGCAAAAATAAAAACCCATCAAAAATCCCAGAGAAAAATCTAAACTTTCCTTCTTGTATTTCCAGTTCTTTTCTTGTTCATGAAACAGATCTAACTGAAATTAGTAGAAATCATCAGGATGAAATGCTGTGTATTAAATACCGGTCAGGCCCTGCCTGATGCCGTAGCACAGAGTATTTTTCTACCCCCACCACATCGTGTTTCAGGTAGCAGGGTCCTTCGAAGGGAGTGTTTAGCCTTAAGCCTTTGCTTTCAGAACCATCTGCCTTTGCGTCATTGCTATTAAAGATATATATAATCTCAAACCTTGTTTCTTTGTGCCAGGAATCTCAAGATGTTACTGTGCCATGTGCTGTGAAATGCTGTGCTAAAAAGCCATCCATATCTTATGATTTTATGGATGAAAGGCTCCCAAATCACTTTCCTCCCCTCCCACCGCCCCCACAGACTTTTCAAATAAAATTGAAAAGGACAGCAGGCAGGAGATTATGGAATGGAGAAATGAATTTGGTATTTTCAGCTTTAAATAGACCTAACTATGACTTCTGATCATTAAGTGACATAAACAGCTTCTGAGGCACTTAGGTTCAGGACTGAATCTCAGCCACTGGACTTGTAGTCACTAGATGCCACTGTAAATGTGACTAGAAGTTCCCTGGTCCACAGAATACTGGTGGAGATGTGTGTTCCAACCAAATGTAGGAAAGTTGCAGTCCTGCTGGGACTGCCTTGGGGTCTTGCTGGGTTAAAGCCACTCTTAACAGCTTCTTAAGAAAGAGGATAAGGGAGGAAGGAATGAGAAGGATTTGAAATATGTAGCTGGTGAAGAGTTTGACAGTCACTGAATCTTCAGAGCTTAGCTTCAAATATCTAAATTCCTTTTTTTGAAGTAGGAAGTAGATGCTATTGAAAATGTTCGATTTAAAATGGCCAAGAGCTTTTCATCACTTTTGGTTTCTAGGGAAGTCTTACATATTTACCCTTTTCTGTGTAGACTGTGGAAGTTCAGGGTTTCTGGTTTTGATTTTGACAGGAAAATCAGACTAAAGGTATAAGCTTTGACTGCCTTCTTTAATGTTAAAATTAGCTCCTTTCTTTATTACTGTTCCTCACAGTGTCGTGGCCAGGGTATAAAAGATGATGAAGGGACTGGAGCAGCTTTCCTGGGCGGAGAGGCTGAGATCTAGGACTGTTCACCCTGGAGAAAAAGAGATTCAGAGGGATCTTATAGATGTCTGTGAATACCTGAAGGGAGGGTGCCAAGAGGATGGACCCAGTCTCTTGTCGGTGGTGCCCAGTGCCAGGACAGGAGGCAGTGGGCACAAACTGGGACACAGGACATTCCTCCTTAACGTCACGATGCGCTTTTGTGCTGTGCGGGTGATGGAGCACTGGCACAGGCTGCCTGGAGAGATTGTGGAGTCTCCTTCTTGGAGATCTGCAAAAGTCACCTGGATATAGATGTGGTCAGGGGCAACCTGTTCGAGGTACTGCTGGTTGAGCAGGGGTTGGACGAGGTGGACCCAGAGCTCCCTTCCAACCTCAGCTGGTAGATGATTCTGTGATTAACAAGAGCTTTTGCTTTAGCTGTTCTGTCTCCCAAGCTGGGGCTGCTTGTGTCATATTCCAAATAAATGAATACAGTTTGTTGGGTTAAGCACCTGTTGCTCCAGTTGCTGCTGGGCTCTCCTTTGTTACTTGTTAGCTTTCCTTCTTAGTAGGCTGTCTGGAGCTGTGGTAGACTAGAAGGTGGGCTTCACAGAGCTCCCCAGCACCTACACTGCTGCAGCTCTCTGCTTCCACACAAAGAGCTTCAGAGGGCATTGCACAGCTTTTTACACCACAGGGAATGTCACTCCAAATGCTCTCAAATGGTATTTTATCTTTTTGTCACTGCACTGCACAAAGGGCCTTCCACTGCTTTCAAGACTTGATGGTCATGAAGTTAGCTGCTTGAGGGCTGGGACCTGATGCCTTTTTTTCTCAGAACTAGCCAAGTTGTATAGTAGGAAGTGCTGAACTATGATTTGAAAATCACACACATGCTCTTTGTATTTCATGCATTTCTTTATATATATATTTTTTTCCTTTAGATTCATTCTCTAACGTCAAGAGTATGAACTCTTGTGATGGTAACCTAGACATGCAGAGAGGCTGTAATACCCTGACAACTTAAAATTTCAGTCCTGGATTAAAATGACCAAGAGAAGATGTTTGAGGTATCCTTATTTCTGTTAGCTTTGTTACCTAACCCTAAATGACAATGCAAGCAAGCATATGGACTTGCTGACATTCAGCAAAGGCATTCGGTAGCATCAATATTAGCTTTGAACATTTTTCCTTGCATTTGGCATTTTTTTCTTCATTTCTACAAAATACACGTTTCCTGTTTATCCTTGTATTCTTTCAGAACATTGCATCTTGCCTTTATTTCACTTAATGTACCATATTTCTCTCCACAATAGAATATTTTAAAGCTAAATTGGCACAAAACAGTTGCAACGCTGAATGCTTTTTGTTGCCATGGAAATATTTCTGGGCACTTACTGACGACCTGGTTGCCAATAGTAATGTAACAGAGAAAATAGATATGCTTCATTTAGAAGCCACTGGTGATTAAAGAGCCACAGAAACCCGTTACAAGGTCATTCCAATATATAGTTTATTAGGTTTAGGGGAAGAAAAAACCACACCCTAGAGGAGAATCATTTTCTTTAAAGCAAACAAACAAAAAGATTCGAAACAAAATCCACTCTTAAACTTACAGCATGCTTCTGAGATGAAATAAAATAAAATTGCAGTTAAAAACCATTGTTACCCCTTCTTCTTTTTATCAGATTTGTTTTTGATTGTATTTTGGCCTCTTAAGAAATGTTTCCTAGCTCCCAGAGTAGCTTTTTTGAGGCCCCAAAGTGGCACACGCATTATTGAAAACCATTTTTAGGCTTAGGAATCTAATCTAGTGTTTGAGCAATGAGATTCTTAGGTTTGTAAGTCAAATGCCTGTTAGATACTGTGAGGCATGCTAATCAGCAGGGTGCAGGTTTGGCTGCTGCCAAGTCCTAGCCTGTACTTAAGTGATGCTAGTAGTGTTATGCCAAGGTTTCAAAAACAAATGCAGGGAAAAGTTTTCATTTCAAACAATTTAAGTTTTTCACTCAAATTTTGATCCACAACTTAAAAATGAGGAAGTTGTTCAGCAGTGCAGACTCCCTTTGAGACCTTCCCTCATTGTCTAACCTTGGCGTTTCTGGTGGAGAAACTGTTGCCCATCTCAGAATGGGTAGGGAGCAGCTTCTGCATCCTCCCGCGGCCGAGATGCTGCTATCAGCTGACTGGGGGTGGCTGCTGAGAGTGTGGCTGCCAAATCTATCATTGCACATTTGGCTTGAGAGTTGAAAAAAAGCAGCAGAGCAGTAAGGTACTTCTAAAAGTAGCGCACTGCCAGCAGAGGGGTAGAGCAGGTCTGTTTCCCAGCCTGGCTCTATTGTGGAAAACCAGTAATAACGAAAAAAGTGAGGAATAGCAATAATTATGCCATGAATGCAGTGATCTTCATCTGCTTCTTCCTCTGTGCCCATGTCCTTTGCAAACAAAAAGTTGAAGTGACTATTAAGGTGGTGTTTTCAGTAGCCACTGCTCTGAAAAGGCTTGGGGAGAGACACACCAGCAGAGCTGAGTCTTCCAAATCCAAACCGAGCTATTTTTGCACAGCGTGTTCTGCGATTGAAGAGTCTCCTGGGCTGTCTGACACTGTGTTCATAATAGTAGCATAATATAAAGGTGAGCACTACACTTAAATTGTATGAAATCTGTGGAGATTTTTTCCATCAATTAGGCAATCTCAATACTAGCTGAAGATTGCATTTCAGCACCACTAAAGTAAATTTTTTGACCTTGGAGTGCTAGGAGGTTTGATGTCCTAATAGGCATCTTGTCTCGATGGCTAGATAGCTATCTTCAGTATGTGTGCAACAGGAGGCACACCTCTGAGGCTCTGGGAGTTTTAAAACTAGAGAGCACTATTGCATTTACTTACCTTGGCCTCCAGCTTAACAGGGGTCATTGATTTTTGCCAGTAATTGCTGTAGTGGAAGAAATTATTCTTTTTGCTGTACATGAACGTTCCTGACCTCAGTAAGTGACCCTTCATGCAGCCAGGAATTTCTAGGCAAGAAGTGGGTTTTCATTAGGTCCCGTAGTCTCATGTAGCAAAATAGACCTATAACAAAAATGTGTTGTTTGTGTGACAAATCAAACTTATGCTTGAACCCTTAGCTAAAGTAGATTGATGGCCTGTTTCCATTTAAAGATCCTGAGTGCTGATGTGTTTTATCACCTGTCTGGCTATGGAGCCAGCCACCCTCCAGCCAGAATGTAGCCCTATAAAAATCAGTGCCTGCACTCAAAGCAGAACATTTAAAGAGGCTGCACTGAGTTGGTAGCACCACTAGGACTAAGCGAAGGAAAGCAAAGACAGAGAGTGGGCAAAAGCACTTCATAGAAAATACTCCTGGCTGCTCAAGTGGGAGAAAGCATAACGTGACTGGGGATATGCATCTGATCTCTGAAGGATGTGATAAGAGTCCACAGCTTTCTAAAGTGAAGTGCAGACATGAGTTTGTGTCGAATGCTTTCTCTCTGGAAAACTCAGACCCACTCAGGAAGTATTTGTGCACAGACTTTTGTCCTTGTGAAGGTGGCACCATGTTCCTTTTTGTATTTAAAATACTTATGTGCAATTTTGTCTTTTCAAAGCTTCAAATTACAAAGTGTCTTCATCCAGGATGTCAAAAGTAACTGGTGATGAGAGCATGCAGGGTCTCTGAAAGGAGGATGGAGTATTCCAGCTTGATAGCTGAGGGAATGTAGACAAAGAGTGATTCAAAACACAAATTTTCAAAGATGCTACTATTGCAGGATCTGTCCTATCCCTGTCAACACTGCTGTTCATCCTCAGTTTGTGGTTTTAGATGCAGTGTCTTTGTAAGCTCACAGCAGATCAGTGGTCTGGATTTTCACCGAGTTCCTTGTCTAGCAGGCAAGGCATCCCCTGCCCAGTTTCCTGAGAGGCATGAGGGATGATGCTCTCTTCAGGAGTATTTGTCATCTCTGCTTGCCATCTAGGAGGTTGCATAAGCTGTGTGGAGAAAGATTTATTTAAAAGGGAAGAAATAGATGTTGCCATTCAGCACAGTTGCAGAACAAATTGTGTGTGAGCGTGTGTGTTTGTGCATGTATTTTCTGATCCACTTTTGCTAAGTGGCATCCTCTTCCCACTCCCCATATGGCAGTTGCGACTCTGTCTTCCTCTGGGAAGGTTGTTTAGGGCTCAGGAGGCTTCATTTGCCAATAAACAGAATCTTGGCAGCATCTGGGAAGTGCTGCCTCTCTCCTAGAAACCCTGCCTCCTCAGCTTCCATCTCCTACTACGGGTGAGGCAGGTGTGAATGATCTCATTGCGTTGTGCTGGAGGTTACGTGCAGGCATACGAGCATCACTCTGTGCAGAGCTCGAGCGTAGTATTTCTGTGAGCTGCTGCAAGCAGTAGTGCTTTTTGTCTTTTTATCTTTGCTGTCGTTGCTAGCTTTGGCCTGCTTTGTAGACGGGTTTGATCGTACAAATCCATGAGTGCAGGCAAACACTTGCAGGAGTGACCACTAGGACTGCTGGAAGCGTGGATAATCCTCTGCTCCTTCCCAGCCTCTTTGCATTGCACTCACATGATAAGTTATATGAGGTGGGATCACCCTTCCAAAAGTTGAGCTGATGGTGGTGGTCATCTTTTGCCACAGATAGGGATGTGGATATGAATATAGAATCATAGAATCCTTAGAGTTGGAAGGGACCTTTAAAGGTCATCTATCCCAACTCCCCTACAATGTACAGGGACATCTGCAGCTAGATCAGGTTGCTTCTGCTTGGTTCATTTCTGGCTCTTGTAATGACGTACTGGCAGCAGTCATCATCTTGAGTGGCCTAGTCTCCTGAAACACAACTAGTAAGCAAGGGAAAAGATTGGGATGAAACTGGAGAAGGAGATTGCAGTCATGGAGTTAAAAATGTGCAGTTTTGTAGGTGGCAAGTAGCAGTGTTGTGCTATGGGGATCTTCTGGGTAATGAGGGAAATGTGGTTGGGCTGTACCTCTGCAGATGCTGTTTGCATGGTTCTCATGCGGTTACCTCTGATTTAGGGAGATTTCATCAATACCTATTTGTAGAGCAACCCTGGAAGACTTAGGTTGAATCTCAAACCGTTCCATAGCGAAACCTGTAGAAGATCCCTTCAAATGACTGTGAAATCACTGACGTTCTTACAGCTTCTGCACCCCACCTAAAAGTTCCCCGATGTACAGGCAAGCGCTCCCTCCCCAGAGCTCGGTGTTGGTGAGTGGTGAGGCATCCTTGGCAGCACGGTGCTGGGCGTGAGTGCGTGCCCACACAAACCGCGTGCTCGGAGACAGTTCGTTCCTCAGGCTCAGGGACAGTCAAGCCCATACAGTGTATACATAGCAGCTTAATCCACGTGGGAGTGTTCTCCAGCAAATAGTTTGCGAGTGTGGTGCTGGAGAGAAAGCCCTGAATTTGGATAATGAGAGAACTGAGGTTTGCTGAAGCTCTGTGTCACAGGGTCGATTCTGGGGTCTGGACCTCTCGCTGTGAATAGCATGGCTGTAGCTATAAAACCATTGGCCCGAGGGTGATTTTGCAGTTGTCAGTAGCTTGCTATTTGGCAACTGTCAGATGTAAAACTGCAGCTGAGACGCACTGTCCTTCCCTGGTCTCAAGTTATGCTTCTTCCCATGCCTGGCTGCACAGTGTGGTGCCTTGAGCTCCCTGCTTCAGCCAAGAGTTATCTGCCCCTTCCTCATTGCTGTTAAATCAAGGGAGCTGGCCACATGATCGCTACAGCTTAAACAAGGAGAAATGAGGATAAAGAAAGAGGACAGGGCTGTCTGCTTTGGGTAACAGCATTGGTCACAGACACCTGAGAGCCTTGTTACACTGCGTCCTCACCCGCCGCTGCTGCCCAAGGCTGTGATTTTCCCTGGAAAATGAGGGTGTTACAGTAGTGCTGCAGGGAGACTGTGGTGAATCAACCCTGTGGCAGCAAACAGAAAGTTTCAATTAGAAAAAACAGTGGGAAAATAAATGTCTGCCTTGTTGCAGTGCAGCAGTTATCCGTAGCAACCCCAAACAAATCTCTTTGCGAGGGAGTTGGTTTCCACCCTGTTAATCAGCAAACAAAGACTTGTGGCTGTGAAGCTGATGGGTACGTGTTGAGTGCTACGCGTGGTCTGCAATCAGCACGCCTGAGCTGGCTCTAACTGCTTGTGAGCATGGCACAGCGGAACCGAGCAGGAGTCAATGGCCCGGTCTCCTGGGCACCTCCTTGGCCAGCTTGATTTCCATGAGGGTCAGGCCGTTTTCTGGAAGAAACTAGTGCCAGTTCAGACCAATGTCCTTACATGTAGTAGAGGGAAAGTGGCTCTTACATTAGAAATGAGTGTGCCAACTAAAAGAGATGGGTAATGGGGAAAGTGGAGGAGTTTGACCCATTGTGGTGCGAAGACTCCTAGGAAAGATGTCACGAAGATAATGCTTATAAAGAGAAAGTTAATTTTTTGGTAGAAGGAAAGGACAATGTTTCCTAAAAGGTTGGCCATGGGAATGCTGTAGTTTGAGTTTCTTGGTCCACCCTGGTGCATACGCAGCTATTCCTGTGCCCTACAATCAGCAGGGATGTTCTTGCCTCTGCAGCCATGTGCTCTTCAATAAACCTGCCCGAGGTCTGCAGACTGATTCATGGATGCAGCTGTATCCACGCCAGGGGGTTTCTGGCTTAGCAGTGTCTCCTACAGTGTGCAGTCTTCCACTTCTCCACAGATCCTGGGCCTGTGCTAATAAATCCCAGTGACACAAATGAAGCCTGACTCATGCTTGCTCCACATGTGAAACGTAAAGTGGGTGATTGGGAAGATCAGGGGTGATTTTGCTCCTGCTTCTTGGCTTCATTTCCTTTTGCTACGGAAGAACCTTAGGCAGCAAAGTGAGAGTGAGTTTGAAGCTGAATGTCATGTTCTTATTTTTAAAACCAAATTTTGGAGTAGGAAAAAAGCAACAGGAAAGGATGTTGATTTTCATGCTGTTTTCTGTGGGCAGTTCTCTATTTCTTTGCACAGCAGCATGTAGAATTGGAGTTTATTGCTCTGACTGCTGTGTTGTTTGGCTATGGAAGTGCTTGATGGTCAGAGCCAAATACTGAGATTGGTCTTGTTTCTTATTGCCCCTTGACTTTTTTGTTTGCTTTCTGCTTTCTGTTGGAAATTTCCCCTGCTCTGAAAGCTGCCAAGTTGTCATTCTCCATGCCTATATCCCACTCGCACACCCCGAACGTTCCCCTTGCAGAGCTCCCTGTTGGGTTTGGTCATGGGGCGAGGACAGGTCTGAGCAACTGTTTTGGAATTTGTTTCTGCCATATAGAAAGAAGGCTTTTTGGTGACTGGACTGCATCTCCAAATAGTTTCGAGCATAAATGAAGATGGGGTGCCCTCATCCCCAGTCAAACCCATAAGTCAGGCAGTTGCATTGCTCTGTGCTTGGATTTGGAGCCCCAGTTCAGCTGGTTGATGGCAAGAGTGAGAAGACACCACACTGACGATGCTGTGCAAACCAGAGCTGTAGTTGCACAGAAATTGGTAGTAGCAACTCCATGTGCGTTGCCATATGTTCCTTTATAAAATGTTCCTCCTCTTTTCTGAGAAGCCTCAACAAATCCATTGTTTGCAGCAAGCCTTTCTGGTTTTCCAGAAGAGAAGGTCTTTTCTTTATTCTGAGTGCAGCTCCAGGTTTTGCTGAGTTAGAAGCCAATGCAGATCACTGTTTCTCTGTGTCATCCTGATCATGAAAATTTCAGGACCAGGCTTCTGTGACTGCTTCTGTAATAGCAAAGAACGCTGCACAGAGAGCTCCTGGGATCCTCCAAGTGAATGCATAATGCATAGATGTACTGATATTGTCTTGGTTATATGATCAAATACATTTTTTTTGTATAGTACTACTTCCTTCAGGGCTTGATGGTGCTCCCATTGAAGTTTTCATTGGCTTTGGTAAAGCAGAATCAAAATCTTTAGAAAGAAAATGGATGCACAAGGGCAGCATTAAATGTATAGGAAAGCAGACATTTGTTATTTACTAACTTTTCATTGCTCAGCCAAAATCACTATTTTTTTTTTTTTTTTTTAACATGCAGGCAGATAGGATGCATGTGGTACATCTATATTTTACACCTACACTATGTGTTTTGTTTGGTAGCTTATTTTCTCGGATAAGCTTTGAGCAAATGATAAGTTATTCTTTATACTTAGTAATGCTGCAGAGAATTCTTGAATTATTTATTTCATGCATTTTAGCTTAGTGTGTCTGGATGCCTGTAAGCTAACTTTGTAACTGATTGGGTGTTTGAAATTTCTGGAGAAGTAGTGGAAGTCTGAAATACCTTACCAGAAAAAGAGGTCACCCTCTTTCCTCCCCCACCGTCATCTTTGGGGGAAAAAAAACAAAAACAACTCACATGCATCCTTAAGGGTGCTGAGAAGTTGAGTTATAAAACAGATGCTGCATAGAAGTAATTGAGTTGAAGTTGCTAGAAGTATGTATATGCTACCCAACATCTGCAGATCTCAAGATGTATTCATTATCTTTCCAGAATTTAGATTGTAATTACGGGTCCTTTATTTAAGTTTCCATGGTGATATAGAAAATGTTTCCCCCTTGTCCTTTCCTAATCAGGACACTTGTATATGTGAATGGTGAACATTTTTCTCTCCCCTGGGTGGAGTTAGTTTTATTAATACAGGGATATTAAGCTGACGTGAAGCTGTCTGCTGCTCAGGCACAGATTCAACAGCAGACGTATCAAGCGTTTGCTGCAGATTCCCCAGTGCCGGCTGTTTAATTAGCCTGTATGCTTCCTAATGCAAGTGAGAAGCAGCATCCAGTGTCATAACAAGCGATGCAGTCATGCTTGGGAGATTTGTAAAGTTGGACTCAAAGTCAGGAGGCCAATAATCTATAAAAACTGGCCAGAGTCCTCCCTTTATTCATGCAAGATGCAGCAGATGAATTCAGTGAATGGTAACTTGGCACTTAGTTTGGCTCAATATAATCTTCCACATATTAAGACAAAGCAAAACATAAAAGTTATTTTTTTTTTTTTTTTTTAAAAAAAAAAAAAAAAAGGTGTCTGAGCTCTGTGGAAACAATCAATGAAGCAGCAGTAGTCACAGCCCAATTAAAGGCTGCAGCTGAATTGCTAACTTTAGGGTTTTGCTACTGATTTACAAAGGAATCTCCCCGGTATTGTTGCTAAGCTAGCATTAGTATCTCTCTTCTCTCCTGCACAACTCAATTTTAAATGAATAAAATATTCCTCAGGCATCCTAAGAAGTAGTACTGTTTTTTCAAACAGGCAGGAAATTCAAAGGGAACCTAATGCATGGTGAGTACAGGTTGCATGTCCATCCCTGTGCTGCAGAGCATGTAAGTGTGCTATAGTATTTTGTAGTTCTCTTTTTTTCATACTTTTATTTTAGAAGCTCCTGACTCGATCTTGCTGTGTGTTTGCCATGGTCACATCTCAGCAGCAGCTGTACCACACTTGTTCTAATATCTGCCTTTCTACATGGCTCCAGAGCTAGAAAAGCTCCAAATGCACTCCTGCTTCCTAGAAGAGAGAAAATTAGTGGAATTTTTGCAGACAGTTCTAACTTTGAAGTTTTGGCCTCAATTTATCCCAGTTCTGAAATAAGCCTGCCTCACTGCTCATGGATCCAGCATCTTAATGTTGCATGTTTTTTAGAAAATGGTGAAAGACATGGCGTATTTACTAACAATGATCTACCCAGGAGTTTTGGCAAACAGAGTATAAAGCAGACTTCTGTTTAAACCAAATGAATTTTTATTTTGTGCCATAAGTACTCAGAAGATGTGTGTGTGTAAGGTGAGGTTACCAGCATTTGCTGAGCATTTAAATTAACTTAGCAGAGGTTGCGTGAGCTGCAGGTAGTGAATTGGCTACACTGTTGGCTGAAAAGGAATGTGTGGTTTTATGTGTTCTGATTATTTGGATAGATCATAGCACACTTAGGCCATAGGGTTGCTACAACTTGAAATAATTTTTATTTAAAGTAATTTCAAATAAACTTATTTTTAATAGCTTATATAAAAATGATCAATTTTTATGATAGCTGGTCACTGACCATTTACAAACTAATGTCTAAAACCTTTTCCATTTTTGTCAGAATCGGAACCTTTAGCTTTTTCCTCCAACTGAGAGCAGTTTTCTAGAAGGCAGAGGAGGTTTCTTGTTGAGTTGTATTGAGTCAGAGCAGAGGGTCAGGTCTGCCAGCACGGCAGAGGTCACCTTCTGCTGGGCTGTGGCTGGGTGCAGTTTGCTTCAGCACTGCCTTGCTCAGTCCCTATACCCAAGGAGCTCCATGGCAGCCATTGTCACCAAGTTTACACTGCAGAATTTAATAGACCTAGCACTGTGTAAAGGCAGGATCCTGCTTC
Source organism: Penelope pileata (assembly GCA_013396635.1). NCBI lineage: Eukaryota > Metazoa > Chordata > Aves > Galliformes > Cracidae > Penelope > Penelope pileata. Next base: position 76,172 of record WBMW01005641.1, on the reverse strand, counting down.
CCTGCTGGTAGCTGTGCAGTTGGTGTGAGATTTGAGGTGAAAAAAGGTGCTTTCCATCATTCCAAACCAGCCCGTGTCACCGAGAAAGCTGCCTGCAATGCTCATTTGTTCAGCTGCTTGGGTTTGCCATAGTGATTATCAAAGTGAGTCTTGGCAACCATTATTGTACACTTCATGCTGAAGAGCAACAGCAGATCGACCGCTGGACATCTGGCTTGTTCGCACGCATGTGCATGAACACGCACGCACTGACCAGCCACCGTCCGTCCCCACTGCCCCCCTTCTGTGCATGCCAGTGGGTCAGAACGTCCTGCTGCTGGGCTCCCTCCCTGCTGATGGTGGGGAATCAGCAAAATGCCTCTGCAGCTCGCCCTGACAAAGCAAGGCCAAGTATATTTAGTGTGTCCTGAACCCTCCTTCCCCATCTGGCAGATATTTCCGCACTAATGAGGGTGCAGTCATCTCACATTCAGAGCACGTGTTGGTAGTAGGAGGGGAAGGGCGTTCATGGGGACGTGCTCAAATGCGTATCTTCACTTTTAAAGGTTACAATTTACATTGGTCTCCCGAGTTCCTCTGCTGCTGGCAGATGGAGTCAGCAGTGCCTATTAGCCATGTGCTCTGTGTGCTCGTGGCATTACCCAGAGTAGGTCATGTCTCAGTTGCTTTTTCTGCACTAAAGAAGTTCCCTCTTCACCTTAGCTGGAGCTGAAGGGAGGTGGAAGAATAAGAAAGTTTCTGAGCCCTTTGCTGACTGCTTGTCATTGCATGTGCTATTGGTTTTACAAGTGGTTCTCTATGTGTGTTGTGTTCTGCTCTGTTAAATTTTTGCATTTAAAAAAAAAAAAAAAATGATGTGCAGAGTTGAGCAAAGTCCAACAACTCATAATTGTTGCGGATACAATATGACATCCACAGGCTTTCCTGAAGTTTGAAGAAGCAGGTCCATGTCAATTCCCACATCTTCCCCAAACCCTTGCTCCCCATTTTGTTCCCAGAAGGTCCATCTGTGAGCTGCGAGCGTGCCGTGTCATCCAGCTTATTGGCCACGGGCAAGACTAAAGCCCAAGTTGTCCTTCTCTCCCAGAAAACAGTTACGGTGTGGCTGAAGAACTGACAGCATCTTCAGACAGTGATGGTGACATGATTTAGCCATATGAAACGTGTGTGTCATGCTCACAAAGTTTTCAATCAGCAGTATCTGAAAAAGCAACACAAGCAGTCATGGAGCGTAGTCCCAAATTCAACCACTTGCTCTCCAGCCTTTAGGAGTACAGTACAGAGGTACTGGAATGTGATCTTGCTTTCTTTCTTGCTAAACTTGGTTTCCTTATTGGTTACCTGCAGCTCAATTCTAAAATGCTTTAAGAGGAAAGAGTCTGGATCCAAGCCCTGCTGAACTCTGTGAAGATCTTTCCATTGAATGTCTATTGGTTTTGAATTCTGACTCATAATCCACGGGGATTTTCATGGATTTTATTGCCGATTTTGCCAGAATAAGGACCGCAGGACTTTAATATTTTTTGATCAGTGCTGTTCAAGTCGTTTCTTTACCAAGCCTTTTAGCAAAAGCCTTTTGCAGCAGGTTTGCAAACACAAGGTGAACAGTGAATGAATTATGCTGTATCATTTGCCAGCACATACGCCAAATGTCAGGCAATGACAGAAACTAAAAATTTATGGCACAGAAGGGAAGAATTTTATGATCTTCTATGGACTAATGTAATGACTCTTTTATACAAACAAAGATGGAATGCATTTAAAAATGTAGCTACTTAGAAAATTGGCCTGAACACATTCTCAAATCTGGAGAAATTCATTAGAGGGAAGAGCTGTGAAAGTGCCCTCTGTTTTTAGTTCCACAAAATGCTTTACTTCTGAAATACAGTTGCTTGATTTTAATGCACCCTCTGATGATTTCAAGATATGGCTCTCCATTGAGTTCTTCTTCTGGCACAACGTGGTGCAGAGTTGCTCTTACTTTTCAGAGGTAATATTAACATTTTTTAAAAAGCTGTTCAGGAACTAGATTAAACCCGATGCTGAAACCTGCTGAAACTAAAGACATTCAGTTTGCTGCCCCATTTCTCATTAAGTTCAAAATTAGACCCTTCATTATGAACAAATGCCTATAAACTAAAGTCCTTAGGTATGTCAGATCTCTCCAAACTGATAGTTTTTTTACAGAATCAGAAATCTACACTAGACTTAGACATAAAGAGAAGTTGGGCATCTCTGAGAGCCGTGAAAAGCTTTTCTCCCACTCAGCCTTGGCATACAGAGTCTTCTCACATCATGTTCTTAAACGAGATCTCCCTTGACCCTCTGTTTCTGTTACAAACATCATTACGATCTGCACTTTGGACTCGTTTAGCCTGAGCTTTTCAACCATTAAAAACCTTTGTAGTAACCTGAATAGAGCTTGGGGAGAGTAGTGTGCACTGCAGGAAGGAAGGGCTTGGAGGAAGCTCTGGGGAGCTCAATGGCTTCAGTGCCAGCTCTGCCCACAGCCTCTCTGCAAATCACCCTGTTAATAAAGAGCCTGGTTTAGTTCTGGAAACGTGGAGTCTTCTCATGCTATTACCCAGCATGTGGTAAATTAAACAACCTTGGCCTGATTGCATAATGTAACTTGAAATTTAAGATCCTTTTTCTCTTTAAGCCCTAAAATTTACAAGCCATTTTTGTTTAGATTTATTGTTAATTAGATAATAGTTCTGCTTCTTTGAGGCTCTTCTGGGAAGATGTTTTAGTGCTTTGATAGCTAATCTCAAAATAAGCAGGGGTGCTGCTTGGTCTCCCCATGGTGTGGGTCATTGCAATGGAGCGTGTGGTGTGGAGGTGCTGAGACGTGGCTTGGCATGGGGGCCCTGTGGCCAGGCAAGAGGAGCACAGTGTAAGGGCAAATGTGCTTCAGTCCCACTGACTGATGTCTGCTCCTGTGCCTGTCTTTCAGGAAGAGGCACTTCAAAATCACTGCTAGTAGGATTTCAAGTCCAGAAGTACTGAGATCCATCCTGAAATCTTTTCCTTCTCTTGACTGTACTTGACTTAAGCAAGCTTGTAACTTCCCACATGTTTGTGTTCAGCCTAGAAGCAGGGATCAGGTTTCTTTCATTTTGGAAAAATCACAAAATATTTTTTTCTTCTTTCTTCTTTTTTTCTTTTTTTTTTTTTTTGTAAAAGCACAGTGACTCGCTGCAGTCCACGGAGCAAACATCGCCTTGGTCAGTACAAGCAACAGCCACACATTAAACTCTTCTCCTTAGTGTTTCCTGCTGGTTAATAAATTATTTGGTGTTAATATAGCGGGCTCTACTGGGCTCCATCTTCTAGCTCTGGCGGTGCATTTTAGGAACTGTTGAGGCCTCTCAGGATGTTTCTTCAGCACATTGTAATTCAGAGAGATTGTGCATCATTGAAAAAGAACAAAGATATTTTGGGTTCACCAGACCGTTTACCTGATCATTTGAGAGGGGTCTTCACAGTATTTTTCAGCCTGTTTTGCAGTATTGGATGTGCTGGACTTTCCCAGTCCCTGGAACTGTAGAACCCTACCTGTTAGGGTTCTGTGGTATGTGACACAACAGGGAAGGGTTGTGGGGTGGGACTGAAGTCACCCACGCTCTTTCAGTGCACGGTGCTGTCTGCCCTTAATTTTAGAATTGGCCTCTATTGCTCTGTGGGGACTCCTGGCTAATTAAAGTCGAAGTAGTTAGATAATTCTGTCTCAACATCTATCCCTGATACTGTGCTGTTTATTCATGTCAGGTATTCATAAGACAGTTGACATTTTCTTCCTTAAGGTTCTCTCAAGTAAATTACAGGCGTTTTACTGCTATGACCTTTTCCCTTACACGAAGAACTTCTGTTTTGACCATTTTTTGTGTGAATATAATGCTGAAACGGATGTAACTGGAGACGTACAGTTGTTCTAGTCTGTATAGCGGGGCTATTACCTGTAATGATCCTCTAATGCTGGTATTTGTAAGTGATTATCAGTTTCCAAACTGCTTTAAATTTAAAGAAAAACTCAGACTGTTTCACTAAATGGGTTTGGTGAATCACCTTTTCCCTTCCTCTCCCTCAATGCTACATTTGCTTTCCTAACACATTCATTTTGTGTCTGAGTCTTAGGGAAATGGCTTGCTCTATTAATACATTTCTGGAGTTTTCCTCTTATGAATAGCCTTTTATGGCTTTAATGTAGTTTTTGAAAATTCCTCTATTATTGATCTAGATATTATCCCAGCAGGAGTCAAAACCACAAGACAATTGTGTGAGGATAATTTCTTACTACAGTAGCGTTTCATTCTGAAAGCATGCTGTGTGGTGTGTGCTTTGATGGATGACCCACTGTTTAAAATGTGTATTAGACATTGGCTTGCTAATTAAATGCCTTAAGGAGCCCCTGTACCCATTCACTCTCAGTAAATTTGTGTATGTGGAATTCCTGTTGTCTTACTTCTTGCTTGCGTTCTTCTGTTTACTTGTTTCTATTTTCTGGCATTGTAGAGAACAGTGGAAGTAATGGCAAAAAATCAAATGACTTTCTGCCTTCACTTGAGTTTCAGCTTGCGGCTGAGGGGAAAGGATGAGGTTTCAGGCCTATGTCAGCCAGATGAGGGGTGAGGAGAAGGAGAGGTGGACTGTGCATTGTAGGAGGGAGCGAGAAGAACACTCAGCTGGCATCGGAATTCAGATCCCTCCTTCTCCTGAAGGACCATCTCCCACATCTCAGAACAGCACTGTATTTACAGAGCTGTAAGGTGCTCTCAGACTGCTCTGTTGAAGTGCCTGTGCTTGCTGCATTTAGCTGGGAGGGAGAATGTGAGACAATTCGTGGGCAAAGCGAAGGGGACAAGGCTGTCCTCCTAGTCGTTAATGGAAGGAGTAGCTGAGGAGGGGAGCAAGGACTTCTGCCCACCTCCAAGAAACGGTTCCTGAGTCATTAATCTCCATTCCACTTGTGTTTTTTTGTTTGGTTGGTTGGTTTTGCTTTTCGGGCAGATATGAATCACAGTGTATTTGCTCCTAGGGCCAAGCATTGAATCTCTACTGAGAAGGATTTGGGCTTTTTGCTCTAAACAGTGGGATGTAGAGAGAATGAAAATGTTGATTCATCTAAACCAAAACCAAAACCAAGTGATTGTTTTCCGTGTAACACAGTAGTTGTTACTATTATTTTGAATTTGAAAGAAGTACTGATTTCTGGTAGTGACCTTCCTGAGAACAAACCTTTAAACCCCAAGTATCAGTGTTTTTGAATCTGTTTTCATTACTCTAAATCAGCTGTCTGGAAGTGCAGCTTTTTTTCTTTGACCGTAGCTGCTCCTTGCCCACGTGAAAGTGGTGGAGGCAGAACCTGGCTCTTTGTGTACTTAAAGCAAGGCCAAGCACTGGATTCATTGGAAGGAGGAAGGTCCCTGGTTTTCTCCTGCAAGTGTTTGCAGAACACATTCAAGGCCAAATCACAATCTTATTTTCATCTGTGTTCCTGCCCATGGAATTACCTGTGTCACTTCACACAGAGTGCTCTCACTGATGCCTTGGAGTAAAGTGCTCTGTGTTCGAAATAGAGGTTTTGATGGCACAGAGGAGGAATCTGTTGTAATTTGAGCCAAATTAAATCATTTAGTTCTCATTTGTGAACTTTTCTTTAGCCCATAGAGTGAAAGCTTAGGACCAGATGAATTAAAACAAACAGAAGTAGGCAGGGAAATTAGGAAATATGTCTCCCAGCTCTCAGGGATGGGTGATGGGGTTGTGGTGGCACTTTCACCTCTGTGAAACTTCTTTCCTTACCAGCACCGTCCCCTTGGCCGTGCTGCTCTCGCCCTTTCCTCTTCCTCCTGCATGCAAGGAAGTTGCTGATATCTGTTCATCAGGCCTGTGCTGTGCTTTCTGTCATTTGTCTGATCTGTGTTTTCGTGCAAGTGATTGTTTTGGGGCCACAAACCAGCACCAAGGCTCTTGAACACCCCAAAGAGTCCTTTGATAATTGTATTTGGTAGTTAACCTCTTCAGAGAAAGGAAGCTGATTAATCTGTTCAGGATGTGGAGGGTGAGAAACAGCCATGCCCAATCCATCAAAGGTGATGTATATGAGATTTGTTACAAGTCCAGTGCTGCAGTACTCCAAAGAGAAACTGCCTCTGCCATATAGTGGAAAGGGGAGCCAAAAAAAACCCAGAAAAACAGAAAAGGAGAGAAAGACACATTTTGGGAGGGAGAGGGGGAGGAATTTATTCTAATCCCTCTGAAATTATTTTCTTGCTGAAAATTGTTAGATCTGGATGGACTAAGCCAACTGAGTTACCAAGACAACCTATCCTGTCGTGAAGATGACCATATATCTGTTGATTCAAGAAGAACAATGGAGAGTAGGAGGAGTGCTGGGCAGCATAAAGGGCCTAGGATGGAGTCCAGCATTGCTGATGGCATTAGCCAGCAAGGCACAGAAGGATGTTTGGAATTGGAGGCAGCATTTACCAACCAGGGACTTGAAGGAAATGATGCCACTGACAGCTCATCAGCTTGGAGCCCTGAGGTATGGTGAATTGTCATTTATTACATACGGTGTAAAGTTTTGAAGGATACTGGGGGCCAAGGAACATTAGGGGAGAAATGAAGTGAAAAATTGATCAGCACAGCAGAAGATAGTGGTTCTCCTGTGTGCATGAACACACACACTCTCCTTGTTTCCCCTTTTTCTTGTAATTTACCTCTTGCTACTAATACTTATGCAGAGAAGCTGCTTTACTGCTTGATTTCTGACTGCAGTCTTTGAACTGAAATTGTAACCATTAGCTGCCTGACAGCATTTACTACCAATTAGGAAAGAGCACTTTGTGGTGGCCCAGGGCTTTGTTACTGCCTGTGTGTGCAGTGCCCATCTACAGATGTGGTGCGTGCTCCCTGGGTCAGGTTTGTGCCTCTGCTTCCAGGTGGTTTCTGTGATTTAGACAATGGGAAGCATCAGGAAAGCTGGAGGCACCTGGTGGGAGTGTCTGTGAGTTGGCAAAGTGACCATCAATGTGGTCCCCATTGATATCAGACGTCTTTCCAGGGGAAGAGAGGGCACAAGGTTAGCTTTCCCTTAGTTCTGTGCCTTTATTTTAAAGCCTCAAGAAAATGTTTGAGTTTAAGACACTGTGAACACCTGATGACTTAGCATCCCCCCTTTTCTCTCATGTTCCTTCTGCGTGATGTGTTTGATTTCCTTATTATTTTACCACGAGATTAAATTTCTGAAAAAATATCAGCCTGCATCAGACATATTGAAAGAACAGCACAAAGGTCACGTCTTCTGCCTGAGTTAAAGGAAACTGTTCTTCAGCCATGGAAAAGAAAGCCTCTGTGCTCAGAGCAACAAGGCTTTGAGGGAAGGGTTTTTTTTCCTCCAAGCATGCTGCTTGCAGCTGGTTAAAGAGATGGAGAGCCACTCCTAAGCGCATATGCTCCAGCTTTAAAGGGATTTTGAACAGCATTTTGGTTTGCTGTACAAGCCAATCCCACAGAGTAGGTACAACACACAGCACCTCTGAGCAGTGGCAGCTCTGGCCTCTCTGCTGTGTGCCTGACATGCTGTGTTTGTCTGCCTGGCTGAGGCTCGTTTCTCTTTTTCTGCCTTTGACGTATATTGCCTTGGTACATGTCTGTTGCCTTGTCTCAAATGTCCTCCACTTGAATTTCTTTGGGATACATCTCTTGATTTACTCCTGGTATGGACATTTAAAAAATGCAAACAGTGGTTATAGCATCAAGGGGCAGATATCCTCAAGTCCCAGTTTAAATACTACAAGCAGCTTCTCATCCACAGGCATTGTGTGGATTAATGAAAGACTTTTTATTGCAGGAACTAAATGTTCTGACATGCCAGAAATGTCCAAGTGCTATTACGCTCCATTCAAAGCACCTCTCTTTAGAGACAAAAATGATAATTTTATGCCTCTACAGTGGAACCTCAAGTACCATTTCAAGCCTAGCTGCTCTCACAGGTTTCTCTGGCAGAAAAGGACATATTTGACCTAGTGAAGTGGGTATTGACTCTGTCCTGAACAACTGGGTTACACACATAGTGTCAGTCAGTATACTTGGCTTGGTATCACAACAACTGCACTGGGAGGAGGAAAGAAGAAATTCAGGTGAAGTTTCTACACCCCACGCTTTCCTTGGATTCCAGTTTAACTGTTTGTATAGCCAGGACATTCACAAAGCACTCATAGCCCCAGCTGAACTCCAAAAGCCAATGGCTCTTTTGTTAAGGCTTCCACAGAAAGAAGAATTAGCATCTGTAAGCTTCATGGGCTGAAAACCCACTGTGAGTCCCAGACAGCACAGATCTCTCTGAAGGCACCAGCCCAAGAGGCTGCTTGGTTGCCCACAGAAAGGTCAGTGGCACAGAGTTTGGCATGTCTCTTTCCCTCCCTTCCTCCAGTGTAAGCAGTTTTCTCTGCAGTGGGTGTAGCCACAGCTATTGTAACACAGTTTGAGATGTCTGGATATCCAGATCCTTTTTAACTGTTCTGTCAGAGACCAGATACCTGAGCTTCAGTCTGCCCTTCAGGCAGCCAGAAGATGGGACACTCAGCCCTGTTGGGACAGGAAAGTACCTCTTGGCTTTTTGTACCTGTAAGCTTATGATGACACACAGGTATTCGTGTTCTCCAGCTCAGGCGTGTCAATGAAAGCAGTTGTGCTGCAAGCACAGTTTCTCCACACTTGAGTAGCAATTCTCAGATGTGCTTTGATTCCATCTCCTCAACAGCAAATGCACAGATGAAAGTGGGGAGGGATGAACATGTGGAGGGAAACATGAATCGAGTGTGGTCCCATTATGTTTCCTTCATAAATATTATTTCAGCAACCAGATAGAAATAACTTGACAGCTACACAGCAGCACTTACATTTGCATAACATCACATTCTCTCCTGGCAACCTGGCCTGCTGTGCATTTTTCTCTTTGAAACCTGCTGCTCATACAGAAAGGCATGTTTATGGGCAACCAAGTCAATCTGTGTTCTGGCTGGGAGGCGATTTTTCTCTCTTTGACGTTACTACTGTGAGAAATATGACAGCAGATCTCCATCACTAACAGACACAAATAGACTTCTGTATCCAGATGTACAAATCCCTCAAATGCTGAAGAAAATAGGAAAAACTGGAGCTCTGCGCATCATGGCAGCTGAATCTGAGCAGTTTGGAAAAGTGGACTGACAGGAAATAGATATAAATTTTGAGATTTGTCTGAGGTCATGTTTGAGATGGCCCACCCTAGAAACTTCTCAAGGGAATTACATCAGAACTCTCATGGCCCATCAGCTGTACTCTAAACAATAAGATTCCTGTGTTGAAAAGAAGCATTACTTGAAATGCAGAAGATAAATGTTTGAGGAGGAGGGTGACTCAGACTGCTAGTGACAGGCCTTAATTCACCTTCTGGCTATTAACTGAAAATCTTTCCCTAGTACAATGTATACTCATGTTTAAATACAAATCATTGATCACTATAGCAACCCCTTTATCACATGAAGCACATTCTAGCTCTAAGATAACAAGTACTTCTGAGCATAAAGGCACACGCCCACTCATCAAAAGGTAAGGTGAGCATCCATGGTTTTTATTTGGTGTTATCAAGATGATTTTTGCTTTAAAAGTAGGTAAAAGATCATGTGTGAATTGGTCTGCGCATTATGATTTTATATTTTGGATTTTTATTCTGAATGTTTTAGTATCTACGCTGAACAGAAGGAACAGATGCATCTCTTGGGAGATTTAAAAAGTGTATAAAGAATCAATATGCATTTAATCAGACCGTTTTTCTTGATTATCATTGCTTTAGCTGTAGGAAAAATATTGAGTTACAGAGCAGCATCTTAGAAATGGAATTTCCATTCTGCAACAAATTAGGACATTTTGATTTCCCTTTCCATCAAACTGAACACAGTGCATCAAGTTTTGAGTCTCCTACAGAACAAAATGTCTGAAAAGTTAACAGGTTTGACTGAATTGTTTGATTTCGGTAATGGAAAATAAATAAATAAAGCAGTGTGTATTCAAAGTAATAAATTGTAACTTCTTGTAACCGAGTGTAAACAAAAGGATTTATTAATGCCTCAAAACTGATGTGAATGAAATTAAGTGAAAAACCCCAACTCATTGTCTACCTTTTTCCCTATGTACATTTTTTGCCAGATTAGCAGTCTTCTGCTAAACATTTAAATATTGATGAAACTTTTTGTTGGAAATGCTTCAACAAGTGCTGTTGCGTGCTAGGTTGTATGGGGAATGTTACACAGAATCAGGCAATTAACTAGCATTGGCCTCTCAGGAAAAAGTGGGATCCTTATTTTGCAGAGAAACTGCCTACGTTTGCAAGCACAAGCAAGGAGAGCAACATCTTTTAAATAGGGTTGGGATCACAAAGGCAATTGAACTCCAATGGAGGTTTTGTTTCTTCCTTCTCTTTGCAGGAGCGTGATGAGGTGAACAGTGAACCAGCTCATCGCAGTGCTCATCAGCCTGTTTGTAAATGTGGTGATCTAGATGTCATCTTCCGTTACAAAGCCTCAAATCAAAAGCTAGTGGTTACTGTCTTGGAGGCCAGGGACATCCCAGACAAAGACCGCAGCGGTGTGAACACCTGGCAGGTGCACACAGTCTTGATGCCTAGCAAAAAACAGAGGGGTAAGACAAGTGTTCAGAGAGGACCCATCCCCATCTTCAATGATAAAATTGCCTTTAGTAAGCTGGAGCCACATGAGTTAAGCGGCCACGCCATCCGTTTCCGCCTCTACGCTGTGCAGAAGATGATTGGAGAGAAGATGATGGGAGAACAGATGTTCTACCTGAGCGGCATCAGCCAGGAAGCAGAAGTGAAGGTGACGTTGGTCTTGGAGCCAAGGAGTAATTTGACCGTAAGTTTGAGGAAAGAAATTTGGAGTCCATAAAATTGTTTCTTTGGTGAATGGGGGCCAGCTGTACTTCATGTATTTAATTCAGGGCTGGTAGAATGCAACTAGTTGGTCTGTTCTGCTGTCTCTTACCACAGTTAGTGGTAAGGGGAAGCACAGGGCATGCCTTTCCTACACAAAGGTGTGCATTATTAATGTGTCGTGCAGAATTAGTAGCTTGAGTCCTGGAACCTCTAGGACTAATTATTTTCATTTCAACAGAACAGTAGTTCTTAGGCACCATTATATTGGTGAAGCTGTACTACTGCCAGTTCAAGAGCTACCTCGCTTGGCAGTAGCTCCTAGCATTGTGCAGTTTCCATGTTACCAGAAATACTTAATAATGTTCCTTTGCATGGCAGATTGGAGAGGTAGGTCATGGGAGGAGGAACTGGCTGTGCTGCTTCATAGACTTCCATGCACATCACAGTTGTATCCGGCTCTGGCTGGAGCAATCAGTTTGTACAGAGGAGCTCTGACATGATTCATTGTCTACAAGAAACTCACTAAGAGGTTATGCACACAAAATGAATGAGACATCATACTCTGGGTGAGAAGGGGATGGAGAACATCGTGGTTCAAGGAAAGAAATTAAGAAAATATTCAGTCCGTGCCCAAAAAAAAAACAACCAAATTGTGCAAAATGCGTTCCATCCAAAAGTCATTTTTAAGGAGATTAACTGTGCATTTAATGCACTAGGATGTATGCTTATCTCAGAGTCTTAGATTTACACTGGTAATAACACATTACACAGAGTTCCTCATCTTTAAAGAGAAAGTTCAGAGATGTGTTTTTGTAAAAAGTGATGCTTTAATTCCTTTGGTGCCTTATAATTCATTCTTAGTCATTGCCATTTCCTAAAAGAGATCTTACTAAACAAGGCTACAAAACATAAACTAAAGGGAGGGTGGTGGAGAACATTCTGATGAGACTTTCAGTGCTCTTTCCCTGCAGAGTGCAGACTCTCAGCTTAGTCTGTCAGCAATCTCGCACAGTGATAGCGCTTCTTCAACACAGTCCCTGTCGCATGGAGGGGTGCCAGAGCTGCTCGTGGGCTTGGCGTACAATGCCACTACGGGGCGGCTGTCAGTGGAGATGATCAAAGGCAGTCACTTCCGAAACCTCGCAATTAATAGGCCACCTGGTAAGTGCTTTCGCTGCTGTTAAATAACACCGTTGAGTCAAAATTTGCTTTTTATTTTCTTCCTCGAGATATTCAATTATGTCATTTTTGAGTTAGGTTTCCTTGCAGGGTATCTGATTGAAAATTAAAAGCATTGTTTCAAATATGTGTGCTGGTAAACTTTGCAGTGTAAATGGATGCAATCATATGAAGACACAGCTGACAGGACAGTAATACCAAAATGCCTCTTCTATTGCGTATGCAACATCTGATTATAGCAAAATTGCTATGATACCCAAAGCACAGAGTAATTCTCAGCAAATCCATGAAATGAAAGAAGCACTTGTCAAGTGATTATATGCTGCCTTGTGACACGCAGAGGCCCTGCCTAGTGCCATGAAGTGCTTCCTGGGGCAGTGCTTTGCATCCCCTTGCTGTGGGCTGAGCACTGGGTGACCTGGTTCTTTTGGCCCTTTGGGGATCTTGCTACTCTGAATTCTTGGTAGCTGCACAAAAAAATTCTTCTGTAGAAAGAAGAAACAAAGTTTTTCTCCTGTGTCTCAACAGTTGAGTTCCCTTCCTCCGATACCTAAAGGGAAAATGGGAAAATGGTTTACAGAAGATTTGGTTAGTGCTTGAGCTGTATTTAGTCTTTAGAAAGATGGATGGTGCTAATGTCCGTGATGTAGATGGGGTCATGCAGCCACAGTGCATGGCATTAATCTGCTTTGTGCATTGTGCCCCTCTCTCAGGGTGTGAATGGTGTTCATCTCGTGTTGTCCCATTGCCTGCTGGCTGAAACCAGCAACAAATGGCCATGTGCTGTTGTGTTTGTTTTTTGTGATCTAGTCATATGTCTGCCAAAGGTAACAACCTGTGACAGCTCCTGGCATCCACTGGATTTGATGTAGTGTCTTCAGCTTGCAAAATGCTAAGATTGCTTTTGCAAGATGCTGTGCTGTTTGTCCCAGAGCCTAGCAGTTATTAATGTAATATTTCAGTATACAGATGTAAAACTTAAGTTTCTACTGAATGACTTCAGTACTTCAGTATCGTTACAGAAAAAATCTGACCATGTGGACAATCAGTCCTTCAAGAATTAAGGGCAAGTCTCTGCAACAGTAAAACACATGACCTCAGTCTGTGTAGCCCTAGCTTGTCTCATATTAGCTGTGACAACATAGGTAGGTCTCCATGGGATTTAGTTAAAGGCATGGTATTGTTTGCATTTGTGTTTTATTAAAAGTTTTGAGTCAGAACATTTTTAGTTAATTTAAAGGAAAGGTAGGCTAAGTCCAGGGTCTCACCGAATGCTCTAGCAAGCAAGTTTGCAGATGTTTATGTATGTTGCTGAATAGATACATTCTTAAATGAAAGTAGTCCTGATACAGGTCCAAGTTAATTTGCTGCATTTTTTCTGGTGGATTTTCGCATACCTGCCTGTGGTCTTGGAGTTTTGTCACTTAACTGCCTGAAGGGCAGGACTATGCAGCACTTCTGTTTCTCTATCAGGCCCTGCTCAAGTCTTGTATCTAGCTGAGTCAGGCAGCTGTAATGTGCCACACTTCTCCTGTAAATGAAATGTTTGCATTGCACAGAACTCGCATAATTGGCGTCCAGTTTACTACCTGAAATACAGTAATCAAATTACTGGCATTTGCTGGTATTCTTCTGATGAACATCTTTCTGGGTATCGTGTGTGTTGTAGTAAGCTGAGCAACCCTGAATTCATTGTCTGAGTGCTGGGGAATTGTCTGTCCTGGGCTTCTTGTGGGATGGGGTTTGGCAGATAAGCCAGGTGTGCCTCAGAAGTTTGCTTTCAGCGTGTTACCTGCCTTGATGAGATGTCCCGTTCAGCTTTTTTGCTGATGGGCACACAAGAAAGCAGCAGCTTGGTTGACAGCATCTTTAAAGCTGATAAGCGTTTTCTGTGTTGGTTGATAAGACGAGAACAAGAGCAGTGCATGAGAAAAGAAGGCATTCTTTGAGGGAGTTTTTATTTTAAATTCTGAGTTTTCTTCTTTCTGCGTTTGTGGGGCTTCAGATAAGCCTAGTTAAATCAGTTTGATAAGCTAGCCAAAGTCTTCCGTCAGCAACCTAAACAGATATTCCTGGCAGTGTTTCATAACATTTTTTCCTGTCTTGGATATTAAGGCCATCGTGAGTTACCCCTTGCATTATTTCTATGTCCAGATCAACTTCAGCATTATCAAGCCAGCTGTGACTCCACGTTAGATCTGCTATTAGGTGGAGTTAATCGATTATTACGGGGAAGTTGTCAATCTTTCACTGTCTGCTTTTACTCAGTGTTTTTTCTGCATTCTGCATTCCTCTTCTGCACTTGTAAAGTGCCCAATACCGTGATGAGAAGAGGAAAACCCAGTGAAGCAGAAATTGAAAAAAGCTAAAAAGAGAAAAGAAAGCCAGAACTTGTCTCAGATGCTGGAGTGGCATTTCACTGAGAACTCCTGCAGACACTGCAGAGGAGTGCTGTGAGGTGTGATTGTTTCTGTCTGAAACATGCTGTCTGAGTGAGATGCTCAATAAGTCCTTCACTAGGTGAAAACTAAAACTGCTGTCTCCCTTTCTGGAGGGTGAGGAAATAGCCCTTGTTTTCTCAAATGTATCCTGTCCTATCCGTGGTTCTGTTGTTTGAGGCTCAGAGGGAGTGATTTACTTCTTCAGAGTATCATAGGGATTTCAGAAGTAACAGTGCTTCGAGACATTTAAATACCAAGCTCAAACTGCTGTGCAGGGCAGTCATTTTTAGACAGACTGAGAGAAGTCAGTGGGCTGAATCCATCTCCATTTCCCACCCCTGCATGCCCAGAGCTTATGCAGTACCCTTATGTGATCCTGTTGCAGCCCAGTGCATTTAGTGTTTTCTGCTACTGACTGCTGCAGCTGTGCTCTTTTCACATCTTGACCCTCTTCTCTACCACCTGGGGTCCAGCACAGGTGAGCTCAACGTCTTCTGCAGCATGAATGCTCCCTTGGCATCCTTGCACAGGGATTTCACTATGTGCAGAAGAAAGGACTGGTGATTTAAGGTGTTAAAAACTGCACAGTAATTTCTGGAGAGGGAAAGGAAGGTTGGAGGTGGGGGCAAGATTGGAGAGAGATTGGCACATCTTTCAGTTTTTCCTGGGCACATCCTTTGCTTCACTTAAACCTTTAAATGGGATGCAGTGTGTTGGACCAAGACACTTAAATATTTAAGTCATGGGTGCTTACATGGGTAGCAGCTGGATTAGGAAACAGCTGGGCAGCTTACAGACACTTAAATCTTCCAGGTATTATCTTCTTCAGGTCATCTATGTGAAATTTAAGGATAGTTTGGTCAAGGCTAAACATCCAGGCATTGTTCTGGAGAACATGCAGAGTTACAGGCCTGAGTCTGCAGTCCCTGGTCATGTGAATAAGTCCATTATCACCCAGAGCACTTAAGAGCACTCAGGAGTATGGTTGCAGCATTGGACTGTAAATTGGTAGCATCTGCCAGAAAGCCTTGTGCAGAAAAGCATCTACAGTTTTGTCAGATACAGGCACCCCAGGTATTTTAGCACTTAGTGTACATGTTGTGCACCTCATTCTCTTTGGTTCTTGTTAAAGTCATTAACATGTTTTAGCATTTCACAGGGGTTCGTATTTTAATCTTAGAAGAACACAACTCAGCATGTTCATTTAAAGAATGTTTATTATAAAGAAAGCAACAAGAGAAGCATACAACACTGGCAGACGCATCTTTAAAAATTTATAACTGGCTACATTTTATTTGCATGTTATAGTACTACCTTGGGATTGTAGTGATGGGCCAGGGGTCATTTGCAGTAGTCAGTGTGTAAACACAGCAGAGAGATGGTCTCTGCCCACATGATGCTTAACCTTCATCAGCTGCTCTGGGTTCAGCTCTCTTCTAATCCAGCCTTCACTGTTTCTCCTTTCACATTTCTTTTGGGCTCTTTGTCTTTGTGTAATGCAGTTTGAGAAAGACTGTTGTAAAGATATTCCCTTCTCTAAGAAAAGTCCTCCAAGCTTTTCAGCAGCTGCAGAATTAATCACACATAGTAATTACATCCATACATGATCATTATTATACCAGTAGCATATTAACCCCATTAAACAAATACAATAGCATTAACTCTGGGAAAGACAGGAGGGAGAGAGAACAAGCTATCAGAATTTCTATTAGGAACAGGAGAAATTTTTGAAGTAAAGATCTGTGTGAAAACAAACATCTGCCTGAGCCCCAGATAACAACACCAAGAAGTACAGAAGATGCTCAGGTAGAAAAGAGTCCTTAGATAGTATTTTCTGGTCTGGTACCAGAGAGCTTGAAAGTCATTAGTGAATTTTATGTTCAAGTTCTTAATGAGGGGAACTTATCCCTGTTTCATTCCTATAGGACCAAAGTTAATTTCTTTAATTGATCCCACTAAGATCAGGAAACTGAATACGAAGAATAACCAGCATATCTGGCACTGAAAAGGGAGCTTGAGCTCCTAAAGCTTTGTAATTCATGCTCCTGTCTCATAAGTAATATAAGGGGGATTTGTACCAGGGTGAGCTGGAGTGGATTCAGTCCAGAGAGCTTGGTAAACAGAGCAGTAGAGGTGTTGGGCAACTATTCAGTGCTGAGTACTTGCCAGTTGCTCACAGTAAGCTTGTACAAGAGCACTTCTGCATCTTTTCATTGCCTGTCCTTGGATATGACTTGAATCAACTTAAGATAAGCTGAGAAAGCTTTGTTTGGGGTAGTAAAGATGAAAAAGAAGTCCCAGAAGGATGTCTCACTAATGAGCAGCCGGATACTGGCATGGAAGATGAAGTGTGGATAAGTGTCTGGTATCGTGTTGTGGAATTCAGACTTAGCATGGCTGGACTCGGAGCCACTTGGGAGTGAGATATTAGGCTTTTAGGAAATACCTTCAGAGAAAAAAGTCGTTATATAGAAAAGAAAATGAAAAATTGTATTTGATTGTAAATACCCAGATACCTGCATAATGAATACCATGCACAGTTCTGGCTCTCTCCATTCTGGCTCTCTCATCCAACATTCAAATAGAATATTGGCAGGACTGGAGAGATGCAGTGAGGAGTGACAGAGATACTCAGAGGTGTGGGAGCAGCTTCCAGCAAGCTGCAGTTGGATAATTTGGGCCTCCAACTATGCTTCAACAAATGGGAGAAGGGAGAGGATTTCCCGGGTGTCTATGAAATCATGAGTGCTGTTGCAAAAGTGAGTTGGCAATGAATATTCATTGTCTCTCCTGATACAAAAGTAAGGGGTCATAAATTGAAGTGAGGAGGTAGCAGGTTCTGAGGAGGAGACAGCTCTGCATGCAGCGCGTACTGACACTGTCATATTCCTCACTGCAGAAAAGTGTGAGTAGTAAAACTCTGCTTGAGGTCAGTATAGCATAGAACAAATCCATGAAGAAAGATCAGCTGAGAACCATAGAAATACAAAGACTGCCTCTCTGGCTGAGGAGGTTCTTGAGTCACAGGTCACTGAAGTCGGGGAGAGTATCCAGGGGAGAATCAGTACATGCTGCATTTTTATAGACTTAATAAGACAGGTGGTATTGGGTTACAGTTGGGTGGATGGACTGACTTGGTACAGATCTTCCATATGAGACTCATGAGACCTGGCCCTGAAAACCAATGCACAGAGTAATAGACTTTTAAGGAGCAATAATGACATTTTTGTGGGGGATGTTCCATAATAATTAAACATCCAGTGATAGTTTGCACTTGCAGTTATCTGTTATCATTTTCAATAATTTTGTATTCTAGAAGTCTGTGACCATGTTACATTGCTGTGTGTAAGGTGAAGATATTTCTGAACAAGAATACATTTGAATTTGAAGCAGAGTGTGTGGTAGTGTCTCTCCTGCTCCCATAGCTGTTATCAAGAAAAGAAATCTTTTTTTTTTTTTTTTTTTCCTTCTCCCAAAATAACCAGAAGATATAGAAATTGCTCCCAGGGTAGAATTCTGCTAATTCCAAATTTCAGCTGGAGCTGAATGTTCAATGCAAATCCACAGTGACTCCACAGAGCAGCGTTTGCAGAGGATCTGATGACAGGCTGTATAATAAAGCCGTGCCCTCTGGGCTCCATTGTCGGAGGTGAGAACAGCCAAGCTCAAGCATCCTTACATCATGCTGCAGCAGAGCTACCACTCCTGTTGCTGAGAAGCTGAGCATTCATGCTTTCTGCTACACTCTTAGAGTTACCATCCTCTCTCTGAGGCAGCAGCAATGCATAAAGCACATAATACGTTGTAGAAAGTGTTGAAAATGCTCTTTTTAGAGGACTGGCCCTGTGCATCTGGAGAGGTGCCTGTGTTACACTTCAGGTGCACGAGCACAGACTGAAGCTGCACATTCATGGGGGCAGGGAGTGGCAGCTGGCTCCACAGCCAACATGTGTCCTAGCTTAGGGCTGGCTCTGTGAAACCCGCTTTGCTGGGCACAGGGGTTGTGTCAGCGCTTTGGATCACCAAGGGACTGAGCTTGGAGGCTGTCTGGAAGCAGCTTTCCTTCATGAAAGATCTTGCTTCCAGGGAGCCCTATCTGCTACCAGGTAGCAGTGCCCTCCTTTCTGCTGCCTTTTAAATGAAAGGCGTTGCTGGTCTGTTCCCCAGTGACTCACACGTTGCGAGGAAGGCTGCCAGATCCCAGCCTTGTGCGGGAGAGCTGCCAGCCACAGCAGAGCAGACCTGAGTGGCAGAGACTCAGTGGAAGTAGGGAAAGAAATTTGGCTCCTCAGCGACATAGTAGGCAGATCTCAGCGCTCGTATAGTAAATAGAGTAGGCCACAAGCTGCCTCTGGCCTAATGCAGACTTTTACCATGTGGGGCTGGGGAAAAAGCTGGAGTCTAACTCCCCTCTGCTCTCTTTTCCTGGTACAGCTGCAGGGAACCGGGTTCAGTGGTCTCTGCCCCAGGGTGGCATCATGGGGAGGTAAAGCCGAGCACTAATGGAGAGACAGCCTTCTGACACAGCTCCATGCCGTTCCCTGGGGCCCTGTCACTGTCCCCAGAGAGCAGAGCTCAGCGATGCCCCTCTGCTCCCTGTGAGGGGCTGCAGCCGCCATGAGGCCTCCCCTCAGCCTCTTCTGCTCTGGGTAGGCCGGGCGTGCCTGCTGGCTGAGCTCCAGGCCCAAGGCTTTATCTTACTGAGGGTCGTATTAGTCTGGATTGCAGCGTGCTGGCATGGTTATGCTGGTTTTGGAAATGAGTTAGCTTGCCTGGAGTGAGGATGGGAGAGTCCCTACAGCTCTGCGTTATACCCCGCAGTCCACAGACTGGGAGGTCAGGGGGCTTTGATTGTTTATTTCCTTTCCAAATATAAATTCAAGCAGGGAGTTGCACCCTTTTGCATTGCGGTGTTTTTGTTCCCAGGTCAGTGTTATTTATAATGGTGGAGATTAGGATAAGTGAAAGCAGAGCTCGCACTATGCTCCGTGCTCCAAAAACAGGAACGTATAAATTACAGTTGATTATTCCCCTGAGTTGTCATTATCAGTTAGTTCCCTTGGAAGGATGATGACAGAAATGGGTCATTAGAAGAATCACGGATAAACTGATTGCCTTTGCAGCTCTCCAGAGGTGTTTTATGGCTGGGGCACTGCTGACGGAGGCAGAGCAGTCTGCATGAGATGTTTGGCCAGACCTCAGGAGTGATATGCAGCGCCCGCCCGAAATGTGCCTGGCTTCTTGCAGCGTTCCTTGATTTAGTGCTTTTCACTCTGATATTAAATGCAGAGGTGTTGATATTTTGTGCCTGTGAACATTGTTCGCTCCGCTCATCCCAGGGATGAAAGATGACTTTTAAGTGAAAATGATGAGTAGCAAGAGCTTCTGTTCCAAAGTCTGTATGGAAAGGAGAGTTTGGTGGATGTGGTACTAAAATTGGTCTTGGCAAAATTTGACTTTCTTCCTCCTTCTTCACAGCAAGTTGCAGTCTCATCCACTCCCAGGTATTTAGAGGTCTGGCTTTTCTTTATGTCAGTGAGAGAGGTGCCTAAAGAGAAGGTGAGTTCTTAAGCATTTTAAAGGAAGCCTCATCTCTCTTCTCCTTTTGTGCTTGACAGAGGTGACATGAAAGTAAATACACTGAAGAGTGTAAAGTGCTGAGATACTACGGTAACGAGGCTGTTACTGAATCTGAGCGTGTAATTAGATGGAAAATGTTTGCCTTCTTAATGAATAGATCCTCTCACACATACGTTCCTCAGCAAATTGGCAAAGTTGTCCTTGCTCTAGGTCCACTAATCTCACCATGTATCCAGGGATGGACTTTGTTTGGCAAAGCCAACTGAAGGGGAAAGCTTTCTATCTCAGAGGACCAAGGTGGACAACAAGAGCTAGGAAGTGTTTTCTAATGAGACACCTCAGAAGGTGCTGAAAGGAGCACAATGCAGGAAGGGCGAGCGAGCTGCAATCTTAAAATGTAGTTAGTGAGGCAGAATAACAGCTCTGCTTCGTACGTACCAGCTCTGCAAAGCAAATTTCACATGCTAAATATATAATCCACACCTACTCCTTTATTTCTGTTCAGGCAAGCTTGATTCTTTTGGCTGGTAAAATACACCCAGTGGTATGAATCTGAGAAGAGTTAGCAGCCTGGTGTTGTCACTTGCACTGTTTTTGCTCCTGTGTTTACGTGGGGATGAGTAAGGCTCCTGGTATTAGCTCTGCACTGAGCTTATTCTCCTTCCAGCTTGCGTGGTCTCACCTTATCCAGATGATGTGTGTAGAAGTCCCTCGAACCTCGGCACTGTGCAGAGATGATCTTGCTGCAGAATTATGTATCAGATTCTGATGTGTATTAAGTAAAAAGCCTAATTTTCTGATTTTGATCTCATTTGGTTTAAGTCATCAGCTGTGCAGAGCTCAGTTGCCTTTAACACCAGCTGTGGTACTCCCCACTCGCAAAAACTGAGGCCTCAGGCAGGGATGTGACATCCTAGAGTTCGACTGCAAGGAACCCATCTACTAATTACCTGGAAAATTAACTGGGACGTACTGGAACAGCATCCTGTGAGGTTTAAGCTGCAGCACTTGCTTAATGTTAAAACGTAAATCATCTCTCATGGTGGCACTGTCTACTAGATAGCTGCTGAGTTGTGCCCCGTGCCTCTTTGGCAGAAGTGACTATAACTTGGTTGGCTCTGTAGGGGTCTTCTGAAATGTGTGTGCCTGCAGTTAGGCGTGATGAATCCCACCAGAGCTGTCAGTGCTGTCAGTAAGAAGGGAGAATGATAGGAAGGTTTACTGACAGGAAAATGTAGACCTCAGTCCTCTCCCTATCTTCTCAGTAAAAGAGATGCAGACATTTGTGGGTGACCCTTCTCCTATGTGGCATGAGAAGATAAGCTAAAAAAGTACTTCTGCTGCTGCTAGCTGAGTTTCCAGGTCCTGTGCTCAGGTGGGATAGCAGTGAGGGTGTTTGTAGCAGTCCTTGGCTCTACACTGCTTCTCCACTCTGCTCAGCCCAGCACAGCTGGGGATGCCCTACCAGGGGCTGCTGAGGGGTCCCCAGTCCCTGTGTTCCCCTCTGCCCACTCCCAGCTGGGACAGGACCTTTCCAGCAGTGCTCCATGGCCCAGCTCTGCCCTTGCTGACCCTTTCCAGCCCTCTCTGCGATCCCAACCAAATGCCCTCACCCTCAGCAAAGCAGTTCTCAGAGGGAAAGGGATGTGGCACCAAGGACATAGCAACAGGAAAATGGAGGTGTTGGGCTAGGAGCAGAGGGGATCTCATCTCCATGAACTCCTGTGTCCCAGCGCTCACCTTTCTTACATGCCAGCAGAAATGAGCCTCTCCTGCTTTCTGCCTGCACGTGGGATTGGTTTGGAAAATGTACTGAAATTATATGGGTGTGAGATTTCAATTTTTAAAGGAAATGCATTTTGAAATTTAAACAGGGAATTGTCCTACTTAGCTGCTTGCTTGTATTTAATTAAAATCAGTCAGTTTTAAGCTATTTTGAAATTCCTTCCTTTTATAGATAAGGGTGAATAGATTAAAAAATAGAAAAAAAACCACACAACCCCCTCCTCCCCGTTTATCTTTAACTGTTGGTGCAAAGCAAAGTGACATCTCTACAAGTACTGCAAGAAATTGTCTAGTAGTTACCTGGCTTGCTTTCACACTGAGTTGAGCTAGAGCAGTAAGTCCTCTCTTGCAAGTTTTGTTTCTAGTGGCACTGAAGCTGTTAGAGAATTCAATCCCCCAGCGTCACCGAAATTGAATGCTGCTGTGGGAATCAGCCCACCTCTCAGTGAAGCACCTCTTAGCGAAGCAGCTCTTTCCTTCCCAGCTACAATCAGCAAACTATTTCACGTCAGAGCTCTGCTTTTCTGTCTAACGAGTAGGTCTTTGTTGGCAAGGTCTACTCATCTCCAGCCTTGCGTTGGGAGCCAACTTGGCACCGCTAGCTAATGATTGGACTGAACTTTCCCCACAGTAACTCGATAGCTGTACAGCTGTGCATACTCACAATTTGCTCCTCGATTGTCAGTCTCCTGACAGCTTTTTCAGTGGAACAGTTTGAGGAGTGGAGAGCCCTGCTTTGGAGCCACAGAAGTGTTTTCACACCTGAAGTGTAATTTCACACCTTGTGTCGCTCAGCAGATAAGTGCGTAAAATAGCACATCAAACGGGAACAGAAGAGGGTAGACATGCTGTAGACAAGAGACCGAAGCTTGTTATTTATTTCCTAGCTTCAGCACACTCTGAAATAATAATAATCACTTGCAGAAACCCAGGCACAGATTTACAGAGGGGTTAGGAGAGGACTTTTTCTCGCCAAGTGATCTGCTACCATCGTTTGTAGAGCAAGGGCAAAGATTGCACTGAGCTGGGTCTGTGGAGCAGTGGGACCACTGGGCTCTGCCTGGGACCTCAGCGTTAGCCAACACATACCAGAGGTGAAATAATTAGTACAGGAGGCAGCAAGAGGTTTAAGGGTGAGTTTATGGCAGTATTGAATTAGACCATCCCTTCCCTGTATCTACTAATCATTTTTACTGCTTTTTTCAAAGAGCGTAGAGCTGAAATACACATTTGCTTCCATCCTTTCTCCTCCCCAACTGAATATGAGGAAATCCAAGGAGTACTCTCACTTGCTGTTCCTTCATCCCATGGATTTTGCTAAGGAGATAGGTCCAACCTTCATCTGTTGTGCAGTGCAGACAAAGCTGCTCTGCTCGGAGTTTTTTGGCTGATTTTTGACCACTTGGGCCTTTCATTTAGTCTGTTAACTGTGCCAAACATTTTATTTCCTCTGTTTTGTCCTAGATACCTATGGAAAGCTTTGCCTGCTCAACTCTGTGGGCCAGGAGACGTCTCGCTGCAAGACCTCCATCCGTCGAGGACAGCCCAACCCCGTCTACAAGGAAACTTTCATCTTCCAGGTTGCCCTCTTCCAGCTCTCTGATGTCACGCTAATGATCTCCATATACAACAAACGCAGCATGAAGCGCAAAGAGATGATCGGGTGGATCTCCATGGGGCAGAACAGCAGCGGGGAAGAAGAGCAGAGTCATTGGCAGGAGATGAAGGAGTCAAAGGGGCTGCAGGTCTGCAGGTGGCACACACTGCTGGAGTCCTAATGGTAACCAAGGCAGTCTGTGGGTCCTGGGACCATGGGCTGTCTTCCCTCGTTCTCAGTCAGCAGGAAGCAGCTGTCCCATGGTGAGCACTGTGCTCTGACAGGTCATGTACACTTTAACCTGACTTCACAATGTCACCTGTCAGGGGCATTGAAAATGACAAGGCCTGGGAAGCAAGTTTAGTTCTTGTCTTTCCAGGTTGCCCTGCATTTTCCACGTCCAAATAATTAACCCTAGGGAAAAGCAATGGGCAAACGTACAAAATCCTCTCTTTGGTCCTCATATTGCTCATTTTGTCCTATGCCTAATCGTCACGGTCTGATTTTGATGCTATTTTCTTCTGGAGTAAATTCTCTCATCCCTCCCTTATTTATATTAATGAAGTTTGCAAATGTTCTTGACACGCAGATAGCTCACAGATAGGCTAAACTGCATGCAGATCACATCTTCGCTCTTTTATTGCTATATTTTCAAGTCCTAGAAATAAACATTTGGTACCACTATAGACTGGATTTTTCAGGCAGCATGGGAAAGCACTGTTAAATTCTGTCAACTTTAAAGTGCCTAGGCATTATTACTGTTTCTGATACTAACAATTAATATTGTTTATTTGGACTTAATACTGCCAGTATTCTTAATTAGGCATCCTGTGCACTTGTTAGCTTGTATTGCCACAGAGATTGCATGAGAGATAGCTAACATCAGTGTTATGTTGTGATGATACAATGCATGTTTGGATGCTTACTTGAAGTTCATGGCTTCTGTCATCACGAATACCAAAAAACCAAAAAAGACCAGAACAAGCTGCACATGCACCTTTGTGCCTGAATCACTCTTTTCCATATCATTGTTTTGACCCTGTGTTACTTTGTTCTGTAAAAGTGAGTTCCATTCAGAAAAGCGTTTCTGTGAGCATTATACAGGAAGGCTTTTGATCCGTGATTCCTCTGCTATTCAATGAAGCACAACTCAAGTTTGCTGAGGGCTCTCATCCCAATGTGCTGTCTGTAGTGTCTTTGGGGATGGGAAAGAGGAATGTTTCTGGCATGTTGAGCAGTAGAGAAGGCTAGACCATGTCACCTAATCTTTGGGGCAGTCTCTCCTACATGAATAGGTGAAATAGGTTCCAGGGGATCCCTTGGAGAGGAGCTTCTGGCTCTTCTGGAACTGCAGCAGAGAGAAGTATTGCATTTCCTGCCTCTGACTGAAAACAATGCAAGGAGCAGGCTTGCTAGATGAAGTGGTGATGCTTTTATGTAGTTACTTTTCAGACTGTTTTGTCATTTTCCATTTTTATCTTTTTTCCTGTCTCCATGAGTTTAAATCCTTGAGTCAATGGCTAGGGAACCAGTCTTCATCTGCCGCTTGGCTGTTGAACGTTGAGCTCTCGTTAGCTGTGCAAAACAGCACGTGAAGCAGCAGAGGATGTTACTCCTCTTGGGCAGTGATGCTTCGCAGACAGAAAGGTGCCAAGGTATCTACTGTCAGCTGTCTGATTTTGGTTCCCCATGCCCTTCAGAAGAGGAGTGGCATTTCTTCATTCCTTTTGATGGTAGCCAGACAGAGGAAATATTTTACTGAAAAGGCTTCTCTGTTCTGAATCACCTCATGTTTTGTTTTTGTCGTTTACTGACACCTGGCACCAAATTCTGCCTACTGCACCACAGCTGTCTCCTTCCTTTCGATGGTGCTGTGCAGAGGTAACCGGTGCAAGTTTCAGCGCTGGCTGCTTAACCAAAACTGAGCCTGGGTGCTGGTTTGCATCGCATCCAGGCTGGCCAACACCTATAGGGCGGCGGTGTGGTAGACACAGGTTATCACTTGGCAAAATACACACAGGCATTGTCTGTCCTCATAAGGCAGTCCAACAAGTGAGATTAATCTGTGTGGAGAAGGGCCTCTGGTATGGGTGAGACAGATCCTACAGACTGTGGTTTTATCTGTTCTTACACTTGCCTGCCTGAGAGTCTTTTTCCAGTGAGACTGGTGGGTGTCCTATGCAGGGAGATTCTCCTCCACTGCCTAGATAAGCTGGCACAATATCTGCTTTGCACTACTGGAGCTTTGTATCACAAGTCAGGAGCTAACCCAAATACAACGACGTTTTTGACTGCGCTGTTAATGCTGCTGTGTGACCAGTAGGAGAGAAAGCAAGCATCCGAGTGGTAGCGAGCAGAACAGCTCTGACTCTGTCTTTTTTACCTTACACTTCTGGAAAAAAGTACAGGAAACAGCCACATCAAAAGGTGCATTTGCTGATTTCAGTTGTTTTCCAATCTCTGTGTTTTTTCCTGAACTGTGTAAAACATGTATACGAGTGTTTATAAGGAATTTTATTATTGAGATGTGTGTGTATAATAAACTTATTCAGATTCTCTTCATATCTTCCTGAACCTACAATGTGTTGCTTATCCTTAATTTAATGATTAGCTAAGAGAAAAGTATAAATTGATAGTGTGTTTCACAAGTGAACTGGCGATAACCCGGATTTATAATTGTGTGGTTAAAATGAGTTCTTGGAGAAGATAGTTTGAAAAAGCAATGAAGGAAACTGGTTTTGGACTCGCATGCTGTTTTTGTATCTAGATCTTTTCTGAAGATGCAGCATAAGGGGAACTGAATTTTAAAATGTATTTCCACTATAGAATATTAGGAGGCAGAGGAAGGCAAGAGAAAACAGCATACTTGGAGTCTGTTAATATCTGAGCACATATTAAAACTTTGCTCTCAGATGGCAGTAGCTTCCTGCATCACTGCAGTAACGTTTTGGCCTGATGTTTTACAAGAAAAATTTGGAGGGAAGGAAAAAGGGATGAGGCAAGGGGGAGCGTTGCTTTTTTGGAGCTGCTACGAAACCTGTTGGCACATCCATGCCTTGAGCAGTACATCTGCAAGGTTCATTAAATTCCTCCTGAAGCACAGAGGAATTTATGAATCTTGAGATGAACTCAGTGTTGGGGTTGCTCATGCATGCTAGCTGTGTTTTGGGATTTTTGTTGTTTTTGTGGATTATTTTTCTTTACTGTATTGACTATCTGTGAAATGAAGAAGGCTTTGCTGCAGCTCCTCCTTATTTGAGAGCTCCTGTAATTCTTCTCATTGACAGATTTAGTCATTGCTAATATTGATACAGGCTGGCCTTGTGCTCCTGGTCTTTCTCACGTAAATACCACTGCCCTTTCAGTCACTGCCTTAACCCTTTATTTCCTTCAGAAGTGGCCAAGAATTCTGAATTGCCAGGAATGCTTTCATTCCTTGGGAATCTTGCCTCACACTTAGCTCTCCATTGGCGATGGTCGCTGGAGGTGGGGCCCCATTCTCTGCTGGCCTCCGTCCCCATGGGTGCTGATGCCCAGGCCCTGCTCCTGGGGAGTTCCAAGGGGGGAGGAGGGCCATGGGGTGAGCAGCTGTCCTGCTTCTGGGAATGCTTGGGTGCTAGCACAGCCTGACTGCGCAGGTTTCCCAACACATGTTTTCTAAGTTAATTTATCTCCTTTTGACACTGCTGTCTGGAATCCCCTAAGAGCTGATTTGAATTTTCTTCTCTTGAGGGCGAAAAAAAGAAAAAGGCTTCAAAAACCACAAAACCATTGTGTGGGAAGGATCTAGCTGCACTGGCTTAAGCCCAGAATGCTGTGGGCAAGTGCTCTGGATCCATCTCCATCTCGAGCAGCATCGCTCAGCTGCAGTCTGTTCCTTTCTTGGTCTTTCTCCAGCCAGCACGTCCCTGTCCCACTAGGCTCTCTGCTGTTATTTTGTTTTTAATGTGTATTGACAACAGAACAGAATGATCTCACCACGTTTGTATTCTCTACAACGATGCTGACTTTCAATGGATGCCCACAGAACTGGATACCTCTTTTAGCCCACTGCGCTGCGGCGATAGCTGCCTGAGGTGCCCGCTTGTAGGGGCTTTCTCCGGCCTGTCTGCTGCTCAGTGTGAGTACTTTGGGTTTCCTTCCTACCAGGGGCTGTAATTACTTGGGCCGTGCTGTGCTCTGCTCCTCACGGGGTGACGTGAGTGTGTGGCTCCTGGGGTGCACAGGCACTACGCGGCATCAGTGGCTGCAGAGTTCGAGGAGTTCCTTGGTGCTTCACATAACTGGTCTTCAGTCACGAATGTCTTCAGGTGTTCTTGGACTGGCAGAACCAAAGGCTGCCAGCTGCTGTCCATCATTTCCCCAGCATGAAGCCTCGGGTGGCAGCTTGGCAGAGGAGCAGGCCTTTCCTCTGGTGGCCGCTCATGTCTCCTTCAGCTGAGGCTGGTGCTGACCTTGGAGCTCATGTGCCCGCACAGCTTTCCTCACTCCTGTATTTATCATCTTCTTTAATCTGTACAATCGCTGCACTTCATCTCTCTGCCTCTCAGCTGCCTTTTGGCACGAAAGGGGGACATAAAGGCTGGAAGGAGCACGGCATCATCCTGAGGTGCCACTCAGGCCTTGCCTCCTGCTCTCCGGGCTGCCCATGGAGAGCTCGGGCTGTGGTGCTTCAGTGTTTACGAGGTTGTGACACCCGTTCAGCTCCGTGTTGACAGAGCTAAGGATGGAGGAAGCAGCCTGGTCTGTGTTTGCTTCCTTCTATTCTTTTTGTAAGCACCGTGTTCTGTAAAAGGACAGCGGAGCCTGAACGAATTAGTATGCAGGAGCATCCGCTTCCCATTTAAAATGTACTGAGTGTGATGTTTGCAACTATGGTTTTGGGGGAAGAAAAGCAGCCAGGGTTTGTAGAGGAGCTCACTCTTTGAGGGAGGCAGGATTTTCCCTTCGGCGAGCGCTACCCACCAAGAACATTCTCATACCCCAGGCAGCGGTGCTGGCATCCAGCTGATCTTCTTCAGTGATAAATGCAGCCAGAAGCTGACAGATCTCAGAGCTTGGAGAGAAATACGGGATAACTGCGTGTAGCTGATGTGGGCTTTTATTGGGAACCTGGTGCTGCTCTCACAGGTGGTTGTGCAAGAAGTAGAAACCCCCAGCAGTGGTCAGGATGGTGCTGGGGAGGGAAGGCTGAGTGCTCACACTGCTGCTGAGCTGTGGGTTTGCTGTTTCCCATGTTTCCCACCACACTTCCTTAGTTCCAGAACTGCTGAAGGCATACAGCGCTTTTCTTTTCTTTTCTTTTTTTTTCTCCCCAGCACAGAATGAGCTCGTGCCTTCCTGCAGCTTACACTGTAGGTCTTAAGAAATGAATGTGTAAATATTTTGTCTCTCACAGCAGCCCAAGGTCATCTTTCTGGAACAGCAAACAGGCACAGAATCCAAAGGAGATCAGTCCGTCATGTGAGTAAGGTTAGCATCTGCACTTACAAATGACAAAGGCTATTAATCCTCATGCTGTAATCCCCAAGCTGTTTGCCAGCTGGCAGCAGGAAGATGTTCCTGCTCAACCCACACAGCTATCCATGTTTTTTCACCTTTATGAAGCAGATATAGGTCAATGCTGAAGCCTGGATAAAGAACTTGGTAGCTACCATTCATCTCTTCTGGCGTTAAATCCCTCTCTCCTCCATGCAAACCACCTGTCCAGGGGGGATGCAGCAGGAATGCTGCAGGCTTTGCCCCCCCAAAATAGAAGGCTGAAGGTCAGATTGTTTCCCCTCTGCTCCCATGTATCTCATGAGAAGAAAAATCAGAGAAAACCCAGCGCTTGGATGTGGCAGGTAAAAGTTCAGCATGACATATTTTCAATCATAGTTTGGGGACCAGCAGGGAATTTGGGTCCTGCGTGCAGCAGGGACATACCCAACCCGAATGCTGCTGCTGGTGAGGCATTGTTGTTCATTTCTTTAGAAAATCTGAAAGCAGAGAATTGGGTCTTTCTCAACTAAAGTGCAGTTTGATAGAAATCACTGCTCCCAGGGCAGCTACAGGTACAAGGAGGTGAGGATGTGGCCTGGCTCCTGCGTTCCCTGCTGGCTGCAGGAGGTGAGCATCACACAGTCACCAAATGCCCCAGAGGTGTCCCCTGTCACTGCACACCCAGCCTGGGCTGCTCTCTTTGAGGAACAAAGAGCTGTTCTAGCCCCAGGTGACGAACAAGGAGGATTCAGCCAAAAGCTGAATTCTTTGCTGAGTCCCACTACCATTAATTACCCTTGACCTCCAGGGAAGGCATTTTATTGTGCCAAATTATTCCCTCTCCCTTAATTTCTCAGACTTACGAGAACATAGTGAATTTCTCTTCTCATTAGCAGCTGGGAAAAACTCTGTAACTCTGCCAGTTTTCCTCTTCCCAGTTGTCTTGTTAACACTTTCCAGGTGCTTTTCCTTCACGCCATCTCCCATCCTTTCATTAATATCTGTAGAGATCCGCTCCGAGTCGAGCTATGCCTGGCAGCAATATTTTCTGGTTGTGGTGCTCAGGATAAAACCTCTTCTCCCATCTCTTGCTGTCACTGTGTGGCATCTCAAGCACAAGGTTTCCAGTTAAACCAGTCCCACCTCCCTCCCGTTGGTCCCTGTTGGCACGGCCGTGGTTTTTGTCTTGCTGGGCTCTGTTCTCTGCTGTCACTCCGCTGCCTTTTTCCCAACAGAGAGTTTTGCCTCCTATTTGTCATGAAGAGTAAATGAAGTAATCATTTGGTAGGCTTAGCATTTAAATCTTGCCTAGCATTTGTACATGTGCATATAAAAATGTTTTCTATGGTAGAGTGCCCCCAGGCCCTTGCACAAAGCACATTTCAATGCGTATTTGGCTGTTGATTTCAGTGCACTGTACCTACGAAGTCACTTTTAGTGCTTACTGGCTTCTTTCTCTCTTGGAACAGTGCACCATTTCTGGCAGGGTCCACCAACTTTTTGGGCAAATGCAGAGCTGCTGGGGCCCCTGCAGCTGAACAGCATTGGGAGCCCACTCTGCACCTCCCTCCTGCTGCTTGGCAGAGGAGCTCACCTGCAAAGGTCTTTCATTTGTTGCTGTCATGTGTGTCCTCATGCTGGTGGGTACTCTCATCTCTCCTTTCCCGGGATACGCGGTGATCCCCTATAAATGGATCACTCAACATCATGACAGTACAGACAAATTAGTAAAAACGCCAGGTCTCTAACTTCTGTCTGTATAGCAGCGAGTCTGCAGAGGTTGGATCTGTTGCTCAGTTATAAATATATCTATAAAAGGAGAAGTGTTCATGCTCTGCAGGTTATATGGAACAAATTCATATACTCTTCTCACTTCCGTAAAGTTCAAAGATTGCACTGAAAAATTGTACTTTCTATCTGGCTAATAAATGCCTGGTGTTGGCCAGTGTGGCCACTGGAATGGTGTCAGCATCGTTTCACTTGCTACACGTGATTGAAAGAGAGATGCTGAAGTGCAAAACTGATAAAAAAAAAAAAAAGAAAAGAAAAAAAATACGATGAAAAGATGTTTGGATATTCAACAGGAAGAGTGATATGGGTTTATTCTTAGCTTTTCATGTACTTGACAATGAAACATTTTTATTCTACTTAAGTGTTAACGTGCATGATCATACAATATATTGCCTCTCGCTAATTATATGCTGTGTTAGGAATACTGATGTCTCGATGATATCTGACTGGGGAAAAAAAAGGAAAAGAAAAAAACATTAAACCCAGCTTCTGCAGAATTCTGGGCTGAAATTATCCACATGCGCATGCAACCATCCACACCTTGGAAACGGTCTTATTTTGTGTCAGTGAGCAATGCCGCTACCGGTTTTTATCAATAAAATAGAAGCAGATGGCTCATGTAGACATGCAAAACCAGCGTGTCTTCCTTTTTGTTCTTATTGTGGCAGAATTGAGTGAATATGCATCTAGGAGAGGTGGACGTGTTTTGTTCAGAACAAAGGTGCAGGTGGCCGGTGCATAATGCATAACTGGGGGGAATGGGAGTTATCCCCCTCTCCATCCCCGTCTGTCCGCACCTTGTCTTGCCCATGGGGGCTGCTCCTGGTTGTCTGTGCCATCAACGTGTGCTCGGCCCCTCAGGCTGGGAAGCTGTCATTGGGCTGACACGAGGGCAGGCACAGCATGGCAGCAGGGAGGGACATGTCCCTCTCTGGTGGCCACTTGGCTTGCACCTACCTTTGGTCATGGTGTGCTCGTGTGTAGTACGCTTCCACCAGGTTGCAGTTGTAACCCATGCTCACATTAAGACAGAAAAAGACAAAAGCCCAAAAATCTCACCCCGCTGGTGCACGTCTGTGATGAAAACCGAGTTTTGTCGAGGGCTGAAGTTGGTGGGTGACCAGGCTCACTCCTAGCACTGGTTTTCCCCGTGCATTTTTCTGAAATGCATTTAAAATTCATGCTGCCATCTCCCATCCTCAATTCCCCAGCAAACTCCGTGTTTTGTTTT
Source organism: Penelope pileata (assembly GCA_013396635.1). Lineage (NCBI taxonomy): Eukaryota > Metazoa > Chordata > Aves > Galliformes > Cracidae > Penelope > Penelope pileata. The sequence continues at coordinate 44,148 of WBMW01005641.1, read as the reverse complement.
GCATTGTTTTGTTTTGTTTAATTCCCATTATTCTGTTCTCCCTCCAGCTGCATTCTCATTCCTTGCTCAGAGCTGCTTCGTTCCTTGGCAAAGCACCAAGTGCTGTTTTGCCAAGATATCCCCAATGTCACCCCAGTTTTGGCCAGGTGGAAAAGTCACATTTTTAATGTCGGGAAACCAAGTTTTGAATTTCAGCGAAAGAGTGATATAATTTTTCATGAGAGGGTGAAAAGCATTCCCACGTCTCAATCAGCTCAATTTAGGCTGGAGGAGCTGAGCTGTCTGCCATCTGTCTCCTCGCCAGTCTCTCCCCCACCATCGCCGTTTCTGAACAGTTTGGCCAATTTCAATCACACTGAAAGAAGGGTAAATGGCTCAAAGACAATTATGCTTCTAGAAATCGTGTTACCTGGCAGAGGAGCGCTTGCAGAGAAGCAGAGAGAAATGGGTTTGACAGCTCGAGGTTGGTTGACTGGTCCACTGTGATGGCGAGCTGCCTCCTGGGGGTGTGGTGGGATTTGGGTGTTGGTGCTGGGGTGGTTGACTGGGGAAAAGAGCACAAATGGGTGGGAAAATGGGCTTCATCTGTTCTGCTGCTCCCCAGCTGCCTGCTGAAGTCTCACAATTGATTTTTTGAATGTAAACAGGTCAACAAAGCCAAAAGAAACCCTTAACGCATTCTAAATACCAACAAGTTTTCTTGCACAATGAATTGGATGATTGAGCAGAAAACCAGAGTTCTAGGACAGGAAGGAACAGGAAGGGCTGGTCCTGCAGGGTGAGGTGCTCAGGCTGCGCTGCAGGGGCAGGTAAGGTTGGGCTCCCAGCTCGTTCGGTCCCTGTGAGGTTGGCAGCGGCCAACCCAGGTGTGCTGTGATGAGCCAACATCTGGGGACACCTCAGAGGCTGCCAAGGCAGCCAAATGGGCCAGGCCAGGGATGGAAACTAATCCAGGACATGGTTTCCATCTCAGAATGTTCAGTGTCCCGGGTACAGATGTTGAGCGTTTTCGGTTCATTTTATCCTTTTGAAATTCTTTCTGTCTGCACAGAAGTGAGGATGGCATTATGTCAGTGGGTCTCTGTGGCTGTGGTTAGAAATACAGCACGTGTGGAGGTGTGTGCTGCCTGGGAGCACTGCTGCTCCTATACACATCTTTTGAATGGTTGGTGCTTACATTCAGAAGGGCACATTAATTTAATTCATTTGTCTTTAACAGCTGGCTCGAGGAGATGTAACTGTTTTGTGGTGAACTTTTTTTTCTATTTCTATTTGGCAGTTTGAGCAAAGTAAATGGTAATGTTCTGATTTTTTTTTTGTATTTTTTTTTTAATTTTCATATTCTCAGTTGCTCTAAACCATTTTAAAATATATGTTTATTATTTTATTGCAGCACTGACTATGCTAGGCACTCTTGCTTTCCAAAGACATTTAAAAAAAATGAAAAAAAAAAACACAAAACCAAAAAACCCTACTCTTCTGTTGTCTGCCTGTCCAGGTTTTATCTCGTACAGTACGCATTTAAAGTCTTATCTTTTGAAATAATATCACTGTCAATAGAGACTTTGGTCCCAGTTCACAGTTCTTTGTTCAATGTTTAATTTCCATTGCACGAAAACATCGCGTGCTTCAGCTGGGCTGCGACTCCTGACCAGGCGTCCCTGGCAGATGGGAAAACTCCGATTCCCATGGGAGGGGAGAACACGTCTTGTGTCATGATGGGATGGGATGGGATGGGATGGGATGGGATGGGATGGGATGGGATGGGATGGGATGGGATGGGATGGGATGGGATGGGATGGGATGGGATGGGATGGGATGGGATGGGATGGGATGGGATGGGATGGGATGGGATGGGATGGGATGGGATGGGATGGGATGGGATGGGATGGGATGGGATGGGATGGGATGGGATGGGATGGGATGGGATGGGATGGGATGGGATGGGATGGGATGGGATGGGATGGGATGGGATGGGATGGGATGGGATGGGATGGGATGGGATGGGATGGGATGGGATGGGATGGGATGGGATGGGATGGGATGGGATGGGATGGGATGGGATGGGATGGGATGGGATGGGATGGGATGGGATGGGATGGGATGGGATGGGATGGGATGGGATGGGATGGGATGGGATGGGATGGGATGGGATGGGATGGGATGGGATGGGATGGGATGGGATGGGATGGGATGGGATGGGATGGGATGGGATGGGATGGGATGGGATGGGATGGGATGGGATGGGATGGGATGGGATGGGATGGGATGGGATGGGATGGGATGGGATGGGATGGGATGGGATGGGATGGGATGGGATGGAGCGTCTGCTGCACATCTTCCTTCAGTTTGCATGACCAAGTGTTCAGATCACTTCCTGCAGTGGGAAGCAGAACTGGAAAGCCTGCTAGCTGCTCTGCACGCTTACCAGCACATCGGTGTGGCCACTCGGGTCTGGTTCTGCTGCTGCAGCTCCCTATGGCTGGAAGAGGGGAAGTGGTACCTCAGCTCCTCCCAAGCTGGAGGTTGCTTATCTCCAGCATTTGGATTACCCAATGCAGCACAACCCCTGTGTGCTGCTGGGGCTATATGCTCACCTGGTGGGAAGGGAATGAGACAGCAAGGCTCACACCAGTTTTGAAGAAAGGCAGCAAGGTTTGGACTTCAGAAGAATTTGCTCCAGGCTGCTCAGGGGATGGAAATGCTTCCCGGAGCCAGCTGGAGGAAGGTGAGATGACCTTTTGGCTGTAAATTACTGCCAGCTAATGAGTCCCACTTGTGCACTGACAGGAGAGGGGAAGAGGTGTCTTTGCAGCAGAAATTGTGTTGAATGTAAAAAATGCAATCAATTTCAGGAGCCCTGGAGTAACGCACTCTGCCATTCATTCAGCTCCTAGATGCGGAGTACGTGCCACCGTGTCTTCCTTTTCTATCTCCGTATCCAGAAGTGGTATTGCTGAATTAATTATGACATCTTTGTGAAGAGCTGGAGCATTGCTCAAGTCCTCTATTCAGCAGCAGAGAAATGTCAGATTCATCTCACAGTAAATTTAACATTACACCAACCTGAGCCATCGCTACTGGCAGCATAATAATAAGGCAGGTAATCAAAATCAATTAAATTCCAGTGCCTTCCTATTGTCCTGGAAAATTCAAATTTGAGATTAGTTTGAGTTAATTTGACTTCTCAATAAAAGAAGCAGAACTTCAGAGATAATTTGAAATAGGTATATGGCTGTGAGCGGTCTTTTCTCCAACTGCAAAGACCAGAGATGTGTGCAGGCACGTGCGTGTCTGTGCATGCTTAGTTCCAAATACAGCCAGGTGCTCAAAGACGTGGAGTACCTGGTCTGAGGCTGCTGGGCTGATGTTTGTTAACTGGGACTTGGACCTGCCAAGATTCAGTTTGTTAAAATTTGGATAAGATATTTATCAGGTGAGTGCCAAATGAAGAGTGCCTCCATTTCCACCGTGGAAGATGGAAGAGGACCAAGCCTGGTGCATCCTGCTCTATGGGACTGTCCTGCAGACTCTGGAGCAACCAGCAGGAGGGAGCTCCACGTGTCCCACCAGCGGTGACATCGCCAGGCATGATGTGCCCAGGGCTCCCATCTCCCAGATTTCCAGAGAGNACTATGCTAGGCACTCTTGCTTTCCAAAGACATTTAAAAAAAATGAAAAAAAAAAACACAAAACCAAAAAACCCTACTCTTCTGTTGTCTGCCTGTCCAGGTTTTATCTCGTACAGTACGCATTTAAAGTCTTATCTTTTGAAATAATATCACTGTCAATAGAGACTTTGGTCCCAGTTCACAGTTCTTTGTTCAATGTTTAATTTCCATTGCACGAAAACATCGCGTGCTTCAGCTGGGCTGCGACTCCTGACCAGGCGTCCCTGGCAGATGGGAAAACTCCGATTCCCATGGGAGGGGAGAACACGTCTTGTGTCATGATGGGATGGGATGGGATGGGATGGGATGGGATGGGATGGGATGGGATGGGATG